>OX463811.1:0-570000 GCA_949825045.1 Argyresthia goedartella
ACCTAACCTAACCTAACCTAACCTAACCTAACCTAACCTAACCTAACCTAACCTAACCTAACCTAACCTAACCTAACCTAACCTAACCTAACCTAACCTAACCTAACCTAACCTAACCTAACCTAACCTAACCTAACCTAACCTAACCTAACCTAACCTAACCTAACCTAACCTAACCTAACCTAACCTAACCTAACCTAACCTAACCTAACCTAACCTAACCTAACCTAACCTAACCTAACCTAACCTAACCTAACCTAACCTAACCTAACCTAACCTAACCTAACCTAACCTAACCTAACCTAACCTAACCTAACCTAACCTAACCTAACCTAACCTAACCTAACCTAACCTAACCTAACCTAACCTAACCTAACCTAACCTAACCTAACCTAACCTAACCTAACCTAACCTAACCTAACCTAACCTAACCTAACCTAACCTAACCTAACCTAACCTAACCTAACCTAACCTAACCTAACCTAACCTAACCTAACCTAACCTAACCTAACCTAACCTAACCTAACCTAACCTAACCTAACCTAACCTAACCTAACCTAACCTAACCTAACCTAACCTAACCTAACCTAACCTAACCTAACCTAACCTAACCTAACCTAACCTAACCTAACCTAACCTAACCTAACCTAACCTAACCTAACCTAACCTAACCTAACCTAACCTAACCTAACCTAACCTAACCTAACCTAACCTAACCTAACCTAACCTAACCTAACCTAACCTAACCTAACCTAACCTAACCTAACCTAACCTAACCTAACCTAACCTAACCTAACCTAACCTAACCTAACCTAACCTAACCTAACCTAACCTAACCTAACCTAACCTAACCTAACCTAACCTAACCTAACCTAACCTAACCTAACCTAACCTAACCTAACCTAACCTAACCTAACCTAACCTAACCTAACCTAACCTAACCTAACCTAACCTAACCTAACCTAACCTAACCTAACCTAACCTAACCTAACCTAACCTAACCTAACCTAACCTAACCTAACCTAACCTAACCGAACCTAACCTAACCTAACCTAACCTAACCTAACCTAACCTAACCTAACCTAACCTAACCTAACCTAACCTAACCTAACCTAACCTAACCTAACCTAACCTAACCTAACCTAACCTAACCTAACCTAACCTAACCTAACCTAACCTAACCTAACCTAACCTAACCTAACCTAACCTAACCTAACCTAACCTAACCTAACCTAACCTAACCTAACCTAACCTAACCTAACCTAACCTAACCTAACCTAACCTAACCTAACCTAACCTAACCTAACCTAACCTAACCTAACCTAACCTAACCTAACCTAACCTAACCTAACCTAACCTAACCTAACCTAACCTAACCTAACCTAACCTAACCTAACCTAACCTAACCTAACCTAACCTAACCTAACCTAACCTAACCTAACCTAACCTAACCTAACCTAACCTAACCTAACCTAACCTAACCTAACCTAACCTAACCTAACCTAACCTAACCTAACCTAACCTAACCTAACCTAACCTAACCTAACCTAACCTAACCTAACCTAACCTAACCTAACCTAACCTAACCTAACCTAACCTAACCTAACCTAACCTAACCTAACCTAACCTAACCTAACCTAACCTAACCTAACCTAACCTAACCTAACCTAACCTAACCTAACCTAACCTAACCTAACCTAACCTAACCTAACCTAACCTAACCTAACCTAACCTAACCTAACCTAACCTAACCTAACCTAACCTAACCTAACCTAACCTAACCTAACCTAACCTAACCTAACCTAACCTAACCTAACCTAACCTAACCTAACCTAACCTAACCTAACCTAACCTAACCTAACCTAACCTAACCTAACCTAACCTAACCTAACCTAACCTAACCTAACCTAACCTAACCTAACCTAACCTAACCTAACCTAACCTAACCTAACCTAACCTAACCTAACCTAACCTAACCTAACCTAACCTAACCTAACCTAACCTAACCTAACCTAACCTAACCTAACCTAACCTAACCTAACCTAACCTAACCTAACCTAACCTAACCTAACCTAACCTAACCTAACCTAACCTAACCTAACCTAACCTAACCTAACCTAACCTAACCTAACCTAACCTAACCTAACCTAACCTAACCTAACCTAACCTAACCTAACCTAACCTAACCTAACCTAACCTAACCTAACCTAACCTAACCTAACCTAACCTAACCTAACCTAACCTAACCTAACCTAACCTAACCTAACCTAACCTAACCTAACCTAACCTAACCTAACCTAACCTAACCTAACCTAACCTAACCTAACCTAACCTAACCTAACCTAACCTAACCTAACCTAACCTAACCTAACCTAACCTAACCTAACCTAACCTAACCTAACCTAACCTAACCTAACCTAACCTAACCTAACCTAACCTAACCTAACCTAACCTAACCTAACCTAACCTAACCTAACCTAACCTAACCTAACCTAACCTAACCTAACCTAACCTAACCTAACCTAACCTAACCTAACCTAACCTAACCTAACCTAACCTAACCTAACCTAACCTAACCTAACCTAACCTAACCTAACCTAACCTAACCTAACCTAACCTAACCTAACCTAACCTAACCTAACCTAACCTAACCTAACCTAACCTAACCTAACCTAACCTAACCTAACCTAACCTAACCTAACCTAACCTAACCTAACCTAACCTAACCTAACCTAACCTAACCTAACCTAACCTAACCTAACCTAACCTAACCTAACCTAACCTAACCTAACCTAACCTAACCTAACCTAACCTAACCTAACCTAACCTAACCTAACCTAACCTAACCTAACCTAACCTAACCTAACCTAACCTAACCTAACCTAACCTAACCTAACCTAACCTAACCTAACCTAACCTAACCTAACCTAACCTAACCTAACCTAACCTAACCTAACCTAACCTAACCTAACCTAACCTAACCTAACCTAACCTAACCTAACCTAACCTAACCTAACCTAACCTAACCTAACCTAACCTAACCTAACCTAACCTAACCTAACCTAACCTAACCTAACCTAACCTAACCTAACCTAACCTAACCTAACCTAACCTAACCTAACCTAACCTAACCTAACCTAACCTAACCTAACCTAACCTAACCTAACCTAACCTAACCTAACCTAACCTAACCTAACCTAACCTAACCTAACCTAACCTAACCTAACCTAACCTAACCTAACCTAACCTAACCTAACCTAACCTAACCTAACCTAACCTAACCTAACCTAACCTAACCTAACCTAACCTAACCTAACCTAACCTAACCTAACCTAACCTAACCTAACCTAACCTAACCTAACCTAACCTAACCTAACCTAACCTAACCTAACCTAACCTAACCTAACCTAACCTAACCTAACCTAACCTAACCTAACCTAACCTAACCTAACCTAACCTAACCTAACCTAACCTAACCTAACCTAACCTAACCTAACCTAACCTAACCTAACCTAACCTAACCTAACCTAACCTAACCTAACCTAACCTAACCTAACCTAACCTAACCTAACCTAACCTAACCTAACCTAACCTAACCTAACCTAACCTAACCTAACCTAACCTAACCTAACCTAACCTAACCTAACCTAACCTAACCTAACCTAACCTAACCTAACCTAACCTAACCTAACCTAACCTAACCTAACCTAACCTAACCTAACCTAACCTAACCTAACCTAACCTAACCTAACCTAACCTAACCTAACCTAACCTAACCTAACCTAACCTAACCTAACCTAACCTAACCTAACCTAACCTAACCTAACCTAACCTAACCTAACCTAACCTAACCTAACCTAACCTAACCTAACCTAACCTAACCTAACCTAACCTAACCTAACCTAACCTAACCTAACCTAACCTAACCTAACCTAACCTAACCTAACCTAACCTAACCTAACCTAACCTAACCTAACCTAACCTAACCTAACCTAACCTAACCTAACCTAACCTAACCTAACCTAACCTAACCTAACCTAACCTAACCTAACCTAACCTAACCTAACCTAACCTAACCTAACCTAACCTAACCTAACCTAACCTAACCTAACCTAACCTAACCTAACCTAACCTAACCTAACCTAACCTAACCTAACCTAACCTAACCTAACCTAACCTAACCTAACCTAACCTAACCTAACCTAACCTAACCTAACCTAACCTAACCTAACCTAACCTAACCTAACCTAACCTAACCTAACCTAACCTAACCTAACCTAACCTAACCTAACCTAACCTAACCTAACCTAACCTAACCTAACCTAACCTAACCTAACCTAACCTAACCTAACCTAACCTAACCTAACCTAACCTAACCTAACCTAACCTAACCTAACCTAACCTAACCTAACCTAACCTAACCTAACCTAACCTAACCTAACCTAACCTAACCTAACCTAACCTAACCTAACCTAACCTAACCTAACCTAACCTAACCTAACCTAACCTAACCTAACCTAACCTAACCTAACCTAACCTAACCTAACCTAACCTAACCTAACCTAACCTAACCTAACCTAACCTAACCTAACCTAACCTAACCTAACCTAACCTAACCTAACCTAACCTAACCTAACCTAACCTAACCTAACCTAACCTAACCTAACCTAACCTAACCTAACCTAACCTAACCTAACCTAACCTAACCTAACCTAACCTAACCTAACCTAACCTAACCTAACCTAACCTAACCTAACCTAACCTAACCTAACCTAACCTAACCTAACCTAACCTAACCTAACCTAACCTAACCTAACCTAACCTAACCTAACCTAACCTAACCTAACCTAACCTAACCTAACCTAACCTAACCTAACCTAACCTAACCTAACCTAACCTAACCTAACCTAACCTAACCTAACCTAACCTAACCTAACCTAACCTAACCTAACCTAACCTAACCTAACCTAACCTAACCTAACCTAACCTAACCTAACCTAACCTAACCTAACCTAACCTAACCTAACCTAACCTAACCTAACCTAACCTAACCTAACCTAACCTAACCTAACCTAACCTAACCTAACCTAACCTAACCTAACCTAACCTAACCTAACCTAACCTAACCTAACCTAACCTAACCTAACCTAACCTAACCTAACCTAACCTAACCTAACCTAACCTAACCTAACCTAACCTAACCTAACCTAACCTAACCTAACCTAACCTAACCTAACCTAACCTAACCTAACCTAACCTAACCTAACCTAACCTAACCTAACCTAACCTAACCTAACCTAACCTAACCTAACCTAACCTAACCTAACCTAACCTAACCTAACCTAACCTAACCTAACCTAACCTAACCTAACCTAACCTAACCTAACCTAACCTAACCTAACCTAACCTAACCTAACCTAACCTAACCTAACCTAACCTAACCTAACCTAACCTAACCTAACCTAACCTAACCTAACCTAACCTAACCTAACCTAACCTAACCTAACCTAACCTAACCTAACCTAACCTAACCTAACCTAACCTAACCTAACCTAACCTAACCTAACCTAACCTAACCTAACCTAACCTAACCTAACCTAACCTAACCTAACCTAACCTAACCTAACCTAACCTAACCTAACCTAACCTAACCTAACCTAACCTAACCTAACCTAACCTAACCTAACCTAACCTAACCTAACCTAACCTAACCTAACCTAACCTAACCTAACCTAACCTAACCTAACCTAACCTAACCTAACCTAACCTAACCTAACCTAACCTAACCTAACCTAACCTAACCTAACCTAACCTAACCTAACCTAACCTAACCTAACCTAACCTAACCTAACCTAACCTAACCTAACCTAACCTAACCTAACCTAACCTAACCTAACCTAACCTAACCTAACCTAACCTAACCTAACCTAACCTAACCTAACCTAACCTAACCTAACCTAACCTAACCTAACCTAACCTAACCTAACCTAACCTAACCTAACCTAACCTAACCTAACCTAACCTAACCTAACCTAACCTAACCTAACCTAACCTAACCTAACCTAACCTAACCTAACCTAACCTAACCTAACCTAACCTAACCTAACCTAACCTAACCTAACCTAACCTAACCTAACCTAACCTAACCTAACCTAACCTAACCTAACCTAACCTAACCTAACCTAACCTAACCTAACCTAACCTAACCTAACCTAACCTAACCTAACCTAACCTAACCTAACCTAACCTAACCTAACCTAACCTAACCTAACCTAACCTAACCTAACCTAACCTAACCTAACCTAACCTAACCTAACCTAACCTAACCTAACCTAACCTAACCTAACCTAACCTAACCTAACCTAACCTAACCTAACCTAACCTAACCTAACCTAACCTAACCTAACCTAACCTAACCTAACCTAACCTAACCTAACCTAACCTAACCTAACCTAACCTAACCTAACCTAACCTAACCTAACCTAACCTAACCTAACCTAACCTAACCTAACCTAACCTAACCTAACCTAACCTAACCTAACCTAACCTAACCTAACCTAACCTAACCTAACCTAACCTAACCTAACCTAACCTAACCTAACCTAACCTAACCTAACCTAACCTAACCTAACCTAACCTAACCTAACCTAACCTAACCTAACCTAACCTAACCTAACCTAACCTAACCTAACCTAACCTAACCTAACCTAACCTAACCTAACCTAACCTAACCTAACCTAACCTAACCTAACCTAACCTAACCTAACCTAACCTAACCTAACCTAACCTAACCTAACCTAACCTAACCTAACCTAACCTAACCTAACCTAACCTAACCTAACCTAACCTAACCTAACCTAACCTAACCTAACCTAACCTAACCTAACCTAACCTAACCTAACCTAACCTAACCTAACCTAACCTAACCTAACCTAACCTAACCTAACCTAACCTAACCTAACCTAACCTAACCGGAAGTCAACACCAGAAGACGAAGGATAAAAAATGCAGCACCGGTCCGAAGAGATACTGTGGTTGGCCTCTACTTGAAAAAGAAAGAAGAATATGAGTTAGCAGAAAAGAAAGCTCAAACTGAGAGCTGGAAGGAGTTTTGTGGTAAACAGGATAAGGAGGGTGTTTGGGAAGGAATATACAGAATAATAAGAAGAACCGCAAAGAGGGAAGAAGATATTCCACTTGAGAAGAATGGGCAAATACTAGACGCCAGGGAATCGGCACGACTACTGGCCGAGACCTTTTACCCTGAGGACAAACAAGAGGACGACAGCTTGGAACATCAACAAGTAAGAGCAGTAGCTGACCAAGTAAACGCGTGGAGTCATGCTGAGCATCATGACCCACCGTTTACCGTAAGGGAACTGAACCATGCAGCAGAGTCCTTTAATCCAAAGAAGGCTCCGGGAGCTGATGGATTTACAGCTGATATATGCGTCCATGCAATAAAATGCGATACCGAATACTTTTTGGCACTATTGAACAAGTGTTTGGCTTGCCACTACTTCCCAAAAGTATGGAAGGAGGCAACGGTAGTGGTTTTGAGAAAACCAAATAAAGAAACTTACTCCGTACCTAAATCGTATCGACCGATCGGACTTTTGCCTGTACTAGGAAAGATCTACGAAAAGATGCTGGTTGCTCGCCTCAAATATTACGTTTTGCCTACCATTAGCCCACACCAATATGGATTTATGCCCCAGAAAAGCACTGAAGACTCCCTCTACACTTTAATTAAGTACATCCGTATGAATTTAGACCAAAAGAAAATACTTACAGTTGTGTCGCTGGATATAGAGGGGGCTTTTGATAGTGCCTGGTGGCCAGCCATAAAAGTGCGTCTGGCAGAGGTGGACTGCCCAGTGAACTTGAGGCGAGTAATCGGTAGCTATCTTGAAGACAGATCGGTGAGAGTTAAATATGCTGGACAGGAACACTGTATGGGTACGAGTAAGGGTTGCGTTCAGGGCTCCATAGGTGGGCCAATCCTCTGGAACCTTTTGTTGGACCCACTCCTTCGGCAGTTAGAAGAAAGAGGCATCTACTGCCAAGCATTCGCCGATGATATCGTCTTGGTGTTCGACGGAAATACAGCGCTTGAGATTGAGAGGCAGGCAAATCTCACTCTTGAGCATGTTCGAGCGTGGGGTGTCAGAAACCGTATGAAGTTTGCACCGCACAAAACCTGTGCGATGGTGGTAACCAGAAGGTTAAAGTACGACACACCACGTTTGAGCATGGGCGGGGTCGGGATCGGCCTGTCTCGAGAAATCAAACTACTTGGTCTCACCATTGATGATAAGCTCACTTTCAACAAACATGTAACCCTAGCCTGCAAAAGAGCAATATCCATTTATAAACAATTGGCGAGAGCAGCTCGTGTCAGCTGGGGTTTACACCCGGAGGTGGTTAGGTTGATTTACACAGCAGCAGTCGAGCCTGTGCTGCTGTATGCTGCGAGTGCGTGGGCGCCAACCGCTAATAAATTGGGTATCCGCAAGCAGTTGAGTGTGGTGCAGAGAGGATTTGCTCAAAAAATGTGCAGAGCTTACCGCACTGTGTCCCTGGACTCAGCCCTGGTGTTGGCAGGAATACTCCCTCTCGATCTCCGAATTCGTGAGGCAGCCTCGTTATACGAGGCTAAAAAGGGGATTCCCAAGCCGGCGCTGGGTGACGGGGGGGTGGAGCGGATGGCTCGCAAAATAGATTTCCCACACCCCGCCGAGCAAACGAGCCTCGAGTTCGGCATCTTGGCGGACGAGGAACAATATAAGACAATCTCTAATTTCGAAATTTGCATATTCACCGATGGCAGCAAGATTGAGGGTAAAGTGGGTGCGGCGCTGTCCCTGTGGAGAGGCGAAACAGAGATCCGATTCTTGAAGCTTAAGTTATCGCCTTACTGCACTGTCTACCAGGCAGAACTCCTGGCGCTCTGTCAAGCGGTTAGAGAAGTGCTCAAGCACCCGTCGTGCACCACAGTGGGTATCTGCAGCGACTCGATGACGGCTCTCCAAACGGCAACAAACGTCGGTTCTACTCATCCCCTAGCAGTTGAAATTAGAGAAAAATTGACACTTTGTAGACGCCAGAACAAGTGTGTTTCTCTGTTCTGGATCAAAGCCCATGCAGGACTGGAAGGAAATGAGAGAGCCGATCAGCTCGCAAAAGATGCTGCTCTCAGGTCAAAAACCCGGCCACAATACGACCTATGTCCTGTTTCATTCGTCAAGCGTATGAACAGACTAGAAACAATTGCCGAATGGAACAGGAGATATAAAGGCGGGAAAACGGCTGCAATTACCAAGCTGTTTTTCCCTGATGCATCAGCGGCGTACAAAACAGCACGAAATATTGTACAATCATACATCACAACACAACTTTTCACAGGGCATGGTGGGTTTTCCGAATACCTACACCGTTTCAAGCGTAAGGATAGCCCATCGTGCGCCTGCGACCCAGCCGTGAGCGAAACAGTCCCCCACATCATAGCCGAATGCCCAATATTTGCCAAAGAAAGGTTTGAGGTAGAGCAGGAGATAAATGAAAAAATCGAGAGTGGAAATTTCGCGAAAATAATGAGTGGCACGCATAAAGATTCATTTTTAGAGTACTGTAAGAAGATAGTTATAAACGTAAATAAACGAAATAAGTAGAATTAAGGAAACCATGATATTATCATATTTTGATGATATGAGAAAATATCATAGAGATAAATATAAAGATAAAGTGTGAAAGGTAGGTTACTCAAATAGGTCGTACAAAATAGTTTAATTTATGGAAAAAAAGGAAAAGGAAAAAAAAAAAAAAAAAAAAAAAAAAAAAAAAAAAAAAAAAAAAAATAATAATAATAATAATAAATAATAATATTGTGTTTACATATATAAAAAGAAAAAGAACAAAAAAGTATCTCCTACATTAGTTAGTTATAGTAGTTTTGTTATAGTTAGATAAATAATGATAAGATATAATAACATAAACGTAACATAAACGTAATAAAAAAGGCCTTGTCTAAGATAAGGGTAAAATGTACTCAATACTCAATACTCAATCATTTATTGCACTCCATAGGTTTACAAAGATGGTAGAACAGATTTAACAAAGTACCAAATATGGACCCTGACACGGGCATGGCAATGTAGTGTCCTCTTGGAGGACGCTTGAAACTTACATAATGACTTACTTCTAAGTTAAATTTATATAATACTAAAGAATTTAAATATTTATTTAGGTAGGTACATATTACTTTTATATGGTACATATTACTTTTATATTTATATTTAAACATATTTATTTCTCTATTATCTTAAGTCATCATCATTTTCGTATATATTATATTATTATCTATTTCAGTATATATTTAGTTATATTTTTTTTTTTTTTTTTTTTAAAAAACCCCTATCACTTAGTGCGGCCTTCTTCTTTAGTTATATATTAAATATCTTTTAAGTTTATCTTCTAGTGAAGTTTTTGTAAATTTGGTATATAGGTATAGTAGGATTTAGGTAGGTATAGTAAATATATCTTCTAAATATTCATTTAAGGTATAGTAACATTTTGATATCAATAATTGTTTTAAAAGTTTCGTAAATGTATTGTTGCTTGTTTCTGTTTTAATATATTCGGGTAATTTATTGTATATTTTGATTGACATTATTAATGGGCTAGATGAATGGAGTTTCAGGCGGGAGGCGGGCAGTATTAGATTATTTTTACGGGTGGGTCTTAGAGAGTAGTTAGTAGGTATATTTTCTCGTTTTGTATAGAAATCGGGATATGTTCGCACAAACTTACAAGTTTCAAAAATGTAAATGCTTGTTAGTGTGAGGAGCTCAAGCTTTATAAAGTGAGGTCTACAACTATCGGTTGACTCTATATTTACCAAAATTCGGATTAGACGTTTTTGCAGAGTAAAGATAGAAGGAGCATTTGTACTGTTTCCCCAAAGGATTATGCCATAGTTTAACCATGCATGCCCGTAGGCATAGTATACAGTAATTGCAGTTTTTAGATCTGTAGTAGTTTTTATTACTCGTAATGCATAGGCGAATTTTGAAAGTTTAGCTCTAATCTTTGTTATATGAATTTTCCAGTCTATATGTGTATCTATTGTTAGGCCTAGTAGGTTAAAATTATTTACAGTTTCAAGTTCAATATTATTATATGTCAGGTTAATATTGATAGGAGATTTCTGGTATGGGTGGAACAACATTAATTTTGTTTTTTTATAGTTAATTTCGAGGTTGTGATCACTAAGCCAATTTACAGTTTTATTTAGAATGGGGAATAGCTTTCCATTCAGATCAATTTCATTGTAGCATGACGTAAGTAGGGAAATGTCGTCGGCAAATAAGACGCATTTCTTTTTATCTATGATCTTTGGTAGGTCGTTGATGTAGATTAGGAATAGGAGGCATCCTATTACACTACCTTGGGGAATGGATGCGTGTATACTAGTGTTCTTTGAGCGAATATTCTGAATTTCGCTTGTCTGGTGGTTAAAAAATTCTATTTCAACCAACTGTTCTCTATTGTGTAAGTAAGATGTGAACCATTTATGAGCAATTCCGCGGATTCCTACACCATATAATTTATCTAGCAATATTTTGTATTGCACTTTATCGTAAGCTTTAGTCATGTCTAGCAAGATTCCGACAGCATACTGTTTATTATCTAAGATGTTAACTATTTCCTGTATATATTTAAAAACTGCTAAGGTAGTGGAATGCTTTTTTCGAAAGCCGTTTTGGCAATCGTCTAAAATTTTATATTTCTCACAGAAAGTATATACACGGTCATACATAACTTTTTCGAATATTTTAGAGGCTGACGGTAATAACGCGATCGGGCGGTAATTATTTACATCGAGTTTACTATTTTTCTTGTGAATAGGTTTTACTACGGCCTTTTTTAGTAAATCTGGAAAAACACCTTCAGTTAGCGATTGATTTATTAATAGGAAAAGTGGCAGAGTTAACTGCTCCGCACATTGTCTAAGAATAATCGGTGGTATTTCATCAAAGCCATGACTCATATTTGTCTTTTGATTTTTTTATAATTTAAATATTTCTCTACGCGTTACTGGACGTAGAAACATTGTATTTTCAGTGGGTGAGAGGACTGGCCGACCGCGCAAAGTGGCGCTGCTATTTGAATTTTGGGTGCTTACCTTACCTTGAGATGTAAAGAAAGTATTAAAACAGTTAGATATTTCTCTTGGTTTAATGATTAAGTTGTTATTTACTAGTAGTTTAATATTGTTTTTTTCCTTTTTTGGTTGGTTATTAATTTTTTCCTTTACAATATTCCACATAGTTTTTACTACATTGTTAGATTTTTTCATTTTATTTATATAGTTAATTTTTTTAGATATCGTAATGACTTTTTTTAATGTTTTTTCGTATTTTTTGTAGTAGTCTGTAAGGATTTTGTTATTGAATTTTAATGTAAGTATTTTTAGCAGTCTTTTATTTTTACAGGCGGTTTTTATACCAACTGTTAACCAGTATTTTTTTAATTTTGTCCTTAACTTAATTTTATTTTTTGGTATAGATTTATTTAGTATATCTGTAATAGTGTAGTGGAATATTTCATAGTTTTCGTTTACGGTTTTGTTTTCTGTTATTATAGCATGCCAGTTAATGTTATTTAATTCAGATTTGAAAAGATTTATGTTGCTGTTATTAAATATTCTTTTATTTGTAAACCATGCGATTCGTTCCGTGGTATGGGACAGATTGGTATGTAGGATTGTCGCAAGATGATATGTAAATCCAAAGTCTTTTACCGCCGTGTATATATTTTTTCCAGTGAAATTTGTAAATATTAAGTCTAAGCATGTCGATGAGGTTGGTGTAATGTGAGTTGGTTCTTTTATATGTTGAGAGAAGTTATGTTCTGACATTTTATCTAGAAATTGATTAGTTTTAGTAGTTTTAAGTAGAATATTTATATTTAAATCACCCCCTATAATGACTTTGTATTTCGAATATTTTATGCTAGTGAACTTTAATATTTTGTCTAATTGTTCATTAAATATGTCCTCCCGTCTTCCATTCCAGTACATAGTGATCAATAGGACATTTTCTTTAGGTAGTAGGGTTGCGCACGCTTCCAATACATATTCTATGGATAACTCGGCAATTTCCTGTATCTCCTCGTACTCTATGTGTTCTTGCAACAAAATACACACGCCGCCGCCTGTGCGTTGTTTTCTACAAAATGATGCTGCAGTTTTGTAGTTACTAAAATTTAATAGTTCTAGTTTATCTTGGTTTAGCCAAGTTTCCGAAATGCATAATGCTTGATAATTATGGGTTTCATCGATGAATGCTTCTAGTAGGTGTTGCTTATTGTGAAGACTTTGAAAATTCTGGAAAAGGGCTTTAAAATTAAAATCTGTTTCGAAAGGAATTGTTTGATGTGTTATCTCTGTAGTTATTTCTAGTTGTATTATCTCTGTAGTTATTTCTAGTTGTTTTATCTCTGTAGTTATTTCTGTTCTGTTGATCATGGGCTGGTTGTTGTTGTTCTTCGTTGTTTCCATTTTCTAATTCTATTTGTTTTCCTTCTATAAAGAGCTTGTTATTACGGATTTCTGCATACAGCCCTTTTTTTCTGGCCAAAAACATTTCATCTCGTATCATCTTTCTTTCTTGTCTTGCCTTTTCGTCTAGGAACGCAGTAATGGATAGTCCAGTACCTTGGAAGTGGAGTCCAGTACCTTGTAAAGGGTGTGCATCAGGGTTTTTTAGTCGGTAAGAGTCCGACACTGTCTGGGTCTCCCCTCCCAGACGTCCATGAGGATTTTTCCCAGGTGCAACCCTACTTAAAAAAAAAAAAAAAAAAAAAACCTAACCTAACCTAACCTAACCTAACCTAACCTAACCTAACCTAACCTAACCTAACCTAACCTAACCTAACCTAACCTAACCTAACCTAACCTAACCTAACCTAACCTAACCTAACCTAACCTAACCTAACCTAACCTAACCTAACCTAACCTAACCTAACCTAACCTAACCTAACCTAACCTAACCTAACCTAACCTAACCTAACCTAACCTAACCTAACCTAACCTAACCTAACCTAACCTAACCTAACCTAACCTAACCTAACCTAACCTAACCTAACCTAATCTAACCTAACCTATGCCAACCAAGTTGAGGGAGTAATATTCCACCTTTATTTATTTTTTCTTCACGATGGTGGCTTATTTTGAAAGAAACATTTATCGATAAAGATCCACCAACCAAACTAAAAATGTCATGTAACATAATGTCCAGAAGTGTCAAGTTTAATAAAAAAATACTTTTGACACTGCCTGTGTTTCCCATCAAATGTCTCCCATGTGTGATACCTACTATAGGACGCTTGATAGTTCAAACATACAACATCAATTAATCATAGCCCTAAACACGTACAATACATAGCGTTTACACATGAGCAGCATGCGCACGGCAGGTACTGTCGGCTGCCCCCGACACGGTTAAAGCTGTCGCCTGCTGTCGAAGCGGAATAAAACGCGTCGGCAGCAGTCGACAGCAAGTTTGAAACATGTCAACAGCAAAATTAGACGCGTCATCAGTGTTTAAGACACTGCAAATGTAAATGAAAGCTTGTAATATTTTATATGAATTAAATTTATTGGACACTAGACACACCGTTATAAGATGGCACCAAGAAGGGCTGTGTTGCCAGTACAAAAATATTATGTCGTGTACATAAGTTGGGGGGCCACAGATAGCCTGAACAAGTTAAACTTATAAACAACTAGCAGACCCGGCGAACTCCGTTTCGCCACCAGATTCGTTTTATGTAACATTTCGTTTGGTGATTAAAAGATAAAGAAAAAAAATATTTTTGTTATATATTTGAAAAGGAAAATATTTATTTCATTTCACAACAGTCATAAATTCATTTCGATTACCTACTAAAATGAAGTGTTATGTAGTTGAACTTCCCTAAGTAAATGAAAGTTAATTTTTGATGTCGCTACAAATCCAAAGTAAATACTGAATCGAAGCGTTATACGTGTCCGCAAATTATCCGTTTCATTGTAGTGCTCTTTGGTAAACCACATTTTTTGTTTTTTGGTCTGACGTTAACACAAACAAAGCGGATGGTTTCCCAACTCGTGAACACGCAAAATGTGAAAAACAATGATTTTCTAAATTTATCCCGCAAACACTAAGCGATTGCCCTTGCGACTTATTAATTGTCATTGCGAACGCAAGGCGAACTGGGAATTGCAATCGTTTGAAGTCAAACGGAAGATCAGTCGGAATCATTGGTATTCGAGGAATACATACATTTTCACCTGCGTATACCTCGCGCCACGAGTTATGAGCGGTGGCCTTGAATGCGCAATAGCCACTTTTCAATACCTGTACATATGCGCAGTAATTCCCGCCAACGTCGCCCAGCGCTCTTAATTCGTGGCGCGAGGTATACTTTCCGTTAATAATGGTTGCCTCGATCAAATTTGGCATAAGTCTCTTCATCGAAAGTCGAGTACCGTTGCAAAGTCGCGGTGGATTCAAATTACGCAGTATCATAACAACTGTACCAACTTTGAGTTGCAAGTTATGTGGTGAAAATCCTGGTATCTCCAGAGAGTTCAAAAACTCCGTTGGATAATTTACTACATCATCGGGATTTGTTATTGAATCAACGGATTTGTATGTTACCAAATCGCTAGTAATTTTTGATTGAATGGTGAAATTCAGTGCGTGGACATCATTATTCTTTGCGGCAAGAATTGCTCGTTGACTTAACCAAGCATAATTCTTATAATTCTCACTAATATTTGGGAAAACATTTTCAATAAGAACTAATTGAGTGTCTACAAATCGGCAAAAGTCGTTGGTAAGAGTAATTAATCCAGATGTCGCATCAACTGGGACTTTTCCATTTCCAACATCTAACAATTGTTTGGAAAATTGTGCAGCACTTTGATCATTTTGAAGTTGAACTCTCATATTAGTGGTTAGCGATAATGTTTTTACGTTATTCCATAAAGGTGATGCCTTCAGGCAAGCATTCAATTCATCTGCAGGCGTTCCACGGGGAACTACTGGCAACGTCTGCCTGAAATCGCCTGCCAACAATATCATCAAGCCGCCAAAGATGTTGTTATTTCGCCGAAGATCCTTCAGTGTGAAGTTAAGTGCTTCAAGTGATTTCTTATGTGCCATTGTGCACTCATCCCAAACAATGAGCTTGCATTGCATTAACAATTTTCCCATTGCACTGGATCGGGAAATATTGCATGTTGGAGTATCAATTGTGTTTAAATTGAGTGGCAATTTAAGCGCAGAATGTGCAGTACGACCGCCATCTAGAAGAGTCGCCGCAATTCCAGATGATGCTAAAGCCAAAGCTATGTCACATCTTGATCGAATAGTGGCCAAAATCAATGAAATGACAAATGTTTTCCCTGTTCCTCCAGGTGCATCCAGGAAGAATAGACCACCAGTATTATTGTCCACCGCTTGCATTAATGTTTCGTATACTTGTTTTTGCTGTTCATTCAGCAACGGAACATTATTTCTAACGAATTCCTGCAATGTATCAACATTGTATTGCAGCTCTCGATTTAATTCTTGATTGAATGCATCGTGCATCGATCGATTTGGCGCAATCATTCCTACTTCAATCAGTAGCTTGTTTGCAATAGTCAAGCATTGATCCTCAATCAGAATCAATCCTTCATTGTAGATTTCATCGGTTATTTGGATGTCAGGATTATTCGTTTGAATGCGCAAGCGATGCAAGATATCTTCACATATGGCGTCTTTGTATTTTTTCCATAACTGAATTGGTTGTGAAGGAAAACATGTGGTGATGATAATTGCGAACAGCGTTCGTATTTGGTACGCATTTGATGAAACAACTGAATCTGCAAGTGTTAAATCCCAATGAGAATCGTTCTCCAGCAAACCCAATAGTTGACATGCTTCTCGATATGTTTGGCATTGGTGGCCATTCACAGTTTTCAAATGCGCAAATGATTTTGGTCCACGTACATTTACTAACAGCAGTCGCAAATAAAAACATTCATCGTTTCTAGGATGAACAGTGTACATACGACCTAGTGCATCAGTTGAAAACACCTGTGGCCAGTCTGGAACTGGGGTTCCTTGTTTGCGACGTTGGAATTTCTTTATTGATTGATTCCAAGTGTAATACTTGGGCATTTCAACGTACATCAGCGTCGCTGCGAATGGATCTGCTTCACACATTGCAAAGAAGCTAGTCAATGTTGTCGATGGTGGTCTCTCAGCTCGTTGTGCCGCATTAGCCTCAGTGAAGTAAACTCTTTGGCCATTTTCCAAATGCACTGCTAAATGTACAACTGTGGGATATCTTTCATGAATTTGAAATGACAATAATCGCCACAGTGCTTCATTAGTACTGACGTATCTGCCCATTTGGAAGTTGCTGATTTCGTGATTCGCATTTTCCGACGCAATACCAAACACAGCCATGTCGCTGCCTTTTGTGACGTACTTGCACAAATATTTGATTGATTTGGCCGAATGACAACTCTCAACGTTTGCATGTGTTTCGAAAATTCGTGATAGCAGCGGGCAATATGGTACAATGAATTCATTTCCGATCTCAATCTCTTGATTTTGAACTTTAACTTTGATAGTTCGACCGTTATCTTCTTTTGAACGCCGACGATAAACTGGATATCCATCGTTCCCTGTGACTGTTTCAACAACTAACGGTCGCGGATATCGTTTTGTGCACTTTCCATCAGCCATGCAAGGCGATAATGGATTTAATGCACCGCACGGTCCATGCACCATCTGTGTCGTCACAATGTCGTGTAGACGGGGATCAGTGACTGGATCAGGAATTTCAGCTGATATGATGTCATCCACTTCATTTGAATGTAATTTGTTCAGCAACCAAATTAGGATATGAGCATGCGGTAGTCCACGCTTCTGCCATTCCACCGAGTACATATAACAACGTGTGTCACCAAAAACTCGATACTTAGTAAGCAAATCCATCATAACCTTGAGTTTTTGCTGAAATACTCTGGCGATTATGTCATGGCGATCTTGCGGTTTTTGACCCGGTTCCAACTCGCGTTCAATTTCCGTCCACTTCGGATTGCATGTGACCGTAATAAATAAATCCGGAGTTCCATAATGTCGCACGTACGTCATAGCGTCTTGAGCGTATTCGTGCATGTGGCGTGGGCTTCCGATATAAGTTGATGGGAGAATCGTCAGTCGTCCAATATTCTGAACATCACCATCTGAATGAATAGCATCATGCAAGTGTATATAGTCCTCAGATCGTAGCTTTGCCTGATTGAATCGGATGAACGCTAAACGTTCGGTCTCGACTTTGACATACATGTCGACAGCGAATTGCTGGAATAGCCGACGGCACTTCAGAATGACATTCTCCTCATGTGTACGAATCATCATACGATACGCATAGTAATTCATTGCGCTTAGATTTTTATTCGTTGATACTCCTGAAAATGCAAAATTAAATGAATTGTTAATGGAAACCAATAATAGTAATAATGGAAATAATTCGTGTGTGAATATTGTACCTGTAATTGGATCGACCATCTTCAACGTGATGTCGTATCCGTCTTGCCCTTGCCAATAAATGATTGGATATTGTAACGCATCGTACAAACGATGTGTCTCGTTTACACGATGCATGATATTGCTTCTTCGCTGAACGACAATGTCTCGTGATTTAGTTGGATCGCCAACAATAATTGCAGCAACATCATTAACGGTGGGTGCATTGAATCTTCGCACATGTTCACCTGTTGGGGTACAATCCGCTCTTATGACAAATTTGTGCGTATCCGATGGCATTCGTTCCAATGCTGTTTTGAACATATTAACCACATCATTATTAGCGTGAAAAAATGCTTGCAACTGTTCAATAATTCGTCTCTTTAACTGTTGTGCTCCCTGTATATTGCACCGCACATTCAGCTGATCCACCATCGACGAAATGAAATATATTTGCAGAAATTTATGCGGTTCATCTGGTGTTGGCACCATTGAACCATGCAAATGATATATTTGTCCTTGTATCTCTAATTGCAAATAATCATTAAAATTTGTTGAAGAATACGTTGTAAATCGTTTGATGTTGTAGTGTGTGGTGTATATGCAGTTGTTATGTGTTGCAATTCATTGTGTTGGTGTGAGTGATTGGTTATGTGTGTTGTATCTTTTACCTTGCAAGTCGGCATGAAGCCGCCTTCTCGAATGATATTAGCTCCAAAGGGAGTCATGCGAAAGCAGTTATTGTATTCAAGGATGTGTTGAAGAAAATGGCTGGAATCGGGATCTCTTCCATCGAACAATGTTTTCAGTGGCTGTGGTGGTGTAAGTAATGGATCCAGTTTGACTTTTCCACTTACGCAGCACAATCCAGCCGTTTCTCTTTTGAACTTTAACGCATTGCAATATCGGCATATAGTCGTCATTCGTCCAATATCTAAATTTTCATCATCACTGTAGTTCGCAGTGGGATCATATTGGAATGCCAAGCGATTGTATGATGCCAATGATCTTCGTGTGCTCACGCGATGTCTCAATCGGTCATTTTCTCTTATTATATTTTGTCTTTCTTCGCTTAAGTTCCTTGAATACACTTGTTGCTGGCTTGCATGTCTTGTGCGGCGGCCGATGCTCGCACGTCGTTGTCTAGGCATTTTGGACTATGGACAGAGTGTTGAATTTAACCTCAAATGCACGATCCACATAATTTACACTGAGCTTGAATGAAATTAACTGAGCAGAGAACAATGAGTAGCTGTCAAACACTCGGCGCCATCTTCATAATTTACACTGAGCTTGAATGAAATTAACTGAGCAGAGAACAATGTGTAGCTGTCAAACACTCGGCGCCATCTACTTGAAGTATTGGATATTGGTTTGTAGTACATGCTATGTATCAGAGATGGCGCTGTATGTGAAAAACGATTTCCCCACTTTTCTGTTGAATTTTCTTTGCTATAAACCTCACGGAGCCCGAGACCTTTCCAACGAATGCAAAACCGTGGAAATCGGTTCGTGCGTTCTGGAGTTATAGCGTCAGGGAGGAAAACCGGACTTATTTTTATATGTATAGTAGATAAGTATACAAATCAGTAGAAAAGTATTTAAGAATACAAAGTTAAGCAAACATTGATTTAAATGCGATGCTTTGAGAAATGCTAACTTTTAACCATCTAATCCAATAATACTACCGTGGAATGGGGTGAGATTGATTAATTTTGAAATTCAAACGTCTGTAATTTTTTCATTTTCTGTTTAATAAATCCGAAAAAAAAACTATATAATGGGATCGTATCTAAAAAATTGAATCATGCATTAGAAAAAATATTTATTTGTCTTTGAGAAAAAAAATAAAAACATCGCTATCAACTTTATACTTGAAGTGGGGTCACTTTGATATCCTCTGTTTTTAATATTGATTATCATAGACACCCATAAAAGGAACAACTAAGGAAAAATAATTTTTTTGTTTATCTTTAACTTTTTAAGTTATGTTTTTTTTTATAAATATGGGGCTTTGATTTGAGGGGTAACTTTGATATACTACATTTATGTGGGACTTATTGACAGATATTAACATTATTAACAGAAGAACACCATTAAGACTTTACAAATCCTGATCTAAAGGTATTTAAGATGTGTTTACAGGTCAATAAATATTTAAATATATGTATTAAAGTCAAATGTAAATGAAATAAAAATATGACTTTTAATTTTTACTTTATTAAAAAATATATCTTTATCTTTTCAGAAAACATAATTAGACTTTAATGGCATAGGAGGTTTATAAGTTCACAATTATTTATTTAACCGACAACAACATGAGATCAAATCTCTTAAATGTCACCTAAGACAATCAGGCACACATTGAGATCAATTCACTAAAATTATATTTAAAGACATAACATTAATATTAAATGACTTAAAGTTCACATTGAGATCATTATATTGTTCATCATAATATTGTTTAGACTGTTTAATTTTGAGAATACTAGTCAACTACCTACAGTACAGTACGCGTGTCATGTCCACCGGGAGTCGACGACTCGCGCGCGCGGGGATAGCGCGCCCCGCCTTCACCGACCACGCCGCATTTGTCCTCGACGGCGGTACGATAATAGATGAATCCGAGGAAAATATATGTTTATAATACATATTTATGTACTTGACTGTTGTGTTATAAATTTTATGAATAAAATGATTTATTTTAGCCTAATAAAAGTTTATTTTATTTTAAAGACATGTTCCTTAGATTTAACATATGAAAAAACACTTAGGTATATATCTATTAACATAGTATACAATTAGTATAGTAGAATTAAGTTTCAACAATTTTAGAAATAGCTCGACAATGAACCTTTTTATCAGAAGTTATAACTTCAACAACACGAACTTTATTATCCTTACCAGGAAAGATTTTATGAATTCTACCCATTGGCTATCGAAGAGGAGGAGTGTTGGAGTGTTGGGGTTGTTTCTTAACAAGACCAACATTCCTTCTTTCAAGTTTGGAAATTCTTTCTGCCATTTAGTTTTTTATTCAATGAAGTTAAATAGTCATTTGACCAAATCTTCCAAAAATTTTGTTTTATCTGCTCACAAGATCTCCAAAATCTTAACCTATTACATGGAATATTAGTTAGATTCGGCTGTGGTATAGAAGTTAATACATCTCCAATTAAAAAGTGTCCTGGTGACAAAAATGAAAAGTCAGAAATATCTTGTGACAATGGTGTTATAGGTCGAGAATTTAAAATGCTTTCTATTTCTGTTATAATAGTATTAAATTGTTCATATGTAAATATTTTAAAAGATGAAATCCTTTTTAAATGTTGCTTTGCAGACTTAACCGCAGCTTCCCATAAACCTCCATGGGTGGGGCTGTACTTGGGAATGAAATGGAATTGAATTCCTCTTTGTAATGTAAAATTATTAATACTATTTTGAAAATCTTCTGTGTTTTGTAAATTGTACAAATCTTTCAACTTATTATTAGCACCTTTAAAAGTAGATGCATTGTCACAAAATATATCCGATGGATTACCTCTACGTGCTATAAATCTTTTGAGAGCAGACCAAAAAGTATCAGTAGACATATCTGACACTACTTCCATGTGTACCGCTTTTGTAACAAAGCAAACAAAAACGGACACATAGCCTTTGCTTATAACACTATTTCTTTTCTTGTTTAATATCAAAAGGTCCACAATAGTCTATACCTACTTTCTCAAATGGACGAGCAGGACTAACACGATCAATAGGTAGCGAACCCATAAGTTGCTGTGTGGTTTTAGCTCTTTCCCTGCTACATATTAAACATTTGTGAATGACACTTTTAATTTCTCTAATGGAATTAATTACATGATACTGTAAGTTTAAACTGCTTAATACGACTTTTAAACCTACATGCATTAAGCGAATATGTTCTTGTCTTATTATTAATTTAGTTAAATGATAATGCTTTGGCAATATTATAGGGTATTTCTGCGAATAACTTAGATTGGCACTCTGCAATCTACTTCCCAATCGAAGAACTCCTTGCGAGTCTATAAAAGGTGTCAATGAACTCAAATTAGATTTGAATGATTTATTTTCTTTAATGCATTTTAATTCGTTACTAAAATAAAAAATTTGAACACCCTTTATTAGATAAGAAAGTGCCAATTTAAGCTCTTGCACAGTGAAAAAACCACTAGTAATAGAACCAACATTCTTTTTGCACTTATTATAAAATCTTAATACTAACGCCATGATGCGAATAGTTTTAAACAAAGTAGAATAGTTTTCCACTAAAGGTAATATTGGGCTTTCCCTTTTAGTATTTGAATTTTCAATATTTGTACATACTGTAGTCTCAAAATTTGTAAAAGGTAATTCTATTTCTTGTAAATAAAAATTATAACTGCCATTCTAAATAATAAAATCAGGTCCCTGCTTACATAGCTTGTCCTCGATTAACTGCTGTGGGTCACAGCCTCGCGATAACACATCTGCAGGATTCAATAGAATTGGAGTATAAAGCCATTTAACAGAAGCAAGTTTATTAATTTCTTTCACCCTATTAGCTATGTAAGCAGGGAGTTTCACAGGAGACAGGTCAAGCCAACTTAAAACTATTTAAGAGTCGCAGAATAAAAATGTTTTTATAATATTCAAAATAGAACTAACACGAGACATAAGTCTCGCCAATAACAAAACGCCGTTTAGTTCCAATTTTTGAATTGTTAACTTTGAATTCAAAGGAGCCACTTTTGACTTTGAACATAGTAAATGCACATTAAATTTTCCATTAATTTTAACTCTAACAAAAATGCAGCAGCCATAGGCATGAGAAGATGCATCACAGAAGCCAATAAGCTCAGTCTCCTCTGATTCAACAGTTTGTAAATATCTTTTAATATTTATTTCTGGCATGTTAATAAGGTTAGTATAAAACTCATTTCAAATTTTAATTAATTCAATAGGTAGAGGGATGTCCCAGTCTAAATTGTATTGCCATAATTGCTGTAAAAATAACTTTGCTTTGACAGTGACAGGTCCAACGAAGCCCATGGGATCAAAAAGCCGACTTATAATACTAAGCACACTCGTTTTAGTAGGCATTTTAGGCTCAGTGATAAGCACCCTTCCACTCACCTTGAACACATCATCCCGCGAGTCATAAGCAAGCCCAAGAATTTTATGAATTGATTTATCAATTTCTTTGTCCCCCTGACTAATTTTTTCTTGAGGAAGATCTTCTAGTAATTTTTGATTATTAGATGCAAATTTGTGTAACTGGAACCCTCCCCTTAGCATGAGAGCTTGTAATTGCTTTTTTAAAAGAATAGTTTCCTGAAGTGTATTACAGCCTGACTGGATATCATCGATGTAAGAACTTTCTATGATAGCTTTACTAGCAAGAGGAAATTCAGACTGATACCTCTTCGCTAGTTCTATTAGACATGCTGTAGCCAGAAAAGCAGAACTAGTCAGACCGTATGTTACTACTGTCTGTAACTGTAAACATTGTATTACATCATTAATTATCTTTCCATAGTATGTTTTGTAGACAACGATGTTCTGGATGTATGAACACATTTCTGTACATATGACGTACATCACACTGTATAGTGTATTTGTAAGAGCGAAACAATATTAATATTTCAAATAAAGTTTTCTGCAATACTGGACCATTACATAGCATATTATTTAGACTGTAACCGTTTTTTGTTTTAGCACTTCCATCAATTGTCAATTGTCAATTGTAAGACGGGCTGGTTTCCGCAACTCGACGACGAAAGCGCCTATTTTGCGTGTGGGTGGGAATGCGACATCATTCGAGCCAACCCAACTCCTCCAGGAACGCCAGTAGGCCCTTTACGTTACCGACTATCCCTGGAAGGTCCCTCGATTGACCGAGGTGTTTAGCCCTGTAGTCCGCTACTCCTGTGCACTCCATGAGGACGTGAGCAGCCGTTTCTTCTGCCTCCAAGCAGGCTCTGCAAAGGGGGCTGTCGGTAACACCTAGGACATATAGATGTTTATTAAAGAAACCATGGCCAGTAAGTGCTGCAGTTACCAGTCGCATGCGCGGCCTACTAAGTCGAAGCAAGGTCTTAGCCAGCCTAGCGCTAGGGGACGGCAAGGCCAGCTTAGCCTGCCTGCACTCCTCATGGTTTGTCCAAAGAGTGGCATGATCATTCCTGGTCGACTCTCTCAGAAATGAGCGTACCATCTTGAAGGGAAGAGGGATGATAGGTTCGGGACCATACGCTGTCAAGCTAGATCCTTTACGCGCCAACTCATCCGCTGCATCGTTACCTCTTGATCCGCTGTGTCCTTTTATCCATTGAAGGATTACGCGGTTATGTTGACATACCTCCATTAGTCGTTTGTGACACTCGTAGATTAGCCCTGAGTTAATAGTGTTGCTATTTAGTGCTTGTAAGACGGCCATGCTATCCGAGAGTATTCGAATGGAGGAATCTCTTACCTTTCTCGATGCTATGGCATTAGCGGCCGATGCATTCAGCTTGAAAGACAGTATTATGGGCACCCAGTGGAATGGCTATCTTGATGTTTAGGTCCTCCGAGAAGGTGTCTGAACCAGTGCCTGCTTCAGTTTTTGAACCATCGGTAAAAATTCTAAACTCTTTAACGTCGAGCCCCTCAACCCGATGGTCTTCATGTAACTGTATATTGTATTTTTTGTCAAAAACAAATTGTTTAGGGATTCTGTCACTGCAAGCCATAGAGATGGGAAATTTTTTGTAAACTTCCCCTAGGATGGCGGTGTGTGAGGTCCTGTTTTTCCTCCAAAGTCCTAAGGTGTTGAGTCTCACCGCAGATGACGCGGCCTCCTGCTTAATATACAGCTGGAGTGGCGGAAGACACAGCATGGCCTCCATTGCTGCTGTTGGAGTAGTTCTCATACTACCTGTGATAGCCATGCAGGCCAGCCTTTGGAAGCTTTGGAGTTTGCTTACCATTGTGGTTAGTTTGGTCCTGGTCCACCACACCACAGCTCCGTAGCAGACAAGAGGACGGATCACCGTTACGTACAGCCAAAGAATGATGTTGGGAGAAAGTCCCCACTTTTTCCCCACCATTCTCCGACACTGCCAGAAAGCAATACTCGCCTTCTTTAGTTTTTTGTCGATGTGGCTACTCCAGTTGAGCTTGCTGTCCAAGGTTATGCCCAGGTACTTCACCTCAGTTGCTAGCTGGAGTTCCGTTCCAAAGAGCTTAGGTAGGGTATACCTACCAAGAGCCCTATTGTTAGTGAACATGACCATTTCCGTTTTTGTTGGGTTAACCGCCAGGTCATATTCTAAACACCAGCGCTCCACGATGCGAAGAGCTGTTTGTTTAAGGTTGCATACTGTGCTCGCAAATTTACCTGTGATGAGGATTACCAAATCGTCGGCGTATCCTACGGTGTAGTATCCATTAGCGTTAAGCTTGGTAATCAGGTCGTTAATGACCAGATTCCACAGAAGCGGGGAGAGAACTCCTCCCTGCGGGCATCCCCGCACTACCTCCGCCGACAGGGACTCTCCAGCTAGACGCACGATACGTTTGTTAAGCATGTTTGTGACCCAGTTGTTTACAGCTGTTGACACCCCATGCCTTGTTAGAGATGCACATATACTGCTATGCTGCGTCTTGTCAAAGGCACCTTCTATATCAATAAAAGTTCCAAGACAGATGCATTTGTTTTGAATCGTCTCTTCAATTGTGGATACAACTGCATGGAGAGCCGATTCAGTAGACTTACCCAAACTATATGCATGCTGATTCTTGTGTAAGGGTATATGTTTTAACGCTCCATCTCTCAGGTGTCTCTCGCACAAACGTTCGAGAGTTTTAAGCAAGAACGAGGTGAGACTAATCGGCCTGAAAGATTTAGCGTTAGTGTAGTCGCTCCTTCCTGGCTTCGGTATGAAAATTACGTTTACTACTCTCCACCTTTTGGGAACGTATCCGAATCTAAGACATGCTTTCATGATTCGGACCATTATATTGATGACGGGTTCCCCACCCCACTGTAGAAGTGCTGGGAAGAATCCATCTGGTCCTGCTGATTTAAAAGGTTTAAAGCTATTAATGGCCCATCTCACCTTGTCAGCAGTGATAATATTATTAGTTATGTCTAAGTGGTCGACAGCTTCATGGTGAACCTCTTCCGGCCACACAATCTCTTGAATAGTTCTACTTCCGGGAAAGTGAGTTTCCAACAAGAGACTGTGTGTTTCTGTGGTGGAAGAGGTATATGTTCCATCGGGTTTTTTAAGCGACCCTAGCCTGGAGTTGCCTTGTTGAGCTAGTATTTGCCTTACCCGATTTGCTTGATCAACGGTTTCAATGTCGCTGCAGAATTTCCTCCATGAGTTGCTGCTTTTGAACCGTAGTCGTTTCTTGTACTTGGATTTGGCATCTTTATAGTTGTCCCAATCCTCATCAGCACTGGTGTTCATCGCCCTGTTTAGCAGTCTTCTGATCTTAGCACGCATCCTATCTAGATCAGGACCCCACCAAGGCTGCCCCTTGATGTTGGTAGGCGCTGGTGTGCTAAGCGGGCAAGTTGAATGGTAGCAGTCTATTGAAGTATTTGTAAAATCTGTTACCTGTTGTTCGATTTGTTCGGGTCCCTCCGGATCTGGCAGAGTCTCAGCCCAAGCAAGTCTTTCACCTAGGATAGCTCTGTACCTGGTTCTGTCAGTCTTGCGTGGGTTTCTCTTAGGGACAGTTGGGGAGAACGCTGCGTTGATCTCGAAGCGTATCCATCGATGATCAGAGCATGACGCCTCGTTGGACACATGCCAGCCCCCGACGTCGTCGGATATGTCCGCCGTTGCCAGGGTAATATCAACGATAGTTCTGCTCCGCTTGGTAACAAAAGTTGGTTCAGAACCTATGTTAAGCACATTGAGGTTTGTAGTAAATAGGTATTCAACAAGTGTCTTACCTCTGCTGTTCATATCTGGCATGCCCCACAGTGGGTGATGCGCGTTCGAGTCGGCCCCAACGATGAGCTGGAGGCCCGACTTCTCGCAGTGGTCCACCAGCCGGCACAGGTCGTGTGGAGGCGAGTTGTCCTCCGCAGGCATGTAGGCGGAGGCCACCACGAGCTCGCGGCACCTAGCTGTGTCGGGCAGTTGCAGCCTTATGGCACACAGGTCCCTGGAACAGAACTCTGTTAATGGCTGTGCTGGGATGTTGTTAGTAGTTATGATGCACGTTCTAGGGTTATCGTGATCAGTTGTACCGAAAAGCTTACCTCTCAAATTGGCGAGCCCTCGAATGCTACCGCGGTTGATCCACGGCTCCTGGATCAGAGCCACGGCAGTGCTGTTTGCCCCCAACCAGCGTCTTAACTGGGCCGTTGCAGTTTGGCTGTGTTGGAGGTTGGCTGCGCGTGCTCGTCCTGCGGTTGAGCAGCAGAACTTTCCCCGACTGCATCGGGGCCTGTTTGCTGCCGCTCTGGAGTGGAACTCTGGGGCTTAGCTGTTCTTGATGAAACCCCAGTGATGACCAGCTTAGAGCTGGTCTGCGCTACCACCGGTGGTTCCTTCACAAATTTCCCACCGGGTCCCTGAAATTTAAGGTAGACCGAACCACTACCAAAAAGGAGTTGTCTGCCCCTTCCCAGCAGGGTCGGCACCACATCTTCAGGGACGTCTGTGATGAGAAACAGGTTGTCCTGCTGCTCATCCACTTTCTGGAGGAGCCATCGGTCAACCTGTGCCCACTTGTTCATAAAGTGGAGGACTACGCCGACGTCGGGCGCAGACTTCCACTTGCCTCGTTCGTTGGGTATGAGCACCCCACATCGAACCCTGCGGACCATCTCCGATTGGCGTTTCACCACCAACTGTACGTTGGATGGTGTAGACACACTGGAGACACACTCCCGCAGCCAGTTCAGGGAGTACTCGTCCTCCACGAACAGTTTAAGGTGGCCGTCCTCGTAACGAGGCTTGCCACCGAATTTGGGGTTTTCCTTGCTCGGATCCGCCAACGCTTCCCTCAAGATTTTGTCATCAATCTCGTTGAGGATGAGCGTTGACAGATCCTGTGAAATATGACCAGTAGCGACGTCAGTTACGGCGATGTACTGGTCAGATTTCACCTTCTGAGCATAGGTGACCCCAGCTCTGCGCGCTTCCGTGCACTGCTTTTTAGGCTCCACTCGAGGAGAAATACTATCCTCTAGTCGAGCCCTCTTAGCAGCCGCGCGCTCGTTTTTGCCGGATCTCTTGGCAGATTTCAACTTCTTGTTAGAAGTTGGACCACCAGAGAACGCTACGGTAGGTTTAGCCCCGTTTGAGTCTAGGGTTGCCCCTTTGACACCACGGGAGCCGGTCACCTTACCCGCAGCTCCGGCTGTATTAACAGCGGGACCGCCATCGGTCGCCACCGTGGCAGATGGAACCCCATCTACGCCGGCAGCGGCCGATGTGGCAGCCAAACGCTGTTTTTTCTTCCACCGACGATTCGCCTTACGCCCTGGTCCGGTTTGCACCGTATCTGGACATTTAGTCGATGGGCCCTTCCCTTGCAAAGATTGCTTGGGTGGTTTACCCTTTCGACCAACCGTCGTCCAGGCGCTGGCGAAATGCTCGGCGATGTTTGTCGAATGGCTCCGCGCACCGGGTTGCCCCGTGGCCCTGCCTCTCGACTCACTTTCGGGCTTTTTGCAGCTAACCTCCACAGTGGAATCACTACCGGTTTGCACCGGTAGGTCACTGATGGTGGCAGTGCGCCCAGTTGAGGCTTGAGGATCTGCCGAGGCAGATTCTCGCACCCGTTTGGAGACGCTTGCGGTTTTCACCGCTGGAAGAGTTCCAGATGGGTTTTTTGATCTGACACGATCCATGGTCAAATGTATAGAGATTCGTCTACTCGATTTCCCACCCTCCACGGAGCCCGCACAATTGGGAGCGCCTACTCGCTTGGAACAGCTTTCAGTCGCTAGGAGTACCGAGTAGATATAGGAGCATAGGGCTGGTACTTGGCGCGACATCGGGAGCTCGCTTCTGTGGACGATGGGAACCAAGGTGTCAGCGACATGGTCCCACCGCCGTAGTCACCGAAGCTTACCCCGTCAGCATGACCCATCCCACCGCTATGACTGACGCCTTAGCGGACCCTACACCCCTAGCCGTGGCCCTCTGACGGGACACTTGGCCGTTACCCCAACCCGCGGCTACGGGCGAGGCTACCGTTTTGCCTGAAATCCAGGCCAAAGAGGGCGTGTTGCCTTACGAAGCTAAATCCACAGCAACGCTCGGCTCAACCCCCCAGGACCCCTTCATCCTGGCCTACGGTGGTCAACTGCGCAGACCACAAGACGCAGGTGAGTGTAGATAGTCTGCCGGGTACACCCACCTTAACCGACAGAACCGGAGCGACTTTTAGCCATCGGCTAGTAAGAGGTCCGGGGACCAGTCACTAGCCGCTGTTACCAGGGTGCACCAGGAGGAAGCAGAAGTTATGCAGTCGGACGTATCCTTCTGCATCACTTCAGCACCCCCACACTAGGAGGTAGTCGCTCAGAACACCCTTAAACTTCCATCAAAAACTACACGAAGTTTATTTGTTTGTTTTTCTGGCCTTAAAACAGCATGATGGGGCAAGAAAAACAAACGTTGATCTTGTGGGTTACAGTTTGTTGTATTTATAATTTTAGCATGACCTAAATCAAGGTACTCTTGTATGAAATCTTTGTATAATTTATAAAATTCATGATTTTTTTGGAATATTTTTTGTAAATGAAGCAATCTTTGTAATGCAATTGTAATTGTAAGTAAATGAATTGGAAGAGTCAACATCCTGTAATGAAATTTTTAGTGGAAGTTTGACTTCAAATTGATTGTCTTTTAAAATCACAGACTCTTGAAATACCTTTAAACTATACTTGTGTTCAGGCAAGGATTCATAATACACCTCAGGAACCTTTTCTGTCTCCCAGAACTGCTTTACTTGATTATTAAGATCCACATCAGCGGTTGACAGTTTTTCATGAACTACTGTATGCATAGTTAAGGTTGTATTGCCAATGGACTTGCCTTGACCACAGACAGACACGATGTATCCAAGGCGGGTGTTGATCAGGACTGGATCCCCTGAGCTTCCTCGACCTTGCCATCTTGTAATATTCTGAAGAATACGTCAGCTGCTAGCAGAAGCGAGACTTCACTGTATTTGTATTATGCAAATTTTTCTGAATTGGACTGTGACGAAGTCCCCTCCACATGATGAATTAACGTGTTGTGATTAGCTTGGCACTCTCCACACTTGAAGGCATACCTGCACTTCTTCGCATGACGAGCGTTTCTTTAAAAAACACAACTTTTGTATGTTGTTAATCCTCTCATCGCTATCAACAACAGCATCAAACATCTCAATGAATGGTCTATATTCCGCTATATTTTTGCCATTAAAATGTGGAATTTCAAGTGTAGGGAGCTTCGCATTGTAACCTTCTTGGTTGGAGGAATTTCCTTTGGAGCTTGTTTTGTCCAAATCTTTCATGAGCCTCATCATCTTGGCCTGTACTATTAAAGCTCGTTCCTCCAAATCTTCATCTTCGATGGTGTCGTCTTTTGACTTTAGCATTGTATGATAATGCGTGTATTTCGCAAGAACGTCTGTAACCAGCTTCAAACGAACTTCTAAATCTTCCAACGTAGCTATCGACGAGCATTCTTTTAGAAATTTTTCTTGTCTAGTAATGCTTCCTTTACATTGAGCCCGTTGTGATATTAAAAGCTTTTTATTCGACATAGTTGACGAAAAACTGCAAAATTTCTTTTTGTAAAACTGCAAGTAACGCGTACAATGAATGAATTGCAAAAAGACCAATCTGTCAAAATCTGTAAGCTCGTTCTCGTTCGTTCACATGCTGCGCTGTCGCAAGCTGCCGCACACTCCCAACCAACCGACACGACCATAGACTATCGATCGGTCCGACTCGCTGCTCGCAGGGCGCGCTCCGATCTGCCCGCGGCCAACAAACTGGTTAGCGTTGACAGCGCTGTTTGCATGTTTGAAAAACGAACCCGATCCGATGACGCGTGATACTTGCAAACTGTAGCACTTATAACTTCACGAAATAGCTGTAAATTCTGGAGATTTTTATATCACTGATAAGTTTTCGGCACCAATTTTATGTTTAAGACACTGCTAATGTAAATGAAAGCTTGTAATATTTTATATGAATTAAATTTATTGGACACTAGACACACCGTTATAAGATGGCACCAAGAAGGGCTGTGTTGCCAGTACAAAAATATTATGTCGTGTACAATCAGCAGGCTTTGAGCGTCGATGAGTCTAGTTTAGCTGTCGGCACGCTTTTAGCCTGTCTTCGAGCTTAGCCGACGCGCAAGCCGCTCGTTTGAAAGAGCTCCAAGATACAGTTAGACAGTTTACATTTTGAACTTCTTAGCGCTTTTCTGTGCGGCTCTCTCCTTCGCGTTCTCGTAGAGCGGCATGAGTTTCTTCTCTTCCGCCAGGATCTTCAGCAGCTCGATGATGAAGGGGATGTAGTTGTGCCGCCGGCGCGCCATCTCCTGCTCGTACCTGGATTCGAGGACAAAATAATGTCAAAACAAATAATCATTAATATTATAAAAGAACAAGTCCTGACTGACTGCTGAAATTCGGTGGGTGGCTTTCTTTTACGACGTAGAGATCCACTAAGAAACGGTTTTAAAGAAATCGGACCCTAAGTGGGTCGAAAAGACCTTTAAAGTTTGTAATTGTGTATGTATGTGAACTTTATATGGGCTCAATGAACTGGGATGTGTTCCTAATTTGATTGAATCATCGAATGCCTCGAATATATCCAGCCAGCACTGCTCACCTCTAGGTTTCTTTATTTTCCACATTCGTCCATCAATATATCCAGCCAGCACTGCTCACCTCTAGGTTTCTTTATTTTCCACATTCGTCCATCAATCTACTTGGACTTGCAAACGTCTTTCGACCATACAGCCTCTCTAGGTTTCTTTGGAACAATTTTAGTTAAGCCAAAAGAAGGTCCGTTAGTTTTAACTGACTTCAAAAGAGAGGTTCTACGGAACTACAAAATATTCACATAAACCTTGGCAGGCTAGAATATAAAGGAAATATTTGGTTTATCTATGAGAACACGCAGTAGTGCGCTAATATGTCACATAAGTTGCCATTATTTTTATCCCAGCGTTTCCTGCCAAGTTATAGTTAATGTTATTCTATTTCCAGACAATTATACAAACATAGGTATGTATGTATGTTTGTACAACGAGGCAAAGTTAACATGGCACCCGCGAGGCATTTGTTTCCCCTCTCTCGCTCGCTCGCTCTCGCCCTCGACGCGTCAGTAGGAAAGTGATGTACGCTATGACGTCATCAGAGCGATGTACCAAGTTAACTATACCTATTATGTATGACTTTGTTTGTCCGCGTCTTTTTCTGACACTGTATCGGATTGTGACCATTTTTAGGGTTCCGTACCTCAGAAGAAAATAAAAGGTCAAGTGCGAGTCAGACTCGCGCACGAAGGGTTACGTACCACCGCACAATGTTATTGAAGTACTGAAACGAATGAAGACCACGATTATTAATTTTTTCTGATTTTCTACCTGATTGCGGCCCCTCTATTAAAACCATATTTCTCATTATACCTGACGTTACCTGGCTTTAAGCCTAATATTGAGAGTAGCATACTTGACTTCCTTTCCGGTGCGACGAAATTAGCCCCAAACAGCTCACTTCCTGTTTAAAACTCCTAAAATACATGTCATATCCGTTTGGAACCTCAGCAACATTGCGCGCGTAAAGTTTCAGAAATGGCGGCAATTGAAGCCAGCGTTATTGCGCGCGCTCAATTTTCAGGTCATTTACGTTTTGGATTTCTTTTCGTGCGCACGCGTTCAAGAAAATTAAAAATATTCCTAGTTATTCTTCGAAATATCCTTGGAATTTTGTTACGGTTATAGTGTTAATTGTTCAGTGTAACAGCAAAAAATAATCCGTTTAATAAAAATCGCGGTAAATAGCCCCGTGTAGTGAAACATCGAGGAGTGATCGCTACGGCAATTCCACTTCCACGTCTCCGGAGCGGAGGAGCAGCCGGAGGAGAAGACATCGGGGGAGTAAGAAAGAATTGAAGGACAAGTGAAATGGAAAAATCTTTCCAAGATTCAGCTAGTAAACTCTCGGCAATGCATTATCATATGGTGAACAGATCGAGTGATGCAATGTTTAGTAACTCATACAATCTCGCAATATGATGATATGTTTGATTATGACATTGAATTTGACAGGAATATCGCGCCCTTTGATATAGGAGTGATATTAGTAAGTAGCTAATTGTAACTACCCTCGAAAGTACAAACATTGCACTCATCCGAATCTCACGCCGAGAAAATCATAAGTAAATCCAATCCAATCAGGTTAGGTATTTGCCGTTCGCATGAGTAACAAACTTTTATTGTTCTGTGCTGGGGTTCATTGAACTCGAGTGCGCCAAGTCCTTCGATGGCAATCATACTTGGCGGGAACGTGGTTTGATCAAGCAGAAGGAGGCGCAAAAAAGGGATATTTTCGACGGTCATGTCTTGGCTTGTTGAGCACCAAGCAGATTCCAAATACAGGGATAAGGTATGTAATACAATCAACGAGATGTCTTCCGAGGGGGAATATAATAAAATCGATTCTTATCAATTGCGAACTATTGACGTTGGACGAGTGGATCTCGTCCGCAGCGTCGCGAATCTATACTTAATACATTCACGACCGTCGCGTAATGGTAACCTCGTGCAAGATTCCGCCCTCGGTGGATATTCCATAACTAATCCCAGTTTTACAGATTTTATGTCCGAGGAAGGAGAAACCTGGAGATTTTTCGTGAGTTTGAACTCCAGAGCAAGGCAAATAGAGGAGGCAAGCCCTTGCGCAAAGGGCTCCCCGCAACAGTTAGCCCACACTCGCGCGCAGCGGTGTCGCGCCCCCGCCGCCCGGAGCCCGGCTAGCGCTCCGGGCCGCCAGCCTGCGCAAGGCTGGCGCGCGCGCGGAGGGGAAGCAGGAGACAAACGACGACTGCGCGCATTTTCGTGAGTTCGACCTCCAGAGCAAGGCAAGTAGAGAAGGTGAGCCCTTGCGCTGCTGGCTGCCCGCAACACTTAGCCCGCGCCCGCGCGCAGCGGTGACGCGCCCCCGCCGCCCGGAGCCGGCATACGGTGAGCGCTTCGGGCCGCCAGCCTGCGCAAGGCTGGTGCGTGCGCGGAGGGGAGGCAGGAGGTGAACGAAGACGCGGCGACTACGAGCGGTAGCCACGTGTGGGTACCGCAGCTCAGTCTGAGCGCCATAAGTACACCAATCAGCGCGGCTTGGCTACAGAGAAATTGAAAATCCCGCGTGAAGTGACCTGTTAATCAATCTTCGATGGTAATATACCGCTGATACAGTATCTGCAACTTAGTCCACCTGCGTAAGGTTTAAAGCGACATTGACATGCAGTTACGTCAGCCATTCGCGGTTATGCCGGTAGAGCCTGCGCGTAAGGGGACATCGCTACTAAACGCTCGTGTGAGTATGAAATGACTCAGTCTATGCGAGACGGTTAAATTGAACATCTTGCGAAAAGATGTAGATATCTGATGGCTGGCTGTCGTCTATTTCTAGTATCCCGGCGAAACTTGAGATCTAACTCAGTCTCTGCAACGTTTCCATCTGTGCAAGGTTCAAAGCGACATTTTCATACAGAAACATCGCATGGCGTGGGTAGAACGAGGCGGACTGAGTGGAGGCAAACAATTTTCCTACAGTTTAATTGTAACGTTTACTCATTTACGTGATATCTTAACCCCTTTTAAGCCAGTGACGAAGAAATATAAAATCAACACCATTTTATATCCCATTTATACAAATTACTTTAAGTAACTTTCTTTACTTTGAAATAAATAATTTCCATATCAGCACTGCTGCTTTTAAGGGATTAAAAGGGAGTTCTAAACATTAGGTATGTGGCTGGAGGACCGGCTATCTATATAATACGATACTCAAAGAGTAAAAGAGTAGTCATAAACTACTCTTATTGTGGTGTTGGACTTACCTTTAATAAGTTAAACCACATTGTTAAGGAACTTTGAGTACCTACCTAGATGATTACCTCAAACCCCTAATATAACAACGCGTTACAATCTAACAACAGAGCCGTCGTTTTTCAATCCGACTACTTTCCTTAATCGGGCAGGATATGGTCGAAAATATGCCTACTTCACTGCTTCAGACAATTATCACTGTAGTCACCTTTCAGATTCACTATCCAAAGATATAGTCTGCTAATATTATTCATACAGTTATCCACCAGGATATTGTCGGAGCCATATAGAGAAGCTATCTACATTACTGCTCACAAATGACCTACGTGTCACTGGACCGCGCAGGTCTTCATAATTCACTAGGCAAGCTGCTGTAAGAATTCACTTTTCAGTATATTAGCCAAAAGAAGCTGATGACAGTCCTCGAGTCTCTCAGGACATTAATATAAATTTGAGATCGAGATTTTTTTTTTCACATCTCCACTATTTATTTGGTTGTTTCTCAATAGTCGCCTTACTTCGACATATCCCAAGCGAACAGCAGAGGCAGCTTTAACCAAATCGACGAAATAGAGGCAATTTAAGCTTAATGTGTCTTGGATGTGGCTGGTACGGCATACAGCCCACAAGCAGAGTTCCTTAATATTTCTACAGCTGTTCCGTGGAGTACCTACATAGTAGAGGAATAATAATTACATTTAATGTGAGTAGCAATGGAGCATTGAATATCGGACTGAGCATGATATACATTAGCGTGCATTAGTATATATTGAGCGTGGGCGCCATCGTGCCTCTGCCGCCCCGTATGGGACAGTATTGCAAAACTTTTATTGTGCCTCTGCCGCCCCGTATGGGAAAAGACGTGACGCTATGTTATGTAAGGACACCAACCTGGTATTTCTACCAGTGAACTAACTTAATGACAGTATTGCAAAACTTTTATAACCATCTACCTACATTATTATTTTAATGAATGTTATGACCACGCTGGATTATTCCACTGAAGTATGTATATGTATGACTTTTATGGTTCAGTCCTAGGTAACATGGTTTCAGTATTATTATCCACACAGCTGCAGGTAATAATGAAAACGCGTTCAGGTACTTGTATTAGGTATCTGATCAATGATACTAAACTTCTTTATCACTATAGACAAATATGCTTACTACGCGTAAACTTGTCTTTTGCTCTATGTTTGCCCACTGTAGAAGCATCTTCAGTAGAGCCAGATAGCCACACTAGCTCCTGTAATAGAATCAGCCAAATCTAGCTATTCTTCTCAGAAGTGATACGAAAAGGTACTTAGATTAATTGAGTAACTTTATTATTAAAGTCACATTACAGACTTGTTCGCCAGTCTTTTGCAAAGACCAATTGTAGTGTATTGCTTATTTATGTAGTTGTCTTTGTCTCGAGCGCATACGTCAGTAATGGCGGAGAGGGACAGTTGTCGTCCGACCGTCGACCTAGTAGGTTACCGGTGGTGCGCTGACGAGCCAAATTGAATATTTTACAGTGACATTACATGTGGCGACGAGGAAAACTGTGAGTAAAATGTATATAAATAATTATTTTTAAAGAAAGAAAGATAGTGTGCAATAATAAATAAGTCAAATTACATGTCAACTTAGGAAAAGGTTTCGAAACCTTTTGTTTTTCTCGAAGAATGTTACTTGTTTGTTTGTGTGAAAGAACAGTTCAATGCAAGTCTGCAAATAAAATCTTTCTGTAATATTTAGGAAAGTAAACATAATCTGAAAAAACATTTAGAAATTCGTGTACGTAGGTTACCTTAGTTTCACGATTTGTATTCTTCGAGGGTAATCGCTAAACAGCTACGAAGCGCCTCGCCCGAAAAGCAATATTGGGATTGAAGGCGTGAGAACTGGTTTCATAGAAACCCGCGATAACTCAGTGACCTAGATTATTTTCACACGCGTTTGTTTGTAACTAGCATTTTATTAGCAAGAATTTTGTTCTTGATATTTTGACAGGCACTCCCCAGTTTTTGATGAAAACTGGCACACAGCATTGATACTGGGGTGCTTGAAGAAAAAAATACTGATTGTTTTTTTTATTGTTGATTTACATGAATCATAGCAGTAGGTTACCTACATTTACCTACTGATCATTAGATTGAAACTTAGCATGTACAAAACTACTGATTTGTTTTTATTGTTGATTTATATGAATTATAGCAGTAGGGTATCTACTTGTACCTACTGATCATTAGATTGATACCTACCATGTACAAAATGTACATGTTAAGAAGAGTTTTATAATATGTAATAAGCAGTAAACCTGATCATTAAATTGATAACAAAGAATTGGTGCACACCAAAACAGCAACAGCTGTCCATTCGATTGGAAAATGGTTTAAATTAACAGCAGTTTCAAACTGGTAATTTTGATATCGAAACATTTGGGTAAAAGCAGCACAAGCTGAAGTCTATTTAGTGTGTAGACAGCAGATTGCTTATAACAATCTGAATCATTAAATTGGTTACAGGACGCCCCAAATCAGGTCACACGATGATAACGTCTACGTCACTGACGTTAGAGAAATTTGACTGTGAGGGTGATATAACCTCCGTGGGTGCAAGATGGGAGCGTTTGAAATGCGCACTTTATATTTACCTGGAAGCTTCTGGCACAGATAAAAGTGAGAAAAAAAGAGCTAGCCTGTTACATTTCGGTGGACTAGATCTACAGGAAGTGTTCTATAATATACCTGGGGCTAATGTTGACTCTGAAGAAGGTATAGATATGTTCTCGGTGGCCATATCTAAATTGGATGCTTACTTTGCCCCGAAACAGAGCAGAGTATACGAGCGGCACATATTCCGCTTGATGAAACAAGAGATGGATGAGAAATTTGAAAAGTTTCTTGTTCGACTTAGAGAGCAAGCGGAAAAATGTCAGTTCAAGGACAAAAATAATAATATCACAGACCAGATCGCAGAAAAATGTTCAAGCGTCGATTTAAGGAAGAAAATCCTGAAGATTGGTGATGACGTCACTTTAGATATAATTATTACAGAAGCTAACACTCTGGAAGCAGTGAATAAACAAATGGAGGAGTTCAGTAGCACAAAGAATACTTTTGCAAACCAGAGCGTCAACAAAATTGATTCTAAAATAAAACTGCGTACTACGGAAACTAAAAGATCAGAAAAAAATAATTGCGGTAGGTGTGGTAACAAAAATCATGCGTCCTTTGATGTGAATTGCCCAGCCCGCACAAAGGATTGTTTGAAATGCGGCTTGAAAGGACATTTTAGGCAATTCTGTAGAACAAGATATTCTCAGAAAAGAAGATTTGAAAGTGGAAATGAGATGGACAACAACAAAACTAAAAAGATGCGACCCAATACATACAATACCGAGGTAAATCAGTTCAGCCATTCAAATGCAGGGGAAAATACGGAAGACAGGTTGTACGTGTTTCATGTCGATGATGATGTGGAGTTTGGATGCAGCATTGGAGGTGTCGAAACAAAAGTGTTGATAGATTCCGGATGTAAACAAAACTTATTGACTGAAAGTACTTGGGAGAGTCTAAAAAATTCAAAGGCAACAGTATACAACCAGATTGCAAGTCCAAAAGTGTCATTTGTGGCGTATGGCAGTAACACGCCCTTAATAGTCAAAGGGTCTTTTGAAGCGATTATCAAAGTAGGCAGCAAATCTGAAAGCGCCACTTTCTACGTCATCAAAAATGGAACCAAAAACCTTCTAGGTAAAAACACAGCGAAGTCTCTGGGAGTCCTCAAGATTGGCTTGGATTTAGATATTAATCAAGTTGGGTCAGAAGTATTCCCCAAGTTCAAGGATGTTTTGATTGAATTACCTATTGATGATTCAGTTCAACCAATTTCTCAGCCATACAGGTATTTAGTTTGAAAATTATATAAAAATTATGAAACTTAAAAATTGTCTATAAAATTTGTACTATGGATTAGTAAAACATTGGATTATTGTTATGTTCGGTTGGATTATTTAATTTAGAAGTAATTATACATGATTTAAGCTATATTGAGAGGTATTTTTATTAATAGGAGGATACCATTACCCCTTGAAGACAAGGTCACAGCTAGAATTGAGGATTTAGTTAAAAGGGATATTGTTGAAGAAGTTAAAGGTTCGTCTAGATGGGTTTCACCCATTGTCCCAATTTTGAAAGATAACGGTGAAGTGCGTGTTTGTGTAGACATGAGACGAGCTAATGAAGCCATTATTCGTGAAAATCACCCACTACCTACAATGGATAAATTATTACCACAAGTGCGAAAAGCAAAATATTTCACAAAACTTGATATTCGAGACGCTTTTCACCAGATCGAAATTCATCCGGATTCGAGACACATAACCACCTTTATTACCAGCAAAGGCCTGTTCAGATATAAACGCTTGATGTTTGGCATTTCATGCGCACCGGAAATATTCCAAAAAACATTGGAAAGGATACTATTGGGATGTGAAGGAGTAGTTAATTTCATAGACGACATTCTAGCCTTTGGAAAGGATTCGGAAGAGCATGATAGGAGAATCAAAATGGTTATGCAGACCCTGGAAGAGAATAACGTAGTCCTGAGGAAAGACAAATGTATTTTTAAAGTGACTAAAGTTAGTTTCTTGGGCCATGAATTGACTTGCGAAGGTGTTAAACCCTTGCCAAAATATGTGGATACTATCAAGGACTTCCGACCACCGACGACAGTCGGAGAACTTCAAAGTTTTCTTGGCCTTGTAAGCTTTGTAAGCAAGTGGATCCCTAATTACGCAACCTTGACGGAACCTTTAAAACTCCTCCTGAGGAGCAAAAACTCTGACGGGTCCGATATCCAGAAGATATGGGGGATACAGCAGCAGCAAGCTTTTAACGATTTAAAGTTTCGCCTTCAGAATATCCCTACTTTAGGCTACTACGATGTAAACGACCGAACGGTAGTAATAGCAGACGCAAGTCCAGTGGCACTGGGAAGTGTCCTCATACAAATTGATGATAAAGGACCAAGAGTAATCGAGTATGGGCATAAGACATTGACGGGTTGCGAGCGCCGATATTGTCAGACGGAAAAGGAAGCTTTAGCGCTGGTGTGGGCTGTGGAACATTTCCACATGTTTCTCTATGGCAAAGACTTTGAATTAGTGACGGATCACAAACCCTTAGAGGTTATATTCGGCCCAAAGTCCAAACCCTGCGCTAGGATAGAAAGATGGATTCTCCGCTTGCAAGCCTACAAATATAAGGTCAAATATCAGCCAGGTAAAAGCAATATCGCTGAGCCTTTTTCGCGACTTTGCGATTTTCCTGATCAACCGGTACCCGAACTCCAAGACAACTACGTTCATCAAATAGTGGAATACACAAGACCCAAAGCTGTCTCGATGCAAGAGATTATGCACTGTGCAAAAGACGACCAGGAAATATGTAAGGTAAAAGAAGGACTTTATAATAATAATTGGGACGACGAAGTTAAAACTTATAAAAATTTTCAAAATGAGTTGTGCTTTTATGAAGATATTTTGTTGAGAGGCACAAGGATAGTTATTCCAGCTCAGTTGCGACAACGGGTCTTAGATGCGGGTCACGAAGGTCACCCTGGAATTGTAGCAATGAAGGCGAGGTTAAGAACGAAGGTTTGGTGGCCTAAATGTGACAGAGATGCGGAAAAGTTAGTGAATACATATAAAGGATGCACGTTAGTATGTGCTCCAAACCCACCAAATCCCCTTAAGCGACGAAACTTGCCAGAAGAGCCTTGGGTCGATATCGCAATAGACTTGATGGGCCCTCTTCCAAGTAGCGACTATATCCTGGTAATCGTGGATTATTTCAGTAGATACAAAGAGATCAAGATATGTCGTAAAATAACTAGCACAGACATAATAAATATCCTGAAAGAAATATTCAGTAGAGTCGGGTACCCGCGAACAATTACAGCTGATAATGGGAGACAATTCAGTAGTGCGGAATTCAAAGATTTCTGTTGCGAACGGAATATTATTTTGCACAACACAATACCCTACTGGCCGCAGCAGAATCGAGAGGTAGAACGCCAGAACCGGAACATCCTGAAACTATTAAAGATAAGTCAGGCGGAATCTAAGGACTGGAAAGAGAGCCTACTAGAATATCTTACAATGTACAATAGTACACCTCATACTGTGACGGGAAAAACGCCCTCTGAGTTATTTTACAGACGAAAATTCAGAGATAAAATACCAATGATAACTGATGGCAGCGGCGCATCTGAATTTTATGCGGAGGTGAAAGATAGAGATCAGGAATGGAAAGAAAAGGGGAAGAACTATGCTGATAAAAAGAGAAAAGCCAAAGATTGTGATTTAGAACCGGGAGACAAAGTTTATGTTAAAAACATGACCAAAGAAAATAAATTGAGCCTGAATTACGAGCCGACTACGCATACAGTAGAAAAGAGTTTAGGGGGTGATATACAAGTTCGTAATGACGAAACAGGCCAGACTTACAGAAGAAATGTGGTACACTTGAAGAAAGTTCAAGGAGAGTGGAGAGTTTATAACAAGGATGCTGAAGAAGAAAATCATTCCGACAATGATATAGAAACTGATGATGACTGACACCGACTAATGATTGAATATTTATTGCCGTGAAAACGAACCGCTGAAGAAGCGAAAGTTATTATATATACAAAGTATAATAACTACCTAAACATAATTTTGTTGATATTATTTACAATATGCAAATATTAGATTTAAAGAGTAAATTATTAATTAACGTAATCACTAAAGAAAACTAATAAATAAATAATTTAAACAAAGGAGAGATGTAGTGTATTGCTTATTTATGTAGTTGTCTTTGTCTCGAGCGCATACGTCAGTAATGGCGGAGAGGGACAGTTGTCGTCCGACCGTCGACCTAGTAGGTTACCGGTGGTGCGCTGACGAGCCAAATTGAATATTTTACAGTGACATTACACCAATCATATGTGAAAGTACATAATCAGTGGTAATGCATCCAGGAGGCGCACTCCCAATTCAAAATACAGCAATTGTAATTTGATTACACCTACTGCTAATCACTAATTTCATCAATGTTTTGTGTTTAAATCAGATTGGCCCTGTCTGCAAGGTTCAAATTATAATAACTAATTTTCACATGTATTCGATTCGGCACGCCTACGTCCCTAGCTCCGGGTTTCGTAGGTCAGGCGACCGACCTGATATCCTGACCTCACAACTGCAGTCTTGGTAGTCGTCGAACAGAATGGCGAACTAGCAGCCAACCACCGAGCACCAATCTCGGTGAACTTGTACGTAAGTGATGACTAAAGGGAAAACCTACTGGAGGTAAAGCTTTGCATGTTCTTAGATTCATATAGATCAGATGAGTCTTGATAGCCAGAAACTAACTAACCAAGTCTAACCTAGCCAGGTATAATATAGCAATTTTACCTGAAAATAAAATTGTTATTATACATACTTACCTGGCTTTAAGCCTAGGTAAATCGCTGCCTGCTGTGCACATTACTGTGCATTGCATGATCGTGACACATTCTTAGACACGATCAACTCTTTATTGAGTTGCCAATGACCTGAAAATTGAGCGCGCGCAATAACGCTGGCTTCAATTGCCGCCATTTCTGAAACTTTACGCGCGCAATGTTGCTGAGGTTCCAAACGGATATGACATGTATTTTAGGAGTTTTAAACAGGAAGTGAGCTGTTTGGGGCTAATTTCGTCGCACCGGAAAGGAAGTCAAGTATGCTACTCTCAATATTAGGCTTAAAGCCAGGTAAGTATGTATAATAACAATTTTATTTTCAGGTAAAATTGCTATATTATTTTTCCTGTAATATTTAACTAAAGAACTATGTTGCGTATTTTTTTTAGAATTTATGGATCAGTTGTACAGAAGAACTGGGGGTGGCCTATTTCTGGCTTATTTCTTAAATATATTAACTAAGGATTTCAGAGTTATGAAAAAAAAATTGAGATCCTTGCAACAAGCTCTTTCATTAGACATGTCACACGATGCAGTTGAACTTTTTTTTCTGATTATATTTCATCGCTTCATTCTCAATATAATGTTTTAACAGGTAGTCCCTTAAACCTACAGGCAACTAGCACGCTTTTTAGAGTAAGTCATTTGATTCAAAATCGGCATTAGTACGTCCGGCGGCCGCCGCTTGGCGGGGCGGCGCTGCCCTGTACTTCATTCCTTATTCGTGCACGGCAACGAGCGCACGCGCTAAAATCATGCCTAAGCGTACTATCGACGATCGAATTAGTGAATATCACAAAAAAATCAAACAACTGCAGCGGAAGAAAAATAATGATCCCTCTCGTAAACGAATACGAATAATTCATTCCTCGTCTGACGAGGACAATTACCAAGGTAGGTAAAACGGTTGTTATTAACATTACATCAAGAAATATTGTGATCTTTGCATAGTAAAATCAGTTTTTCTTTTAATGATAAAACAAAACTAGCGGAGGCCGAGTTTGGCCTACCCTCTGATATTTACATACCTAAAATAAATAATGAATTATAGTAATGTACGGTCTTAGCTGCGAGCCAACGCTGTTCTTTCGTTTCTTTTCTAAATAAACATAATTTAATATTATAGTCGGGATTGACTGCCAGTCAATTGCGATAACGTGATTAACTGCGAGTTAACCACGAGGCACTTGCCTTATATGCCATGATATCCATGTAGTAATTGAGTTCTAAATGAATAATCATTTAAGTATGTTGTCTTGTCTGCGAGATATGCACAACGAGTTTTTCCCAAAACTCATCTTCCCTCATTTGGATTTTAAATCCAAATTATATATTTTTTCCTGTTTGTAGATCCGGATATCGTTATCCGTCATAGTCCAAGTGACCAAATAAGTCGGGAAGGCAGCGTGACTGAACCTATTCCATCAGAGGCACGTCAGTGTTATCAACCACTGTCCCCGGTACCACATAATGCCCTCGAGGCTAACCCACAAGACACTGGATTATAAAATGAGATTGCTGAGCCGGAGGTGGAGCCAAGTGCCCCCACACCTAATGAAGGCGCGCAAGCGCCGGAAGTACCGGTTGAACCGGAGCTACTTATGGCCTTGGGTGAATCCACAGACGATATACCGGAGTTCGGAAATCCGATGCATGAGGATTTAGCTAGTCTGTGGTTACCACTGCTAAAAAAGGGTCTGCTTAAAGAAAACAAAGAAAAACTTATGAAAAAATATTTAATACCCGAAAATTGCAAACTTCTGCAGTCTCCAAAACTCAATGCAGAAATATCAGCCGCAGTATCAGAAATAGTGCGAGGACGCGATAAAAAATTGTCTGGCTTCCAGCAACAGCTTGGTGCAGGTATTACTGCACTCAATAAGGGTATGGAGATCTTACTGAACAGTGATCAAAAAGCCCAGGCTTTGACACATTTTAGTGATAGCTGCCGAATTTTAACTGATCTTCACTGCGCTTCGACAAAGGATCGAATTAAACTTATAACTCCAAGTCTGGAAAAGAACATCCTCCATGTAATCCAAGACTGAAAGAGACGAAACTCTTTTTGGCAATGTTCTGTCTGAAAAAATTAAGGCCAGCAAGGCCATTCAAAGACAAGGTCAACAAATAAAGAAAACTGCACCATATCAAGCGACTTCCTCCGGATTTCGTCAGACAGCGCCAAACCGCTATACCCCGCCGGGAAACTGGAGGGGTCCACCTCGCTACTACCCCAGCAGAGGTGGACGAGGCAGCCAGACGAGGATGGCAACGCCCAGGAGGCCTTACTATTACAACACAGCACCATCGACATCGACAGCGAAATCTGCCCCTCAGACCAAGCCTCGTGCTCCAACTCAACAGTAAACAGGTACATTCTGGTAGAATAAGCTCATTTTACGATTGCTGGTTAAACATAACTCATAATAATGAAATTCTAACTTGGATTCGGGAAGGATATAAGATACCTTTCTCTAAACTCGTTAAACAGTCACCAGTAAGCCATCCTACTTACACACTCGACGAAAGTCGCGATATGTCACAAGCAATTAACAAATTACTAGATTTAGGTGCTATTTCACAATGTGACACATCAAGTGATCAATTCGTTTCTAAAATATTTTTAACGCCAAAACCTAACGGTGAGAAAAGATTTATTTTAAATCTCAAGTCGCTCAATAAATTCATTCCAAAGATTCACTTTAAGATGGAAGATTATCGAACCGCATCCAAGTTAATACTACAGGATAGTTATTTAGCTAATATTGATTTAAAAGAAGCTTATCTTCTTATACCTATTCATGTTTCGGATAGAAAATACTTGCGTTTTCAATTTCAAGCTTATGGCTCCAATGAAATACTAACGTTTGAGTTTAATGCCTTGCCGTATGGCCTGTCGCTAGCCCCGTGGGTGTTTACCAAAGTCATGAAAGAGGTGATAACATATTTAAGATCCAGTGGTTTAAAATCCGTCATGTACTTAGATGATATTCTTTGTATAGGTGATGACTATTCTGATTGTTATAAAAATGTCAATGATACTGTAAATCTACTTCAATGTTTAGGTTTCGTTATTAACTTTAGTAAAAGTTCACTAGAACCCAAGCAAAGTTGCAAATTCTTGGGATTTAATTTCGATACCCAATCCATATCAATGTCTTTGCCAAACGATAAACGTAATAAAATTGCTCAGTTAGTTAAAAAATTTGAGAAATTGCCCCGTTGCAGCATTCGAGAATTTGCTCAATTGATCGGTGTACTAATCGCGGCTTGCCCAGCCGTTAAATATGGATGGCTGTACACAAAAATTCTAGAACGCCAAAAGTTCCTATTTTTACAAAAGCATAATGATAATTTTGAAGCCAAAATATCATTACCGGATATCATTCGCGCTGACTTAGACTGGTGGTCTAAGAATATTGCCATTACCGAAAACCCTATGAGGACAGAACATTTTAAACATGAAATTTTTACAGACGCGTCAAGGTCGGGCTGGGGCCCCGTATCCCGTCAATTGCCCCTGGTAACTTTAGTTACCAGATTTTTTCTTCCGTAGATTGCCCCTGGTAACTCTAGTTACCAAAAGTTTTGAGTGACGTCTAAGTGACAAGATCGTCTTGTTTCTTTTACACTAATCACTTTATCTGTATGAACCGTTTTCTATTTCGTTCTACTTGAACTAATCTTTAGTTTTTTCATATGACATCACTATATTGAACGAATGGAATCACTGAAAAAAAAAACAAATCGCAGTCGTGTGAATTCGTTCTACGGGCGGTTTCGCGGAGCAATTAAATTGTGTTTTGTGGTAAGTATTGTGTGTTTTTAGCTGATAATTGTTATTATTCTTGTTTATTCACCCCTTCTGACTACATGTACAAAAGGATTTAGACAGAAAACTGATTTTGTGCGATAATTCACGAGTTTCGTAAATAACCTCGCGGTCAATAGGTAGGTCATAGATATTTCCTTTGTTTCTGGTGAAACTTTTATGTTTTATGCCACTTAAAAGGTAATAATGTTGAAGAACGATTATCTAACACTCGTTTTCTGCAAAAACAATATTGATATACCCCCTGTAATTGTTGAAAACCGACATTGTTTGCCCAAGGTCGAAATTTCAAACTTCACTGCCGGCCGGTAAACCGTTAGTGATGGTTCACACTGGGCAGATATTTGGAGGCCGGAAATCCGGAAATATAGCGCGATGATAATGCAGGCGGTAAAAAAGAGGTTTGATTGTATGTTTAAGATTGTGCATACATATGAATGGTTATACTATATTTTTATTTTATTTTGAATAAAAATAATTTATTTATTTGCTGATCTGCGTTTTTTGTTACGTGGGTATAAGTGGATTTTGTTTTGCTTTTCTGTACAGTTATTATCTTAAACATACCCCGTGTGCATCATGCCTCGTGGCCAAGATGGGAACCGTGCGCGTGGCCGTGCACGTGGTGGGGGCCGTGCACGTGGTCGTGGACGTGGAGCAAGGCGCTCGCTTCTTTTTAACATGTAATTATATTTAATGCTTTTTCTGACTAATTAGTATTTCATCATCATCAGTGATCGGAAAGGGTAAGCTAAAAAAAAGAGTCAAGTCCGAACCGGATTTCTCGGCCAAGAGCGAATCGACATTGTCTGGAAATTATTTTGTTTCGCTAACATCCAGCCTGATAAATGATTTATTTTAAATCGGCCAAGTGTTATCTGATTTCGAAAAAAATTCATAACTTTTTTATTTTCCACTTTTTCGAAAAAAGAAAAAAATATGTATATATATACATAGATTTTATTATTTCTATAAAATAAAAATATAAAATTCGCAAAAACAGTAAAAAATATATGTATATTATTTAAATTGTTTTTTTTTTTCAATTTTCTCCGAAATTATCTAACTTTTCAATATATTTTTTTTTTCAAATTATCCAAAATAAAGTCAATTCGAGTGTTTCGACACCCAAAATTTTTCGGCCATGTGTAAACAAATAAAAAAAAACGTAACTTATTTTTCAAAAAAATAAAAATAAATATACATATTTTAGATATTTCTATACAATTACAATTTTAAAATTGCAAAAACATTTAAAGAAAAAACGTCTACTCTTTTTTTAGCTCTCTTTTTCCGATCGCTGATCATCATGCACGCTTAGATAATAAAATGCGATTTAATTATCTAAAGTCTTCACAAATTAAAAGGACGGTTTTGACAGTTCACGCCCATGAAGTTTTAACCCCTAACGCGTAGTTAATAGAAGCGGTTTTCCTAGGTGCAACTTGTACACTTTGCTTGTACGCAACAGTTGGCTTTTATTACCTACGCTTTAGGGGTTAAAACTTCATAAGCGTGAACTGTCAAAATGGGCCTTTTATTTTGTGAAGACTTTAAGTGTGCATTATCCTGTTGTTGTGATTGACACGGTACTTTTTGTTGTTTTTAGACTGACAGAAGTTCGCCCAAACACGGATGATGTCGTGAACGTTGAATCTCAACAGCAACAGCAACAGGAACAACAGCAGCAACAACCACAACAGCAACCACAACAGCAACTACAACAGGCTGTTTCAACTGCAGCGTCACATATGCCTACGTCAGTAAACTTTTGTTGTGGAATTATAATTATCACAGATAAGAATACCAATAACTTATTTATTTTTATTTTTAGTCTCTCGGAGCAACTGAAGGCTTTCAAGAAACAAAAGGCGCAGGAAAAAAAACACATAAATATATTGACACCCGATGGACGGATGGATGGATAAATATATTGGACCCGATCGGACCGCACCCGAGGCTACACGTCAAAAACAGCTGTGCTGTATTTTAACTAAATTAATTTGGTTTAATTCGTCTATTTGTGAATATAGTGTTAATTTAAGTGTTTGTTTAGTCAACTAAAGTGTGCCAGTGCTAAATGTGGTCAGAATTGTAATTGTGATAAAATAATCGATCACGGACCGAAAGACAAAGGAAATTTCAAACTGCCAACGGAAAAACCCCGGGGGAGTATTGTTTTCATATTTGATTATTCATATTTTACAAGTATATGACTTGAACTTAACTATATACTTATACACTACATACTGCTCAACTCTCACTATTGTGAGAAACGTCCATCCTCACACCGCAGCGTCTTTGTTTTGTCTCTTAGCACTTGACAATCTGTGGAAGTACTTTTGACGATAAAACTAGCTGTTCACTCATAATTATTACACGATATACACAAGTGCACTGGTAGGTTAGACCTTGGCAACTAGTGCGAATATAATGTAAGCTTGTAGGTGATTCTAGAAACATATTAGGTACTCACTTCACAGCTGATCATCACAACACTTGCAAAACGACTAAAATTGTTAGATAATAAGTATAACTTTCATTAGTTCAGGACATTTATACTGTTAACCCATATTGACTTGTGATAGTTTAATTGAAACTTGTTGACTTTGACGTAGAATAGCTATATAGGGAAATAGGAACTATCATATCAGTACTACAGCTACTAACTGCAAGTCTTTATTCCTTCTGTTTTATTTTAATTTTGTTCGGAGCACCCATTCTTTTTTATTTTATTTCCAGGCATGGCATTCAACATTACTACGCGGAGAATGCACGCTCTACAGCAACAACTAACTGACGCAGAGGAGTTAAACCAAAGGCTATTGGAAGAGCGCAATGAAAATGACTTTGAGATAAAAAGCTTGAGAGCCAAGAACTCACAGCTTAGAGATAGTGTGTCTACTTTGCGAGAAACACATGAGGAGTCGCAAAATGAGATTCAAAGATTGGAAAAACTTGTGGAATCTTTTGACACCCTGCGCACTGACCTTGCTTCTGCTTGTGATCGCAGTAAATTCCTCCAATACCAACTCAATGAGGCAAACTTGAAGTTGACTGATATGTGCATAGAAAAAGACTACAATGAATCTCGCCACATTACCTCTATCCAACAAGAACTAGAAGTAGCCAACCTAAGCACTATTGTTCAAGCCATGCAGACAAGCAGCAGAAAAATTAAAAAATATTGTAAATTAAATAAATTCATGAAAAAAACTAGAGGTAATATAAAAGTACTGAAATTAGCCTTGAAACGGCAATCAAACAGAATATTAGGAATCTCCTTAATGCAAGAGCTCCGGGGAAAAAATGTAGGTTTACAGTCGGACCTTCAACATGCCCGAGTAGAAATCCAGCATCTACATGACCTGCTAGCAAATACACTACAATGTTATGCCAAAGAGCAAAGTGAGTTAGCAGAACTCAGAGCCGCGACGTCTGAGTTAGTACAGCTACAACGCCAGAATGCGGAATTGGTGGGCGTTCTAATTGAGAATGAGGAGAATGAGACCAGCAAGGAGGACGAGCCCACATCACTAACTTTGGTCTCGACCCCCCTCAACGAGAGTGTTGCAGCGTCCACCGCTGCCCCAACCAAAAAACAGCGTCGCCGTCGTAGACGAGGAGACACCTCGCAGCTCAACAGCGCGAGCACCGCGCCGCTCGCTGTCCCTGCTGAGGCGTGTGTCATGCCGCAAGCTGCCCCGAGGGCCGCGCCGTTCGCCGTTGCGCACGTTGCGACGCTCGCTGCCGCGAATGCCGCGCCAACCGCCGCCACGTGCATCAAACCGCACTCCAACACGTGTGTCCCGCCACTCACCTCCACTCGTGTACCGCCAGCTACCAAAATATGTGCTCAGAGAAAAACTCTGTTGTTCTCCGACAAAGTAGGTGCAGGATTTGGGACTCTATTACATAACCGGCTTAACCAAAAAGTAACGAACATTTGCTGTCCAAATTGTTCATTTGTAGATCTAGTGAAGATGATTAGTCGCGGTATCTATGATGAGTACAGCACTATTGTAATTATGGTAGGAAATCATTCAAACATTAGTCGGAATGATTTGAATAAAAGTGTTGAAACACTTCTAGACTTACATAGTAGGATGAAATGCAAGTTTATACTATGCAATTTTCCATATGCCTGTAATTTGACAGAACTACAGAACAAATCTGTGCATAGAATGAATATTCATTTATTTAATTTAACATGTCATCACAGCGATGCTATTTTATATTTCGACATGAATAATTTTATTCATAACTTTACTCTGACACGGGATACATTGTACCTGTCTAATAAATATAGAAAATTAGTAGCTACATTGTTAGCTTATAATATATGCGACGCAGCTATAGTTGGTTTAACTAAGTTCAACTTGACATCAGCTTATTTTAAGAGTAATATGACATGCACCCCTATTGGGAATTCACCTGTTAATTATACTTTGCATGCAACATTGGAATCTGTTCCAAGTAATTTAAATTAGTTCATAAGACAATAGAGGAAATCTCTAGCATACAAGAGCCACTAAATATGTCAAAATGTAAGCCCCAGTTAAATATTGCCCATCAAAACATCCAGGGGCTACCTGGCAAAGAACTTGTATTAGAATTATTTCTAAAAAATTCTGACATTGATATTATTTGTGTTACTGAACACTGGTTGAAGGAAAATATGATGTCTTTTAACATAAATAGTTACAAAATTGTCAGTTGTTACAATAGAAAGACTGCTGATAGAGGTGGTTCTTTAATCTTAGTGAAGAATAATATTAAGGTGAAACAACGGAAAGATATTCTTGCACTTACTGTTGAAAGACAAATAGAGGTATCCTGTGTTGAGTTAGATAGCCATATTATTGTTTGTGTCTACAGGCCACCGAGGGATGAAAAAGGCCATGGCAATTTCGAAATATTTGAGAAAATTATGGAGGAAGCCCTCATTAAACTTTGTAATAACAGAAAAAAGTTAATTATTTGTGGCGATCTTAATGTAGATCTGCTTGTAGATACAACACTGAAGCGACGATTAATAACTCTGTTCAAATCATTTAATTTATGTCATGTATTTCTAGAGCCGACTAGAATTACACTTACAAGCCAAACTTGCTTAGATAACGTTTTTTGTGACTGTGCATTCACAACTAAAAGTGTAATTAACTGCTTACCCTCCGATCACAGTGGTCAAACAGTTTCATTCCCAATTAGTATTAAGGATAAGACTGGTCCAACATTTTATAGGCCTATTACATCCCATAGACTAGAGACATATACGAAAAACTTAGATATAAATTTGCCAGTACCGGATTTTAATGAACAGAACCCAAACAAAATCTACTCAGACTTCTTCAACATTATTCAGACAGAATTCAATAAAGTTTTCAAATTAAAGAAAGTCAGTGACTACAACGGTAAATCTAAATTTAATGACTGGGCAACGTTTGGAATTCGTAAAAGTAGAGTTATCTTGTATGACCTTTATGATCAAAAAACCTATAACTTTGATCGAAAATTTCATGACTATGTTAAAAAATATTCCAAAACTTTCAAGTTGGTTTGTAGAACTGCAAAAACTTTACACATTAATAGAAAAATTAAAAATTCAAATAATAGAATGAAAACAGTTTGGCAAATAATAAACCGCGAAACTGGCAAAGTTATACCAAGGGACAGTGATTTCTGCCTAAAGATAGGTGATGATGTTGTTAAATCCAACGCTGATGTTGCTCGAGCTTTTGAAACATTCTTCACCAATGTACCCGTACTCACAACGGACAGTCTAAATTCATCTCCATTTGAAGCAGAGACTTTATTAAAAAAAAACACTAGCGTCAGTAATGTATATTTAAAATTTCATCATGTATATCCCCAGGACATTGTCAAAACGTTAAAATTACTTAACTTAAAAAATACGGAAGACCTGTGGGGTATATCAGTCAAAGTCATTGGTTCAGTAATTCTAGTTATAGCCCCACACTTAGCTTATATATTCAATAAATGTGTTGACGATGGGGATTTTCCAGACCTCATGAAACACAGTAAACTTATACCGCTGTTCAAATCGGGAGATAAGGGCGATCCTTCAAATTTCAGACCAATATCTGTTCTTCCAACACTAAGTAAAATATTTGAAAAGATTATACTCAATCAAATGCTCTCACACTTCAACCGTACAAAACAACTCCACGCTAAACAATATGGTTTCACTAGGGGTAAATCGACTACGGATGCAGGTATTTCCCTTGTATCTCATATTTATCGGAGTTTTTTGCGACCTGTCGAAGGCGTTTGATTGTGTTGATCATAATACGCTATTAATTAAATTAAATCATTACGGAGTTAGAAATAAAGCGTTGGATCTACTAAGATCATACCTAAGCAATAGAATTCAAAAGGCAGAAGTTAACGGCGTAAAATCTGATGGATCGGGTGTTAAAATTGGCGTTCCACAAGGTTCCATATTAGGCCCTTTCTTATTCCTGGTATATATTAATGATCTGCCTTTCATGGTGGAGAAATTAACTGACATAGTGTTGTTTGCTGATGATACTTCAATGGTCTTCAAAATTGAAAGACAAAAAGGCGATTTTGATGATGTTAATGGTGTATTGTCTTTAACCTTGAATTGGTTCACAGTTAATAATTTATTGTTAAACGCTGGTAAAACCAAGTGTATCAAATTCTCACTTCCAAATGTCAGGCAAGTTGAGACCAGTTTGGTGTTAGACAACAGCACGTTAGAATTGGTAAATGATACGAAGTTTCTTGGAATAACCATTGATAGTAAATTGCAGTGGGGACCCCACATAGATAAATTGGCTGGTAAATTAAGTTCTGCGGCTTACGCTGTTAGGAACATCAGACAAAGCACGGATGTGGCTACATCTAGGCTAGTATATTTTAGTTACTTTCATAGTGTGATGTCCTATGGTATCTTGTTGTGGGGGAAAGCAGCGGATATTCAAACTATTTTTATTTTACAGAAAAGAGCTATTCGAGCAATTTATAATTTAAAACGAACAGACTCCTTAAGAGACCTTTTTAAAGAAATTGACATACTAACAGTAGCTAGTCAATTTATTTTCGAAAATATAATGTATGTACGCAAGAACCTTACAACATTTTCCAAACTTAGCGACAGCTGTAATGTTAACCTAAGAAATAATCACAGACTATGTGCGCCCCGTTTTAGACTCGCGAAGGTTAGCAATTCTTTCAAGGGTCAGTGCATTCTCTACTACAATAAGATACCTCTGGAGATTTTGAAAATGCCATTTGAGCAATTTAAAAAGCATGTTAAAGCGACTTTGTCGAAAAAGGGATATTACAATGTTCAAGATTACTTAAATGACAGGACTGTATGGGGTTAATCTGGCTCAACACAGACCTTGCTGTTAATAATTTTGTAATTATTTATTCCTGCTTATTAATCATAACAATTAAATTTTTCATATTTGTATTAGTTAAGCACAACCTATTTTTAAAAGAGATCTAAAAATAAATCTGTGGGAGTTTCTACGCCCTTCTTCTCCCACAGTGGTCCAATGTAGAGAAGAGGCAAAAAATGACGTTTGCTAAGTATATGTAAATATCTACAGTAATAAAGTACTTTGACTATTGACTATTGACTATTGATGAACGCAAACGCCTGGCCCTCCTAAAGGAACAAAAACAAGTTGGAAGGTTCATGCTGCCCGATGCCCCGGAGAGGACTAAAAAAAGGTAAGACATGACTTTTTATAAATATGTAATGCAAATGGATTTTGTTATTATAATATATAGATATACAATAATAATTTTACAGAAAAGCCACCTCTCCACATCGTGTACCATGTCCCTTAGTGGAGGGTACGCCTTCTATACCTCCCCCGCGTGTTCCCCAGCCATGGCAGCTGGCCAAGAGGACTAAAGGTTGGTTTAATCAATTATTAATTTAAAATCTATTGTTCTATGCTCGTACTTTCCGTAGGGCTATATTTATTGAATCCTAAACAATATTTTTATTTCTTGTACCAGTTGTCCCCACTGACGACGCAGCAGGCCCTTCCCGGCTCATTCTATCGCAGTCGCCTGTGGCTGGGCCATCAGGCATGAATAGTAAGTTTGTTTGTTTACATTGTCGCATTTATTTTTTCAACTGCCTGGTGGCATGAATAGTAAGTTTTTTTAGGTTTAAAAGTTGGTTTAATAATTGAATATTTTAAAGGCTATTGTTATATGCTCGTACTTTCTGTAGGGTTTTTTTTATTGAAACTAAAACAATAATTTTATTTCTAGCACCAGTTGTCCTCACTGAAGAATCATCAGGCCCTTCCCGGCTCATTCTATCGCAGTCGCCTGTGGCTGGGCCACAAGGCATGAATAGTAAGTTTGTTTGTTTACATTGTCGCATTTATTTTTAATTTATGGAAAACTTAATTATCTCATATTTTTAGATCCCTTTGGAGATGTCGAGTTGGACCTGTCGAGGGCTACGGAAATGAAGAAGTAAGTTTTAGGTGTAAGTGTTCTTACTTGAAAGTATTATTTTTTTATTTCGTCTTGTTTATTTTTTGTTATTGTTTCACAGGAAAACCTTTACCTTCACGCCCTCGACCAAACAAAACTTTGACATTGAGTTGATTGGGTTTTCACCATCTTGTGAGTATAATTAAATAAAAAATGATTTTTGAATTAAACTTTTAGCTTTTAAACTAAGTTTCCTGAGTAACTAACTACAACTTCAAAATTTTCAGCACCTGGCGCAGGATCAACCCCGATCCAGTCTCCACAAAGGAGACTAGAAGATCCTGGATCGGGAGGATCGATCGCTGAAATATATGGTCAGTTGAAAATTTTGTTACCTTCTATTTTTGTCTAGTCTCTAATCTGGTCGTCAGTTGACAGCATTGTAAGTAAGACATAGCATAAATAATATAAGATATAACATTCACGGTCAGTCACATACATTGCTTCTGACCCCACACTAGGACCCAGGACCAGAAGGAAGTTGCAGCGCTTACCGCTCGGCTACAGAGGGTGGATGATACGCTTTACATTTTAAATACATGTATTTTCTAGGTTTAGGTTGGATATCAGGTTATCTAATATTATGCTATAATATTAGTATTTTGTTTTAGATCCAAGAATATTCGATGAGCTGCCGGCTAACGCTGGCAGTGACATTGAAGAAGATGAGCCTGATATTGATTCGGCAGGGTGGCCAGTCATCACAACCGCATCTCGTGGGCTCCCTTCTGACCTGGACGACTTACCGGAGGTGACACGTGCGCAGCTAGAGGAGATTGACGCCCGTGATAACGCGGCTCTAAGGGCAATGTGCGACGAGAATCTGTTATATTTCAATTGGACTTGTGAAAACGTTTTTAAAGGGCGCCGGGAACGTTTTGAAGGCCAAGCCGGTCCTATATTTTCAACTGAGGGCTTATCAGCATTGGAAGTATTCGAAAAAATTTGGGACGACTCCATCATGGAGCTAATTGTTCGCGAAACGAACAAATACGCAAATAACTTGCTCCATGATCCGATTCTGAAGGCGCAGTCACGTCTGAGAAAGTGGAAGGACGTGACTAAAGAGGAACTTTGGGTCTTCTTTAGCATAACTATGCTACAAAGCATTATTCCCCTACCTGTAGAGCGGGAATTCTGGTACCCCAGTCTGCCGTACCTACAGGTAGGGCAATTTAATGACATTATGCCATACAAAAGGTTCTTGTTGTTGAAAAGATGTCTTCACTTCGTAGACAATGACAGTCTTCCACAAGTAACCTCAACCGATCGCAACAAGCTGGGCAAAATACAGCCAATTATTGACCATCTCAATATAAAGTGTAGCTCTTTATACCTACCGGAGCAGAATATAGCGATCGACGAATCGCTGTTACTGTGGAAAGGCAGGTTGTCTTTCGCGCAGTTGATCGCTACAAAAGCTGCTTCAGTGGGTATAAAGAGCTATGAGCTGTGCGAGTCGCGAACGGGTTACTTGTGGAGAATGATCATTTATACGGGGAAAGGTGCTTCTCAACAACAAGAACCTGTGGATGAAGACCCAAATTCCTCTGAGCCTGGGGGAGCAACGGCGAAAATTGTATTCAATTTGGTCCGCCCTCTGCTGAACAAGGGGCATACCCTTGTTATGGACAATTTCTACAATTCGCCGTTGCTCTCCCGGACTCTGAAAGCCCTCAAAACGGACAGTATGGGTACGCTGCGGCTAAATCGCGAATTCGTACCGGACAGTCTGAAGAATAAGACCAAAGCAAATATGCATACGGGCGAAGTAGTCTTCAGTCAGACTGAAGACATGACGATTGTCACGTGGAAGGACACAAACGTGGTGTCTTTGATATCCACCTATCATGACGTAGGAGTCGGCGGAAAGGAAAAATACGGTTACTATAAATATAAACCAAAAGTTGTACTCGACTACAACCTTTCCATGGGGGGTGTCGACAAAAAGGACCAGATGCTCCAGGCATTCCCCGTGGAAAGGATCAGAAATGCGGTTTGGTATAAGAAACTCTTCCGCCGGCTCCTCAACGTGTCTATTTACAACGCGTATGTTATATACACGCATAAAACTAAAAGTTCACAGCGGCAGTACAGAACTTCTCTGGCGGATCAAATAATAAAAAAATATGTCCCTGAAATTTTCACCGGACCCGGGGCAGCTGCGAAAAGTGGCCACTTTGCGGAAAAAAGTGACAAAACTAAGGCACGTTGCAAATGGTGCGCTAAGTCTAATATAGCTACCCGCACCGTATGGAGATGTGATACATGCCTGACCGCCTTATGCATTATACATTGTTTTAAGGCGTATCACCTTTCCCAGATAAGTTCTCATCATTAATTTGTATCTAATAAGATACGAGTTAATGGTGAGAACCCCCATCAAGTTTGAGCTCGTTTGATTCATCTTGACAAGCACTTTGGTCCTGTACAATAGTATAGGACCAAAGTTCTTGTCAAGATAAATCACACTAGCCCAAACTTGAAGGGATTGCGTCGTTTTACTACAGAGTTCCTATGCCCACCTTCAGATTCAGTAACAGTTAATAAATGAATATTCTATTCTATTCTAAATCGCTGTTGCGATTTTGTGTGCTGTGAAGTAACAGTTAATAAATGAATATTCTATTCTATTCTAAATCGCTGTTGCGATTTTGTGTGCTGTGAAGTAACAGTTAATAAATGAATATTCTATTCTATTCTAAATCGCTGTTGCGATTTTGTTTGCTGTGAAGTAACAGTTAATAAATGAACATTCTATTCTAAATCCGCCATTTGTATGATAAGTGGATATCAAAGACAAGCGTGTGCACTGTGTTGGGTGAAGTAACAGTTAATAAATGAATATTCTATTCTATTCTAAATCGCTGTTACGATTTTGTTTGCTGTGAAGTAACAGTTAATAAATGAATATTCTATTCTAAATCCGCCATTTGTATGATAAGTGGATATCAAAGACAAGCGTGTGCATTGTGTTGGGTGAAGTAACAGTTAATAAATGAATATTCTATTCTATTCTAAATCGCTGTTGCGATTTTGTGTGCTGTGAAGTAACAGTTAATAAATGAATATTCTATTCTATTCTAAATCGCTGTTGCGATTTTGTGTGCTGTGAAGTAACAGTTAATAAATGAATATTCTATTCTATTGTACACCATACAACCGCGTTATATTACGTTAACTTGTGTTGTGTGAAGTAACAGTTAATAAATTAATCTTCTATTCTACAAGCGTGCGCATATTTGTTAATTTTGTCAATTTCGTCAGAATCCGGTACAATTCCGATTCTTTTCCGATCGCCCGGCTAACTCAATGTGTCTAATGTCGGCATCAAGTTTGGACTCGTTAGATTCATCTTGACAAGTACTTTGGTCCTATACTATTGTATAGGCCCAAAGTACTTGTCAAGATGATTTGTCTTGACAAGTAGTTTGGTCCTATACTATTGTACAGGACCAAAGTACTTATCTCGTTTGATTCATCTTGACAAGTACTTTGGTTCTATACTATTGTATAGGACCAAAGTACTTGTCAAGATGATTTGTCTTGACAAGTAGTTTGGTCCTATACTATTGTACAGGACCAAAGTACTTGTCAAGACGAATCAAACGAGCCCAAACTTGATGGGATGTCGTTTCATTATCCGTTCAATTGTGGGTAGTTGTAAAAATGGCCCGCGATTTTCAACCTTAATACTTGGTTATAAAATTCAAAACCTATGAAATGGAAATCATCAACTAAGGATGGCTACACAGTTGAGTGGATACACAGGGTGTTGATTTGTAAAGTGACGCCCGATTCAGGGTCAGTTTACCTAAAAAAAACAATGTTTTCATTTTCTCTCGCATAACCTCTCAGATTCCCGCTCCGGTACTGGTCACTCTAGCGCGTGCGTGGCGTTTCCGCTCCGGTATTGAGCTTTGTATGTGAATATTTTGCCTTCACAGCTGCAGTCATGTTGATCTAATCTGTTTCTTACCTATTTGAAAGACTTTAAACTAGTCTCATTCTAACCTATTTGTAAGGCTTTAAACTAGTCTCTTTCTAACCTATTTGAAAGCTTTAAAACTAACCTTTTTGATATGAGAAAACAGGCTACCTAATTTTATATGCTTAAAATACATACGTTTGTCGATAAATAAATGTATGAAGACTATATGTGTTTTTATTTAATAAAGTTGTATACATAAACAAACCCAAATTGAAGTGCGGAATATTGCTTTGTTTTCAAAATAATACAGCAATAAGTGCAGAATTTTATTCCATGGTTTTGATTTTATAGGCTATTTCGATTAGATATATTTTTTTGTATTGGCTTTTATTGAATTTCAATAGCCTATACAATCAAAACCATTGAGCGAACAGGTTAAGAGTCTTAGTAAAAAAACTGGGATTTTTGTGTTCTATCCGAAAATTCCACTTTTTTTTCTGGCCGGCACTTTCACTTTTGGCCCAAATTGAATGATGTCCTTTTTCTGGAATTACCTAAAAATGTGGATAACCCGCCAGCCACCGCGTGCGATTGCTAACAGACTCCCATTATCATTTCCATGTTTTTAAAATAATTTTGTTTTTTTTTTACTGAAACTATTTTTTTTTAATATATTTTTTTAATATATTTTTTTAATATATTTTTTTTTGCATTAGTATCGTGTATATATCCACCCTTGAACTTGTCATGATGATTCATGTAATTTTCGTAAAAATCCGGTAAAATTCCGGTTCCGCTCCGATCACCCGGCGAGCCCAGTGTGAACCGTGTCTAATGAGTCGGCATTTCTGAGCTTATTTTGGGGGTAGCCCAATAAAAATGTGAATAACTCTTTTCTCTGATATCATAGAAACAAGTGTAATATATCACTGGAAAGGGTGTTTTATACACAATTGTTCTTTATAAATATCATTATTTGTACGTCATATTTACTTAGCAAAAAACTACTCAGATTCAAAAGGAAGGTATTTAAAAAATAGTAATATTTTTTGCTTTAGTACAAATTTTCTGGATGAAGGCATGATATTGCCTAGATTTTGCTAAATAAGCTTATGTATGAAATACGCTTCCAGTAGATACTTATATTTAAAGTGTAAGTCTAATAGAAACTGAGAGATATTTTTTTTCATTTGTGTGTTGCGGCGCGGCGCGCTGGCAAATGCTAACGAATGTTTGTAAGCTTTTAACTAAATATTTTTTATCTACAACATGGATGTTTTTTTTTTTATCGTGTGCTAATGTAATACAGAAATCTTTTAAATATAGAAAAAAAGTAGGTTGTCGCTTTACTTTTTTAATTAAAAAACAATATATGGACCCATATCCACTTAAAGCTCAAAGTCTGTGTTTACTTCTACGTATGACTGCACAAAGAGTCGTAACAAAAATCAACGCCTGTCCAATAACATTGTTAGTTTACGATCTCTTAAAAAAAAAACTTGAAGCCGAAGTCTCGAGAAACCAAGTCATAAAAAATGTTTATGTAAGACGATCCGACGCCCACTTATCGACCGAGTAGGTAGGTGTCAAGTGACGGGCAGATGACAGATGTTTACGCGGCAAGCGGTAGGTCACTTGAGCAGGTATGTGAAAATAAAAAAGCAAACGGGACATGGAAAACTATCGAAATGCAACACCATATCAATTATTTGGAATTGCTCGCGGCATTTTTAGGGTTAAAAAGCCTCGCATCAAACGAAACTAACTGCGCAATATTATTACGGATTGATAATACGACAGCTATCAGTTATATTAACCGTATGGGCGGTATACAATTCCCACACCTTAACGACCTATCGAGATCCATTTGGCAATGGTGCGAAGAGCGCCATATTTGGTTATATGCGTCTTATGTAAATACCAAATTTAATCGCGCAGATGAGGAGTCAAGGAAAATTAACCCTGACACAGAGTGGGAGCTATCCGCTCATGCGTTTGATACCATTCTGAAAAAACTAGGACATCCAAATATCGACTTGTTTGCCTCTCGTGCTAACGCCAAGTGTGACGCATTTGTCTCGTGGAGACAAGAACCAGATGCAATAGCGGTAGACGCGTTCACACTCGATTGGAGCTCAACATTCTTTTATGCGTTCCCACCTTTTGCGTTGATCCTAAAATGCTTACGAAAGATTGTTGACGATGAAGCTGATGGAATACTCGTTTTTCCCTTTTGGCCTTCTCAGGCGTGGTTTCCTTTCCTGACGAAACTCCTTAGGTCGGAAATTATCATGTTCGCTCCTCATAAACACCTGTTAAAATCACATTTCAGGGAACACCATCCCCTACATGCGAGCCTTACCCTGGGTGCCGCGAGGCTCTGCGGGCGGCGTTCATCCAGCGCGGAACCCCGCTAGAGGCAATACCCCTAATGCTAGCCTCATTGGCTCAGACCACTATAAACCAATACAACGTAACCATAAAACTTTGGTGGGAATATTGCAGTTCTAAAAATATAGATGTCTACCACCTATCAATTCCTGACGTACTTTCGTTTCTAACGGAAATATTTAATAAGGGTTGCTCTTATGGTTCCCTAAACAGCCACCGTTCGGCGTTATCCTTGCTGCTCGGCAGCGAGATAGGTACTAATGACTGTATAAAAAGACTTTTAAAAGGGGCCTTTAGGACAAGACCATTAATACCTAAATATAATTCCACGTGGAATCCTCAGGTTGTCTTGAATCACCTGACTTCTTGGCACCCACACTCCGATATATCTTTAGAAAAAATTACTAAAAAATTAGTTACCCTGCTGGCGATCTGTACAGCTCACAGAGTGCAAACCCTATCTCTTATAAAGCTCGAAAATATTTCCCAAATGTCAGGCAGTATAAAAATTGCCATAGTTGATATAATCAAAACTTCAGCCATAGGCCGAGAGCAACCCATATTAAATCTACCTTTTTTCAATGAAAAACTGAGTATATGCCCCGCTACGACCCTTAAGGATTATATTTTTGTTACAAAAAATTTAAGGGTTGGCAGCACGGGACCACTGTTCCTAACATATAAGCGACCCCACAAGGCTGCAAGCAGTCAAACCTTAAGTAGGTGGATTAAACAAGTGCTGTTTGAAAGCGGTATTGACGTTAATATGTATGGAGCCCACAGCACGCGGCACTCAGCCACTTCAACGGCTTTTGCGGCTGGAATCAGCCTAGATACAATTAGGAAGGCGGCTGGATGGACCAGCACCGACAACACTTTCGCCAAATTCTATAACCGACCAATAATCAATAACAATATCCATGAATTTGCTAGATCGATTTGTTTCCAAGAAAACAATATCAGTAGTGATGAAGATTCATAAAAATTGATTGTAGTGCCATTATGCACCCATTTTTGTGATTATTAGGCATATGAAGTAAAAATAAATACAATTACCAATCTAACCTAATTTTATTTCGCACAAAACTTTCAACTCTAAACATCTACCTGTTAAAACATTATATTGAGAATGAAGCGATGAAATATAATAGATGATTAAACGAACTTTCCTAAAGTGAAGTTCGATCACTATTAGATGAGTCGCTTCATTCGAAGATATAAATATAATCACCCGCCCATCCCTAGGTGACCCATATCTTAAAATGAAAGTTTTGTCCGTGCCTCTAAAAATGAAGTACAGGGCAGCGCCGCCCCGCCAAGCGGCGGCCGCCGGACGTACTAATGCCGATTTTGAATCAAATGACTTACTCTAAAAAGCGTGCTAGTTGCCTGTAGGTTTAAGGGACTACCTGTTAAAACATTATATCTTCGAATGAAGCGACTCATATAATAGTGATCGAACTTCACTTTAGGAAAGTTCGTTTAATCATCTATTAGCCCCTAAATTGTAGACCGTGGTAGACCTATGTGTACAAAAATATAACTTGTCTTTACTAACTTACCCACGTAACCACCTGTCTTTACTATAGTGTGAGTGTGGGGTCGCTCTCGTGTGGTCACCCGTACATACCTGTCTTTACTATAGTGCGAGTGTGGGGTCGCTCTCGTGTGGTCACCCGTACCTACCTGTCTTTACTATAGTGCGAGTGTGGGGTCGCTCTCGTGTGGTCACCCGTACCTACCTGTCTTTACTATTGTGCGAATGTGGGGTCGCTCTCGTGTGGTCACCCGTACTTACCTGTCTTTACTATAGTGCGAGTGTGGAGTCGTTCTCGTGTGGCGAGTGTAGTGTCTATGGTGCAGTCACCTAGCCTGCCTACTTGTCTTTTCTGCAGTGTGAGTTTGGGTTCTCTCTTATTCGGTCACCTGGCCTGCTTCACGTCCTCGTAGTCGATGAGCATTCTCAGCCTCGGGATCTCGTTCTCCAGGTCGTCGGAGTCCAGGCCCAGCATCTCTCCGAGCAGCTCCTCCAGCTGCCGCGAGTAGATCATCTTGCGGTCAGAGACCAGCGCCATCAGGTTGAAGTGGATCTCACCTTCCGTGTACCTGGGGGCGCAAACATTTGCATTTATATATATGCACAAGCGCACACACAGCACATTGCTTCTGGCCTTACACTAGGATAACCTGTGTTATGGGAACCAAAAACACCGACGTCACACACATGTGGACATCAAGACCTGGGTATTTTTGAGGATCCCTTTGCTTTGCATAATTTTGTGATTCGTAATTTTTATTCGCCTTATTAATTCGTCATAACTGTAATGGCATATGAGTACAAAACAAATATACATACAAAACTTTTATTTTGCGTAGATGAGGTAACATGAAAGGTGATAACATAACATTTATCGGCAATGCACCTCTAACCACGTAGTGGCATCCAAAAATAGCACCCAATTAGTGCAATACAACACAAATTAACTCAACAAAGGACATTGTCCACTTTGTATGGGCGTTTCGGCTAAACGTGAACAGACATTTGAATCGAAACTAACTATTAGGTTTTGTAGTACAGGTTGGTAAGAAACCAATAACAGTAATTATTTTGTGTCAATATGCCTGTGTCGTGAGTTTTTCCTGTATGTCTACTGAGAGGTTATGTTCAAATAAAATAACATTTCAATAACAATAACACATCAACAAACGCGGAATCGGGGTCCATTATAACAAGCCAAAGTAGAAACAAACATATTCACGAATTATCGAAACGGCAAACACAGAACGAAAGGTTTTTATTGTGTTCTGTGGCGTGAGCGACCTGACCGCCGGTGACAATTGTTTATTTTTATTTTTGTCTAGTATTGCCATGAATAAGTAGTTTACCCACAAATCGAGCTTTTTTTTGTCAATTTGAACAACGATTAAATGCGACGAATCGCGCATTTATTGTATTAATGCATTTGCATTGATGTACTTTATTTATGTGAAAGAAAAATTGGTACTAAAAGTGCTACTTTAGAGACCACAAAGTGATTTATGTGTAATTGGTGATTTATTAAGTTTTTTACATGGCAATACCGAAAATAAAATGTCGTCCGGTCGACTGATTAAAGACTGTGTTTCACATAAATTCCCTTTAAGTTTTAACTGTCGATTTACACAACTAGATAATCGAAAATATTCGTAATGGAATTATTTATAATCAGTGATTATCTCGTATTACCTCGTATATTCTGTCCACGCTTAGCCGAAAATGGACAATGTCCTTTAAAGCAGGTAGGTAGGTAATAATTAAATGTCAATAGTAGTTTATGTGACTGATACATAATGGAGGGCATTAAAACTCGAGAGTGGGTTTATGAAATGAGCCGATGGCGGGTTTCATAATAATATCACTCGAGAGTTTTAATGCGTAATTAATAATAATAATAATAATAATAATAACCCCCCCAAGGGGACCACCTTGACGTGGTGGGGGGGCTTACAGGGAGGAGAAACTTATTTTTAGTCTGTCCATCTTGACTCGATACCCTTTACAGGAGGCACTGTTTACAAAAACCTACACCAACTTGGTTATCACCCTCCCCAAACTAACGGTTCCCAACCCGAGGTGGAAGAAATCATGGACGTGAAGAAGAAAAACTTAATTCCTCAGGAGGGTACCGGCACTGCCGGGGAATCCCTCCCCGAGCCCGGCGAGCCTGGTTCGCCCGGCTCGGGCAGCCCGACGTTTCTGGGGGGGCACAACAGTTCACGGACAGGAGGACGATACAGTTTACGGCCGCTTCCCGGAGGTCGCCGGGGCACACCTGGAGCCGGTGCTGGGTGTCGCAGCATACGAACCAGCGGTGGCGAGAAGCTGAACAGGCGGGCTCTCGCTGGGGCTGAACCCGAAAATGTTACAGCCGAATCATCTCCATCTCCATCATCACCACAAAGTCTTTTCTCTTATGAGAGCGCATCATCACGGCATAGCTTCTCGAGACAGACTTCGCCCATCTCACCCCCATCTTCACCAACAATATCCAACCGGACAGATGTTGTGCAGGGGGCACTCGCCGATATTCCTGCACCCACTGTTGCCAGGACCAGCACGAGAATAAAGTGGACGGAAGATATGAACCGCTCCATATGGCGTGCATATCTCACAGCATCTAATCTTGAACAGAATACCAGATCTTACCTACCAGAAATGCACCGCATATTTACAACTGAATTCCCACAAATTAATGCCTCTAGACAAAGGGTCGGAGACCAAAGAAGAGCAATCCTCAGAACTAAATTACTAACACAAAACGTCCTGGATGAAATTAGAATAGAAGTAGCTACGTCTCGTGATAACCAGCCTCAAACAAACCAAAACTCACAATCAAACAGTCAACTTTTCACACAAATCTTAAACACAACAAATACTCCACGACAAAGAATGACCTGGAGCAATGACATCAACGAGACTATAATACGCATTTACTACAAGATAACCAGGCTTGACTCTAACAAAACTGCCTACAGACCAACACTACACGCCGCTGTGATGGCTGCACATCCTCACCTAGCACACTTCTCTGAACAGAGAATCTCTGACCAACTCAGAGCCATCATTAATAATAAATACATTACCGACAATAGATTACAGCATATACGGGATGAATTAACCATGGAAATAGAATCAGGTACCGAAGTACACGTTAATTCACTACCAACTCAATCACAGATTCACACACACCTTTCATCACCATCACAAAATGACACCCATCATCAGTTATCGAATCCGGAAAGAGAGGAAGACCAAAGTGACGCCAATACCACACACCCACACAATCAACGCAACAATTTTGTAGTACTACCTGAAGAACAAATTGGACAGTTGGACGAATTATTCACCAAGACACTAGCATATTTAAAAGACGTCGACCCCACATCAAGGCCATATATACCCAAACAGAAACCAAGTAGACAATTTGCTATTCTAGTACACACCATTAACGTAAAGATACTACCAAAACACATTAGTACTGAAACCGATGTTAATACATTACAAACAATAATTTACTGCGCAGCACATACTGCCATCACTTACAATGGTGGAAAAATACGAGGACCCAACGAATCGCAATACCCCAATAAAAATAGGATACCAGCGTGGCAAATAAGATTAGAAAATAGAATAGCTGACCTTAGAGCAGATATAAGTAGGTTAACACATTATACACAAGGTAACACCAGCTCCAATGTCCAACAACATGTTGAACGAATCAAGCTACAATATAGGGTACACTCCCAATACGAATCAGATAACACAGACCCTTCTCAATTTTTAGACACTCTTAAACAAAAGCTGAATGCATTAGCAGGTCGTCTACGCCGTTACAAACTGACAACTCTTAGAAAAACACAAAACAAGACTTTCTACACAAATGAAAAACAGTTTTATAGATCTTTGCTCACCGAAAACTCAAACCGCCCCACACAATCACAAGAAGCACCTACACCAGAAGCATTACATGACTTCTGGTCAAACATATGGTCAAAGCCAGTAACACACAATAATAGCAAATGGATCTCAGATGACCAGCATGCTCTCAAAAATGTTCCAGGAATGGAATTTGATGGTATCACTATAGATACTCTGATTTCAGTAATAGCTAAGACACATAACTGGAAGGCCACCGGTTCTGATAAAATTCATAATTACTGGTACAAAAAACTCACAATCACCCACCCAATATTATTATTACAGATAAACAATTTTATACAAAATCCGGAGCACATGCCATATTACATTACACAAGGAACTACCTATATGCTACCTAAAGACCTCACAGATACCATAAACCCAGCTAAATATCGACCCATAACTTGTCTCCAAAACATATACAAAATAATAACAGCATGTCTTAGTCAACTCATATACAAACACGTAAACACCAACCAGTTACTAGCTGAACAACAAAAAGGATGCCGCAAATTCAGTCAGGGATGCAAGGAGCAACTTATCATCGATGCGGTCGCATCTAAACAAGCTCTTCGTAAAAAAAGAAACATTAACACTATGTTTATTGACTATAAGAAGGCCTTTGACTCTGTACCGCACACATGGCTTATCTACGTATTACAACACTATAAAGTTCACCCCACTATAATCTCATATCTATCAACAACCATGCAGACCTGGAACACTATTCTTAAGTTATAAAATGATAACAATACAATACAGACTGACAAAATCATCATTCGCAGAGGAATCTTCCAGGGCGATTCACTGAGTCCCCTCTGGTTTTGCCTGGCACTCAATCCACTATCAAATCTACTCAATAACACAAAAAAAGGATTCCAAATAAAGTTTGATGACACACACCACACATTATCACATTTACTATATATGGACGATATAAAACTTTATGGAAGTAACTTAACAGAAATACATAAACTTGCAGATCTAACACAACAGTTTTCTAATGACATACAGATGGAGTTCGGAATAGATAAGTGCAAAATACAATCAGTTCATAGAGGAAAAGTTGAGAGCAATACATACATATTAGAGAACGGAGATCAAATAGATCCAGTGGATAACGAGATAGGATATAAATACTTAGGTTACTATCAAACGCAACAGATACATCAAAGGGAGACAAAAAAACAATCACACAGAAGTTTAGGAAACGGATACATAGCATACTTAAAACACAGTTGAACGCTCGAAATACCGTCAAAGCATTAAACACATACGCCATCCCAATCCTCACATATTCATTCGGTATAATCAACTGGTCCCAATCAGACTTAATAAAACACCAACGCACCATCAACACACTTATGACTAAATACAGAAAACACCATCCTCGCTCTTGCATACAAAGACTCACACTACCTAAAATTGAAGGAGGAAGGGGAATAATAGACTTAAAAAATTTACACAACAAACAAATCACCACACTAAGAAGGTTCTTTCACGCTAAATCATCGCACTCAACCCTGCACAATGCCGTCGCTCAGTCCGACTTTAAACATACTCCACTTAACCTACAAGACCATCAAGCTCAGATAAATGAAACTATCATCAAACCGCAACAGAAAATCGACATCTGGACACGAAAATCCCTCCACGGCAGACACCGCTTAGACTTAGCCAACCCTAACGTCGACAAAACTGCGTCGAACGCGTGGCTTAAGAAAGGCGAGCTGTTCCCGGAAACGGAGGGATTTATGTTAGCCATACAGGACCAGGTTATAGATACTCGTAACTACAGAAAACATATCATACACGACCGCACAATGGCAAGCGACATGTGCAGACAGTGCCAAAATAGTTCAGAAACAATACAGCATATCACAGGAGCCTGCAGATCACTCGCACAATCAGATTATAAACATCGCCACGACCAAGTTGCAGCCATCATACACCAACACCTCGCATTCAGATACAAATTGATTGCACAAAAAACAGCCTACTATAAATACACACCTCAAACAGTTTTAGAATCAACAGACTTTAAACTCTACTGGGACAGAACTATAATTACAGACAAAACTATTCATTTCAACAGGCCTGACATAACTCTCCACGATAAACAAAACAAAACAGTATTTCTCATAGATATAGCCATACCAAATACACACAACCTTACCACAACGTTTACAGAAAAAAAACACAAAATACACAGACCTTGCCATTGAAATTAAAACACAATGGCAGGTACAATCTGTCAAAACCATCCCAATAGTCATCTCATCCACAGGAGTCATCCCATACACATTACACACTAGTCTCAAAACACTAAATATACCCAGATCCACACATATACTTCTTCAAAAAGCAACAATACTAAATACATGTAGAATTGTACGGAAATTCATGGGCAAGGACCGTGATCTTTAGTAGATAAGCACTTGGCGTAAGCCCGTGTATCAGAAACTCTTTATTACAAGAGTGAAATGAAAAATTCATAAAAATATAATAATAATAATAATAATAATAATAATAATAATAATTCTTTATTTTTAACATAATACAATGTCTTAAATCTACAGTAACCCTGAAGCCTGTGGTAGTATACACTGTGTTACAGGCTTCAGTATTTACTTAACTCAGTTACATAGATCGTTTGTAAACATGTTAGCGTAAAGAAAACACGAAAATAAGGTAAGTATTTACAAAAATATGTTAAGTAAAAAGAAAGTTATTAAGACTCCTTATGTGACCTGCGTGTGTATATGCATGAGGGGGTGTGTGTGTGTGAGGGTGAGGGTGTGTGTGTGTGTGTAAGGGTGAGTGCGTGTGTGTGAGTGTGTGCGTGATCGTGAAATGTAAAGATTTAAGATGCATAGTTAAATAATTGCTCAATTGCTTCATAGTCAAACTCCTTAAACCAGTTGTGTATATATATTTTAAGTGTATAAATATTATGTCGTCTTATAGAGTTGCTTTTGTTTAGTTTGTTATAAATACGTGGTGCATTGTATAAGAAATGTCTTCTAGCAAAGGCAGACCTAAAGTTGGGTAATGGGACTATATCTACCCTTTTTCCAATGTGATCAGGAATTGGATGGATATTACGGTGAAATCTGCAAACACATTGGAGAATGTATAACTTCCTGACTGTAAGTTGTTTGGACTCTTTGTATAATGTAGTCGTAGGGTAGCGAAAAGGTAATCTTTTCATTACCTTAAGAAGAGCCCGTTGTGCACGCTCAACCTCTATCAAATGTGTCTTTGCAGCACCCCCCCAAGAAGTAATACAGTAGGTGAGAACAGATACAGCCAGCGCCTTGTAAGTACGTATTAACATATCCTGACTAAGAACATCCCTAAGACTCTTGAAAACATATATAAGTTTCCTAGTACGACCGGCAACAGAATTTATTTGCGGAATCCAGGATAACTTATCATCTACCACAACCCCAAGGTACTTAGTGGTGCTTGAACGTTCTAGAATAGGACAATCACAGGAAGGTAATACTGGTAATTCACGCGCACACCTATTACAAGGATAAGTATGAATTTTCAATTTGAAATTTTTATCTGGATTTGTAGCATCAGTTTTCCTAAAACATAAATATTTAGTCTTGGAGGTGTTAAGAGACAACAAGCTATCCTCAAGCCATGCCGTCACATGCTTCAAACCAACTTCTGCCATTTCAAAAACATCTTTCCAGGTTTTAGCACTGTATAATAAAACGGTATCATCCGCAAACATTAAAATGTCCGCTCCTATTAACTTATTATCACAAAGACTGTTTATGTAGGTGAGAAAGAGAGTAGGCCCTAACGTACTTCCCTGGGGAACACCATAAGTGCAAGCATCAGGATTACTCTCCTCACCCTCTACACGTACAGTCTGGCTCCTTTCATTAAGATAATTTGTGAACCACAGCAAAGGGAGGCCCCGTATTCCGAGGTTTTCTAGACTAGAGAGTAATATTGGGATGGAGACAGTGTCAAACGCCTTCTTCAGATCTAAGGACATTTGTCCCCCCTTTCTAGTTGATTTACTATAATAGATGTAAGGTGCAGAACAGCATCTTCAGTAGATCTATTCTTACGAAATCCAAATTGTCCCTCAACTAGGAAATCATTATTTTCCAAAAACGTGACAAGTCTTTTATTTGCAATCTTCTCCATCACTTTAGACAGACAGGATAGTAGAGAAATGGGTCTATAATTAGTTGGCTGTAATTTATCACCTGCTTTATAAACTGGGGTAACAACAGCTTTCTTAAAGATTGTTGGGAAAATTCCAGTATCAAAACTTAAGTTACAAAGGAATGTAATGGGCTTAGCAAGGATATCATCATTATCTTTTATTATCTTTGTCGGAATGTTATCCACTCCTGGCGCACTGCTTGATTTAAGGCTATTAATCGTGTGTCTAACCTCTACTTCATCAGTGGAGAACATAGATAATGAGTTGACGGGTGTTTTATTAGATCTAGCCTTGGAGGCCAATGCAGAGTCTGTTGTTCTGAGTTTGTTTAGAGTTTCATCAGCTAGTTTTTTGCCAATAGTACTAAAGTACTTATTAGTAATATCTAGTGATTCTGTTTTAGATTCTGTAATTTTTAATAAATTGTGAGCAGGTATATTGGTAGAACTAATATTTCCAACCTCTTTAATAAGCTTCCATGTCATTTTTTTATCTTTAGAGTAAATTTCAAATTTTGTATCATAGTATTGTTTTTTTAATTTTTTAATCATAAAATTACACGTATTTCTATATTGTTTATATTCGTTGTTAAGGTTATTGTCGTTAGGAGTTTTCTTTTGTTTGAGCTGTAACTTGTTCCTTATTCTTAGAGATTTTAGTACACCGGGGGTAATCCATGGTTTCAATGGCCGTTTCCTGCAGGAATTTTTTATAGTTTTTGTGCAGTTACCAACTATGTCCTTTAGTTTTCCCACAAGATAATCCGCAGCCACATTAGCATCAGAAAGGGAAAAATATTCATCCCAGTTTTGAAGGGCAAGTGCTTCTCTGATAGCATTGTAATCCACACAAAGTTTGTCTTTAGATTTAGCTTGCCTGGTATGCGAGTTATCAATAATTAATAAAATTGGAGAGTGATCAGTGAACCTGTCAAACACAAATGTCCACCATTTGTGTCTGGACTTAATCATATAGTGCATCAATGCATCTGGTATATCTAGTGGGTATATTAATTCCAGAAAGAAGACCGTGATAAGCCATTTGAGTCAGGTAGTTGGCAGTATAATTTAATATTTGTCCCGGCAAAATGTCCATATTTAAGTCACCTGCTAAGATAACGTTTGGACACTTAATATCTTCAAGTAGAACATTTAGAGAGTCTATGTAACCAGAAGGGTTCGAGAAGCATGGTGGACGGTAAGTACAAATAATTTTAGTATCAACACTAAGTAGATGTAGAATAAGGCAGTTACCTTGAAATAAGTTATGTTCTTGAGCATTTGATTCAAGGTCGTTACTAACATAGGCAACGACACCATCATTCTGATTAATACTTGACTTAGTGTAATACGTTTTGTAACCTGTTATATTTGGAGGTACTCTCTGTTCAGATGTCCAACACTCTGTCAAGACCAGGACATCAATAGGATAATTGAGGCCAGCCACAAACAGAAGAAATCGGTCTAGATTTGAAAAAATGCTTTGTACGTTAACAGTTATTACCGAGATTCCATTTCCAAAAGTCTCGTTTTTCGCATATTGAGAAAAACTGGTTGCATCACTTAGTTTAATACATTTAGGATTATTCGTATCGTCGGACTGCACTATATTATGGGGAGTGAATTTTAAAAATAATGATTATATGAATCAGGTTCAGTAGCTTTAGGTTAATAGTAGTGGTAACAAGTGTGAGGGAAGTAATATCTGATAATACGTAAAAATTGTAGAAATTTGTTGTAACATAATTATTTAAATTCAGTAATTGTTTATGCTTTGGGTAATGTATTGTGACAATGCTTTTGTGTTTAGGTGTAATATTTTTGTTTATATGTTGATAGATTTTTAGGGTGTAATTGTCAGTGTAAGATTTTGATTTCGTTTGTGTGTATGTGTATTTTGTGAAAGAGCTGTAGTTGCTTATAAGGTAAATGTGTATTGAACATGAAGTGGAGTCATCAGTTACAAATGGAACTAGACAAAACTTATAATAAATCCAAACATATGAATAGAAAATTAGAAACATTACTTCAAAATATTCTAGGAAAAAAACAAGTATAATTTTAAATATGATGATTGCTAGTCACTTAGGGTGTTCCAGAGAACGAATATCCATTTCTGAGTTAATACGAATCAGTGGAAGGCCTTCGCCTTTCCGCAGAAGCACCTTTCCGAAAGAAGTCCAGCAATATTTGTAATCATGAGAGGCAGCGAACTCACGTGCCAAAAAGAACAGTTTCTTGTTCATAGGAGTAAGATTATCAGAAACAAAAACCGGAAGTTTCGGTCCATGAATATGTAGGTGCTTTGTGTTAAGTTTCTCATCTTTGCTATGGACTTTATTGAATTCCTTTAAAGACCTAACAATATTCTCCTTAGCGATTACAGTAGTCAGTTCAGCTATAATGGTTTTGTTCTGCTGTGATTTAGACTTGATGCGAAAAATGTCTTTGACCTCAGTTGGTAGAATGGGCACGTCAATGGCTTTTCCCAATTTGACTAAAGTATTAACCAAATCTTGTTTGGTTTCCGATTCATGAGTTGAAATATTTCTGATCTCAATACTTGTAGAACGAATTTGACGCTCCAGTTGTTCGATTTTCTCCTCCATCAAACGAATCTGCTTACGATCCTCCTTTTTCTCTAATTGGAGCTGCTCTAGTTTATTTAAAAACTCATCATATTTGGCCGCATTAAACTCGACAGCTTGCTTAAGCTCAGCGTTTTGTTTTTTCAGATCGTCAATTTTTCCATTAAGTTCGCCAAATTGCAGTTTTTGATCTTCTTTGAATTCCCTAAACATACTTTGGAGCTCCATTTTGAAGTCGGGAGAACCCAGGTCTTCAAGCCTTTTTCTTTTGGAATATCGCATTGTAATATTGGAATCCAGGTCAGACTCGGAGCAAAGATTAGGGACAGAAGAACATTGGCTACCGGCTAATTAATTATGTATAGTTACATACACTAGTTTATCTACACACATATCATAAGCTCTCTTTGATGTGTTCAGGAATCGCATGTTCGACCGGCATTGTGGCATTGATAATTGCTCTGCACTTGTTTAGCTTGTTAGCTTTGGCGTTCGAAATTTTAATGTCATAATTTGTCGAAAATTTATACATTATGACCATAATGTATCAATATTCAGATAATAATGACAAATTATGACATTCAAATTTCGAACGAAGACGCCCACCTGCGTACCGCCCCTAGTTTGTCTGTGAAGTTGGTACTACTGAACAAGCTAAACAAATGCAGAGCAATTATCAATGCCACAATGCTGGTCGACATGCGGTTCCTGAACACATCAAAGAGAGCTTATGATATGTGTTTAGATAAACTTGTGTATGTAACTGTACATGATTAGGCATTTAAACTCTCGAGTGATATTATTATGCCCACTCTCGAGTTTTGATGCCCTCCATTATGTATCAGTCACATAAACTACAATAATTAAGCATTTACGTTATTTATACTTATACTCATTAAAAGGCATGTCTTGTAGTCTCTTGGTATAGCATTAAATATCTGTATCGACATCAGTAATAATTACGCTTGAGTAGAGCTATATGTGCTATTTATTGGAAACGCTAACTTATTGGGATACCTGGTGTTAATGTTAAGTTTACTAAATTTGTTGGTGAAAATGTCCATATTTTGTTTGAAAAATATATAAACTTCATAAATATATATTCCTGCGCGTGTTAAAAGATTTAATTTTGTAAAAAGGGGTGTGCATGCTTCGATAGGGCTCTTGCCACATATAGCTTGGATTCAACACTCGATTTTGCGTGACAGGGGGCTATCCCTTCGTTGCAGTTTTGGAAAAATGAAATTTTCCTCAAGAGGCTAGCCATTACACTTAGAACTTCCGTTTGCATAGTTTATAAGATAAATTACACTGTCATTGGTATATAATCGATCGTCTGGACCACGATACAACTATACAGGTATTGCAGTCCAGTCTAGTCAAAACCACACTACGTCATAATGCAGTTGCCACTTACAATTGTCGATACGGTTTACGATGCGCATTTAGTGCGCAATCGTTGTATACTCCCTGGTTTAAATTGTAAGCACGCAAATAGCCCGCATTCTCCCGCAACCATTTATAACCCGGCGAAAGCGCGTTTACGTCATCCATCTGTCAACTGTCATATGTCATGTCACCCTCCAACAATAGAAATTCTTTATCCTCTACTTTATAGTACTTTATCTACACAGGTATCATAAACCCTCTTTACTGCGTTCAATAACCGAACGTTACGATCAGCATTATGTTAAGCTACTTGGTAAAATTCGTTTCGTATCTGGAAAACTACACATAATGGTCATTATGTGTTGTTTTTCTACATATAATGACATTCAAATTTCGAACGCCGACGCCCACCCGCGAGCCGCCCCTAGTTTGTCTGTGAAGTTGGTACTGACATTCAAATTTCGAACGCCGACGCCCGTCTGCGTGAAGTTGGTACTAAAGAACAAGCTAAACAATTGCAGAACCACAATGCCCGTCAAACATGCGGTTCCTGAACACATCAAAGAGAGCTTATGATATGTGTGTAGACAAACTAGTGTATGTAACTGTACATAATTAGGCATTATGCAGCAGTCACATAAACTTCTATTATCACCTCTCGCGCTACGTCAAAATAAAATTAAAGCTAGATATTCCAAGAATAATTCTCAATTCAATTGAGATACCATCCATCCATACCCACACACTGCACTTGAGATACCATCCATACCCACACACTGCACTTCAATTGAGATACCCACACACACACACATTGCACTTCCCTTTGTCGTGAGCGCTGTGCGCGCGCTATCATGACGTCACTCATGAGGCCACAACGTTCACTCTGGTGAATTGTATGCGCATTATGAACCCAACTACAGCGCGCTCACAACGCAAATAGCGCTCGTAAGCGCATCGTAAACCGCACCGTGTAAGTGGCAACTGGATTATGACGCTGTGTGGATTTGACAGGAAGGGACCGCTGTACCTGTATACTTGTATCATGGTTAGCAGCAGCACAGGCGAGCATCTTCAGAAAAAGTCCAGGAGCCAGGTCGTTCAACCCTGCTCTCGGAGATTTCGGCATCAATACAATAATTTATCTCTCAACTTCTAAATCCCAGGAGTGACCCGTTACCTGTTGATCCTCTTCATGATGATGGGCCGCACCACATCTAGCCAGTCCTGGTCGGCGGCCAGCGGGCCCAGGTCGATCGGCCCCTCACGCAGCCCGTCCAGCTCGTACAGGCGCCCGTCGATCGGCATGTAACCCACGAAGTGGTACACTTCGTCGTCCTGGGATTGGGATTCAAAGTGAAAGTGAAAGACAATATCTTTATTACTGTAGATATTTACAACCATAAAAGTTTAAGTGTACAATTTTCTGCTTTAAGCTTACAGTGAAGTTGTTGTACACAGTATCATTAATATATTTTGAACTTCTAACTTAAGAACATGTATCTTAAGGATTGTAGGTGCTCCGATTTATATAAGGTAATGTAAAAACCAACAACAATAACTGTGAAACTACGCAACGTTCAATAAGTCTCACAAAGAGATATATTGAATACTACGCACCTCCGAATCTATGGACCCAAATCAGCAGTATATATCGCAGATAATCAGACTGCCAAAGTCAAGAAAGTACTCATGCGCAGATATATAGGAATCTCACTGATTCCCATTGACTCGGAAGCAGACTTAAGGAAACTCCCCGAAGAAAAATGACTTGCCGTCGCTTCTGTGTATCTATATATTGTTTGTCTATCTAAATTATCACAGCCACTTACACACTGTTGTGTGATACACTGCTTCACTGTCTCCCTCTTATAACATTCACCTCACCACAGAACACAACTGCTTCACTGTCTCCCTCTTATAACATTCACCTCACCACAGAACACAACTGCTTCACTGTCTCCCTCTTATAACATTCACTTCACCACAGAACACAACTGCTTCACTGTCTCCCTCTTATAACATTCACCTCACCACAGAACACAACTGCTTCACTGTCTCCCTCTTATAACATTCACCTCACCACAGAACACAACTGATTCACTGTCTCCCTCTTATAACATTCACCTCACCACAGAACACAACTGCTTCACTGTCTCCCTCTTATAACATTCACCTCACCACAGAACACAACTGCTTCACTGTCTCCCTCTTATAACATTCACCTCACCACAGAACACAACTGATTCACTGTCTCCCTCTTATAACATTCACCTCACCACAGAACACAACTGCTTCACTGTCTCCCTCTTATAACATTCACCTCACCACAGAACACAACTGCTTCACTGTCTCCCTCATATAACATTCACCTCACCACAGAACACAACTGCTTCACTGTCTCCCTCTTATAACATTCACCTCACCACAGAACACACATATTACATAAACATACTTCACTGATACCTCATTGACACCTCTGCTTCACTGTCTCCCTCTTGTAACATTCACCTCACCACAGAACACACATATTACACAAACACACAAACATACTTCACTGTCTCCCTCTTATAACATTCACCTCACCACAGAACACACATATTACACAAACATACTTCACTGATACCTCATTGACACCTCTGCTTCACTGTCTCCCTCTTATAACATTCACCTCACCACAGAACACATATATTACACAAACATACTTCACTGATACCTCATTGACACCTCTACATCGCCTTATAACTCAAAAACAACGCTATTGCTAATCGATAACAAGTAAAAACCAAATCGATCTGAAAACAGGATGCAGACTATCCCTCCCTATACTAAATACTAACTAACACCAACGCCCTATTATTTTTGATCTTGTGCAAGCTATTTTCCCACGAATAAAACAAAGCTTTAATTGATATCGTAGCTGTTACACCTTGCACCCCAGTTTTTAGTTCAGAACACTGCATTACCTTCCTGGGTGATGTTTCGAGTAATCTTGCAGAACCCAAAATACACGGAGCATTAAAAGAAATTTTGGCACATTCCTTGTGCTATTTATATATACTAAAATTTAAACCGGACCTTATATCACAATATATACGACAATCCATAGTTCATTGCATAGAAACTGCAAAAATTGTTCCGAGCAACGCGCGATGAAGTGATTCCAGATTATTGCTCGTGAGTTATTATATGAGCTATTATAAATGACTAGAACCACATGTCGCCAATTGAACACTCCACCGGCCGACGGATGACGTCATCGCCATAGCTGGCGGGCAGTGGGTGCGAGGCGGTGTTAATGGCGCAGTAAAGAAGAGGCAGATGCAAACAGAGGCGTACACCCAGCAGTTGTTAAATGTGGCCTGATTAATGATAAAAATACTTTGAATCCCTCGCTATGCTCAGGATTCGCCTCGCTTAGCTCGGGATTCAACTCAAAAATCCTTCGCTCCGCTCTGGATTCAAAAAAGTAACTTGGGATGGTAACATTGACGGTGCCTACTTACTTTAATGCATTTTGTGCCCTATATTACCTTTGCTAATCTGCGCGTCTCAATGAGGTGCAGTAGATAAATAGATTAATACAACTGTAAAGACAATTCTTACCAATGTACCAATGTACAGTTCGCGAAATACTACGACTGTACTATAGCCTTTGCGAGAAAGAGAGGTCACATCTCGCTCGCTCTCGGGCTGTATAATACCTTAGAAGCGGAGTTTGGATCGAACTCGAACAGCGTCTGTCTCGTCATAGAGTTGTGAGCGGCTCGTATGGTCTGCGAGTTGCTGAGCGCCAGGCCCCGCATCCTCGGGTCGAACGACATACTGAACTCCTTCAGCTCGGTGAGGTGCGGACCGAGTTCGACATCAGGATGGATGCAGTTCAGCAGGATGCTGACAACTGCTTGAGTCGCGCATGCGTTGTTTATCACCTGTTGAATATAGAACAAGGCAATACGTTCATAAACTAAAACGCGACTGCTACAATATCGCGCTCTAAAGAGTATGAAACTTGCGCAGATTTTAACATTAAAATCGCAAAGCATGCTGTAGTTCTAGTTTATTATTTTATGAACCAGTTAGGGTTGTGTTAATCCAAATTTGCAACTTGTGCTCGCTGTGCTCCCTCCACGCGAAAAACTGAGAAATTTCGTACTTTTTCCCTTTTAGCTCTAAAAGTCTTCAACCGTGAGTTATTAGACAATCAAACTTAGTTTTCTAGAAAGTTGGTTAATTTACTGCAGCTCTTTAGGTCTAAGCCCTATAGGGATAAAGCAATGGCCCTTCAAAGATGGTTTATTTTTCCCGAAAGATGTCAATTTCAAGTTTTATTCCCGCTCGGATTAAAGCAAAATGGCTTGTCCAATGACAAAAGTGATTAAAAACCGGTGTAGAATATTTAATTAGCTTTCATTAGAGCACAAAACTAATTCTGCAAGACCAAAGACTTATAGTTCGCCCACACTCTGGAACTAACAAAAAGAGGGTAAAATGGATTATTGATGAATTGCGACAGAGCCACTCGTTGTAAAAAGACGCCTCTCAGGCTGTAATCCTCACTATTGAAATCTTCATGAAAATGAAAATTGACACTGCTAAATAATAGTCCAGAAATAGTCCTAAATAGTCCACAAAGAAAGATAAACAGTCCACAGGACAGGACATTAATTTCTCAAATAGTCTTTCAACGATTCCACAATTATTATGACATCTTGGTGAGGATTACAGCTTATTTCATCAAATATCTCTTACGACTTTCAGTTTGAAATTTGTGCCCAAAAATTGTCCAGTAATAGTCTACCGAAGCAATAATAATTTCGATCTGGTTTTATTTTGAAGAAGTATATTAAAAATACAATGTTGGATTTCCCATACATTTCAATACAAGTACAGTCGTGTACAAGATCAAATTAGGGTAAACCCTAATAAAACTGTTTATATCGGTTGAGCTCCTTGGTCTGGTGGTTTCATGCTCGCTTCTCACGCAGGAGTTGCGTGTACGAATCCGGTGCTGACCATAATACCAATGGTATAAGTAATTTAACCAAAGTACATTTTACAGACGTTCTGACGGGAAATGAGTTATATTATGTTATGATGAGAGACAAAACCCTGTGAATACTTATTTGAATGCACAGTACCGTTTTTCGACAAAACAAAATTCATTACTTTCAAAGTTAATTATTTTCAACAATCCCAACTACAACTCAGAAATTATTGGCCTTCAAAAGATCATTTTCGGTATGCGTAGCAGTCAACAAACAAAACCATTCACTACGGTGCTGAACTCCAGGTTCACTTGCGGGCGTACGCCGCTCGCGGAGCCCTGTGGCCCAACTCGGACAGAAGACGGCGTAAAGCATAAGCCGTAAGGTACGTTTGATCTTCGCCGCGTTCGCAACAGAACGCGGCCTGAGTTATCTTATGTTATGTTGACAAGAGGTCCCACGTACCGCGGCGGTGCGATCAAAGGCGGCGGTGACAACATTAATAAACTATACTTACACTAGACTTTTACTTATACTAGAAGTACTGGTTTCACAAATGAACATATGTACTATGCACCTACTGGTCAATATCGTAACTCACCTTTTTTGGCTTCGCTGTAGTCGGGTATAAACAAACAAACTTAGTGTTCCAGAAAGAAGAAGAATAAATGGAATAAAGTTGCATGATCTTACTATTAGCTTTGAATGTAAGTTTTCTTCGTCATTTATCATACTGGGCTGCTTTTTAGGGTGATTTTAGGGTCAACTCAAACTCCGCTCAGTGGGAGTTCACCGTCGTAACCTCTCTGTCTGTCTGTTCAATATCTGAGAGGAGAGCGCTGCGGTTAGTGTACATAGGTACCTGCTTGGCAAAGTAGATGTTTTGCAGGCGGTCGTCAGCGACTATGGGGCCTGCGGGCTCCTCATCTTGCACCCACTTGAACAGGAATATCAATCCGTGAACTGGCCTGAAACGATCAATCATTCTCATACAATTTCATGATGAATATATGGTATCTTTGGATTAGCAAGAAAAGGCAAAATACTATAGTGGGGGTGGACTAAGAGTAGAGAAGCCATTGGCCAACAGAGGGAAACAGGCTACAGGAAAAAAAAATGATGAAAAGTTAATCATTTACAAACAATACCTTGATGAAAAATTGCCACAAAGATAGTGTTTTTGAAATAACTACTACTAGAATGAAGGAAGCCTTGTTATAAATGCTGCCTAACTGGCGGACTTATTTCTTAGTTGGCTTGTTGTTGCCTACCTTAAATTCTCGAAAATGCCATCATCTATTGTCCATAGCTCTTCAACCTGGACACCTTTTACACCTGAAAAAAAAATACGACTGGTTTAGCCTAGCAGGTAGCCTGCCTACAAAGCTGACGTCAAAACAAAGGTCCGGGATTCGAATCCCGGTAAGGGCAAATATTTGTGTGATGAGCATGAATATTTGTTTCTTAGCCTTTGTTGTTTTCTATGTATTTACATAAGTATTTATCTCTGTTAAATTTATCGTCTTCTAGTACCCATTACAGTAGCCTTGTTGTGCTTACTATGGGCCGAGTAAACAATGGATCTATTCATTGTCCTTTTATTACAAGCCGTTAAATAATGTAAGCCAAAAATGTACAATGGCTAAAATGAAAACTGAAGTCGCCAGTATGTAATGTCATTTGGATACCATTGACTCTAATGTCACTGTCAAAGGGGCAGCTATATGTTTGTATGCACCACAAAGGTAACTTGGCGCCCGCAAGGAATGCATTTAACCTTCCTCTCTCACTCACTTTCACCCTAAACGCGTAAGTAGGACAGTGACAGATGCTATGACATCATCAGAGTGAGTTGCCAAGTTTACTTTGGCGTGCAGCATTGCTACAGCTCCATTCTTCTTATCAAATGAACCAAACAGACAAATGATTACCAAATGTTTTGATGAGCTGCGTAAAGACACCCGGGTCACTCTCAATGAGACACCAGTCGCCAGCAGAACCCATTTTGTTTATACTGATTCTGAAACGAAGTTGAATAATATTCAGAAAATGACAATAAATTTTATCAATAAATTTTATTAATTAATATTTTAAATGTTAAATTTTTTGTTTTAAAAAATTGTGATTTTGAACAATAATTGATTTATATTTCAATCATTTCTAATTACCTACTGTTTAACTAATCTAACAAAACTTATTCTAGGCTTACTTTGACTTTGATTTGGTTTTGGACCTGACCAAGTGATAGAAAATTTCAAGCAAGGCGTTTCCGACATCATTAAAAAAAAATACACAGGATTTTTTATTTGTGCACTGTTTTAGAAACATGCTTTGGCTATTGCTCTATCTTTTGAGATATCACTTACGTAACAGTATCTCATAAAATATTGAAAATAGGACCTGCCAACCAAGTTGAGGGAGTAATATTCCACCTTTATTTATTTTTTCTTCACGATGGTGGCTTATTTTGAAAGAAACATTTATCGATAAAGATCCACCAACCAAACTAAAAATGTCATGTAACATAATGTCCAGAAGTGTCAAGTTTAATAAAAAAATACTTTTGACACTGCCTGTGTTTCCCATCAAATGTCTCCCATGTGTGATACCTACTATAGGACAATTTTATACATAACCTGTTTTGTTGGTAAATTGATGGGAAAGACAGGCAGTGGCAAAAGTATTATCTGGCATGTTGGTTGGAGCCTGACTCAGGCAACTTCCAACCTAGATGCCAGATAATAACATATTAGACTTGTTCTGTGTCATAAAGACTATTAATCAACAACAAAATATCAAAGAATAGCCATAATTTGATATGTCAGAAATAAAAATCTGTTGAGTAGGAAGAAAAATTTATTTAATATAAAAATATTTGAATTGAATTTGATTTTGAAACACAAATAAGAAATTTATTTCTCGCATCCAAGAATGTATAAAGAGGTATTATTCAAGACTTGGCACAAAGTGCATGACTCTTAAGAATTCCCCCTCAGCTAACACTTGTAGGCTCCCTTAACTCTTTCGCGGACGATGACCGAATGTCAAGTATTACGTTTTGGACACATAGGTTGTGTGCGTAAACCGAAGGTGCGAGTGAGAAGGAAGAGATAATTTTTCTATGTGTGCGAAAATGGTCTAATATGACACTATCCAACCTGTGGAAGTACCTACATGGACACAAAGAGCAGGGCTACCTATAACTGCAATGGAAATGCAAATTCTATAGAGTTTCCGTCCAAAACAGAGGATCAAGGAATGAATTCTATGAAATCCGCATCACTATGACTTCTTCATTGACGTATTCTTGGGAATTCGCTGACCGCTATAGTGTTAAGGACTATCCAGTCCTGTAATTGACAGACGTCACATAGAGTACTGAAGATTCTATTGTAGGCATTTGAGGGGCTTCCACCGCCTTATTGACACTCTGACCTAAAATTTGCCTAGCTTTTTATGTATTTTTTTTCTTTACTGGCCAGCAGACTGAGGGAAAGGCCCAAAATTGGACCCATGTTTAGGAAGTGCTAATAATCCATATTTAACACATACAAGTGATTTAAGATTGAAGTTACCTTGCTGTGCTTAAGAATAGACTTCTTAGATGGGTTAATTAATTAGTGAAGTAAAATAAAGCTATAACATTTTATCGTTACTGTCAGAACACTGAAGAAATCATCAGTTATTGGCTGTATGATATGATCAATTGGACATTATGCAACATGCTGAAATTATTTGAGGTGCCAGTCTAAAATTGAACCAGGCGACTTAGACAATATCAGTGTATGAACAGTCAGGAGGTAGGTAGGACTAAATAAATGGGCTAGTACCTGTTTCCCGGTCAAACAAAGAGAAAATGAGAAATTTATTATAGGTCGGCATATTAGCGGTGAAGTTTATTTAATGTGACTCACCGTCAACCACCTTTGGTTAGCCTGGTTACCAAAATTGGATTCAATATTATCATTAAATAGATACGGTGAACTCCTGAATTTCAATTACAGTCCCACAAAATCACAAAGTCATTTCGACAATCCATACCAAACCAAAACGCATTCTGTGATGTGAACGCACGCATTGTTTACAAAAACGAGATGTGTTGTGTATTGCCAGCAATAAGAAATTCCGTATATTTTCGGTAATGAGAAATGAGGGATTTTCTGACATCTAAAAAACAAAGCTTACAAACTGCTCCCTAGATGGCGTTAGACTCTTTCACCTTTAGATGTGTCGCATTGTATTGTAATTTGGTCCTTCTGATCAGATATCTAGACAGCAGCCCTGCACGGCAGATCTTTTTTTTTAACACCCGACGACCAAAAGGGTTTATAAGTTTGAAGCGTCTGTTTTCAGTAAACGGTAGTAGACTTCCCTGCGATGGTATATATGTTTTATTACAATTACTTCAGTAGTTCGAAGGTTAACAGCATAACAAGGAAAAGCGGTCAAACGGGTAGACGCATTTTAATACGGTCGTTTGTAGTTGGAATAAGACTTCACTTCAATGGTTCTTAGCTATGTTTTGTGAAAATCGGTTCAATACTTCGAAAATTATCTTAACAAGGTAAAGTCAGCTTAACAACAGCGACAGCGGCGGTCAAAACCTGTGGACGGATTTTGATTTGTTTTTTTTAGTTGGTAGTAGACCTCACTACGATGGTTCTTAGATATGTTTTGTTAAAATCAGTTTTGAAATTGTAAAGTAATTTGATCGGGTTTTTTTTTTTTTTTTAAGTTTTAACCAAATTTCGAAAGACTTTTAATTAAGAAAGTTAGAATTTTAATAAAAAAATATAGGTCACATAATTGAGTAAACAAGCAACATTTGTTATTTGGAAAAACCACAGATAAGCGAAACTCTTCGCATAAATAGATGTTGCGTTAATTTTGGATTGCGAAGCCTTTATCTTGTTGTGGGGGAAAGCAGCGGATAGTCAAACTTTTTTTTATTTTACAGAAAAGAGCCATGCGAGCATATTTATAATTTAAAACGAAAGACTCCCTAAGAGAGCATTTAAAGAAATTGACATATTAGTAGTAAAGTTAGCTGTAGTTTTAGTATTTTTTATTATTATTCAGTTTATTAATATATAAAGTAAACCTCACTGCGATGGTTCTTAGATAAGTTTTGTTAAAATTAGTTTTGCAATTCTTAAGTTATTTGTCAGGGTTTATTTAAATTTTAAATTTATTTTAGGTTTGAACCAAATTTTGAAAGACTTAATTAAGAAAGTTAGAACTATTTTTATTTATAGAAAAGAGCTATTCGAGCAATTTATAATTTAAAATGACCACTCCTTAAGAGAGTGCTTTTTAAAGAAATTGACATACTAATTGTAGCTAGTCAGTTTTTAAATATTCAATTTATTAATATTATTTAAAAAAAACGAAAATATAATGTATGTACGCAAGAACCTTACAACATTTTCCAAACTTAGCGATAGCTGTAATTTTAACCTAATAAATAATCACACACAATGTGCGCCCCGGTTTAGATTCGCGAAGGTTAGCAATTCTTTCAAGGGTCAGTGCATTCTCTACTACATTAGGACACCTCTGGAGATTTTGAAATTGCCATTTCAGCAATTTTAAAAGCATGTTAAAGCGACTTTGTTGAAAAAGGGATAATCGACAATTATATTAGCCTAGATGTAGCCACATCCGTGCTTTGTCTGATATTTCTAACAGCGTAAGCCGCAGAACTTAATTTACCAGCCAATTTATCTATGTGGGGTCCCCACTGCAATTTGCTATCAATGGTTATTCCAAGAAACTTCGTATCATTTACTAATTCTAACGTGCTGTTGTCTAACACTAAACTGGTCTCAACTTGCCTGACATTTGGAAGTAAGAATTTGATACACTTGGTTTTACCAGCGTTTAACAATAAATTATTAACTGTGAACCAATTCAAGGTTAAAGACAATACACCATTAACATCATCAAATTCTCCTTTTTGTCTTTCAATTTTGAAGACCATTGAAGTATCATCAGTAAACAACACTATGTCAGTTAATTTCTCCACCATGAAACGCAGATCATTAATATATACCAGGAATAAGAAAGGGCCTAATATGCGTATTATGATCAACACAATTAAACGCCTTCGACAGGTCGCAAAAAACTCTGATAGCATCCTGTGCGGCCTCCCATGCAGAATAAATATGAGATATAAGGGTAATACCTGCATCCGTAGTCGATTTACCCCTAGTGAAACCATATTATTTAGCGTGGAGTTGTTTTGTACGGTTGAAGTGTGAGAGCATTTGATTGAGTATAATCTTTTCAAATATTTTACTTAGTGTTGGAAGAACAGATATTGGTCTGAAATTTGAAGGATCGCCCTTATCTCCCGACCTGAACAGAGGTATCAGTTTACTGTGTTTCATGGGGTCTGGAAAAGCCCCATCGTCAACACATTTATTGAATATTTAAGCTAAGTGTGGGGCTATAACTAGAATTATTACTGAACCAATGACTGACTGATATACCCCACAGGTCTTCCGTATTTTTTAAGTTTAGTAATTTAAACGTTTTGATAATGTCCTGGGGATATACATGATGAAATTTTAAATATACATTACTGACGCTTGTGTTATTTTTTAATAAAGTCTCTGCTTCATATGGAGATGAATTTAGACGGTCTGTTGTGAGTACAGGTACATTGGTGAAGAATGTTTCAAAAGCTCGAGCAACATCAGCGTTGGATTTAACAACATCATCACCTATCTTTAGGCAGAAATCATTGTCCCTTGGTGGTATAACTTTGAATCTTTCTATTAATGTGCTATTAATGTAATTTTGCAGTTCTACAAACCAACTTGAAAGTTTTGGAATATTTTTTAACATAGTCATGAAATTTTCGAACAAAGTTATAGGTTTTTTTTATCATTATAGGCCATACAAGGTAACTCTACTTTTACGAATTCCAAACGTTGCCCAGTCATTAAATTTAGATTTACCGTTGTAGTCACTGACTTTCTTTAATATGAAAACTTTATTGAATTCTGTCTGAATAATGTTGAAGAAGTCTGAGTAGATTTTGTTTGGGTTCTGTTCATTAAAATCCGGTACTCGCAAATATATATCTAAGTTTTTCGTATATGTCTCTAGTCTATGGGATGTAATAGACCTATAAAATGATGGACCAGTCTTATCCTTAATAGCAATTGGGAATGAAACTGTTTGACCACTGTGATCGGAAGTTAAGCAGTTAATTACACTTTTACTTGTGAATTCACAGTCACAAAAAACGTTATGTAAGCAAGTTTGGCTGGTAAGTGTAAATCTAGTCGGCTCTAAAAATACATGACATAAATTAAACGATTTGAATAAAGTTATTAATCGTTATTTCATTGTTGTTCCTACAAGCAAATCTACATTAAGATCGCCACAAATAATTAACTTTTTTCTGTTATTACATAGTTTAGTGAGGGCTTCCTCCATAATTTTCTCAAATATTTCGAAATTGCCATGGCCTTTTTCATCCCTCGGTGGCCTGTAGACACAAACAATAATATGGCTATCTAACTCAACACAGGATACCTCTATTTGTCTTTCAACAGTAAGTGCAAGAATATCTTTCCGTTGTTTCACCTTAATATTATTTTTCACTAAGATTAAAGAACCACCTCTATCAGCAGTCTTTCTATTGTAACAACTGACCATTTTGTAATTATTTATGTTAAAAGACATCATATTTTCCTTCAACCAGTGTTCTGTAACACAAATAATATCAATGTCAGAATTTTTTAGAAATAAATTCTAATACAAGTTCTTTGCCAGGTAGCCCCTGGATGTTTTGATGGGCAATATTTAACTGGGGCTTACATTTTGACATATTTAGTGGCTCTTGTATGCTAGAGATTTCCTCTATTGTCTTATGAACTAATTTAAATTACTTGGAACAGATTCCAATGTTGCATGCAAAGTATAATTAACAGGTGAATTCCCAATAGGGGTGCATGTCATATTACTCTTAACATAAGCTGATGTCAAGTTGAACTTGGTTAAACCAACTTTAGCTGCGTCGCATATATATTAAGCTAACAATGTAGCTACTAATTTTCTATATTTCGCACGCTTAGAATAATAATGACCTAATCCGAAATTTTGATGAATTGAGTTACAATACAACACCGACCTAAAAAAGCGTGCTCTACATGATAGGCATGAGAAAACACGCGTTTTCCTAATGGAAAAAGGTTCAATTTCGTTTGGGTCTTTATTATTCCACCTATCCCCGCGCACGTTGTAGCTGTACAACGACACATTCAGTATTGCGCCGACGCTCGTGGATTGTGGACGTAAACAACGAAGACCTGTTCATATTTACGTCTTTGTTTCACTCAAATAAGGTAAGATTTATTCAATATGATTAGAACAACAACGACCGAATTATGAATTCGGTCTATGTTTTACTATTTTTTTTCCCTTTTTGTTTGACGTATTAATGATTGAGTCTGTATCCTACCAAACGGTGCTGCTGCATAGTGACAATATTCGAGTTGAGTCTATGTAGTTTTAAAAATCGTCCAAATTGATCCAAATATAATAGAAAAGGTCTATCTCTTAATAGATTGTGGTGTGATTCTTACGGCAGATTATTTTGTAAGTCTATATTTTACAAAATTTGTGTTAATTAACGTTAAATTATCTCTTAATGAGTCTCTTTGTCACAAATTAATAAGTAAGTTAGTAGTAACTTAAATAATAACTGTTTGTTAATTTTGTAGTATTTATGACCTCGGTACCTAACCTACTTTGTATTTTGTTGTAGACCTCAAAATGGATAAAAGGCGCATGGCTAAAATATTCTCAAACATAAATTTAAAAGTACCCGTAAATTGTCGAAGGAGTACTCGCCGGCGTCTTTGTTATAACTCTGATGAAGCTAACGATATTGTCCAGCCACACGATGCCGCCGTCTCTGCTCCCCACAACTCTCTACCAGCCACCGTCATGCAGGATCTGCCTCTTGATGCCGCCGTGTCTGCTGACCACAACTCACCACCAGCCACCGTCATGCGGGATCTGCCTCTTTATTCTGCCGCCTCTGTTGACCACAACTCACCACCAGCCCCCGTCATGCAGGATCTGCTACTCGTTGCTACTAAATTATCTCACAACCCCAAAAGGGCATGTCAAGCTAAAAAGATTCCAATAATAACCCCAATAAATTCCGACGAGAGTGATGCAGACATAAGCGATGATGACCCCACTTACCGTAAGGATAATGGAACCAATCAAAAGATACCGGGGCTCTTGCAAGCTCATCGGCAGAAACAGGAACAGTGCATCATCCAGCAGCTCATCCTCCAGCAGCTCATCCTCCAGCAGTTCATCCTCTAGAAGTTCTTCCGATGAAGAAGCCTTTTCACCAAAGCTCACTACTTTAGGAGAGCGCCCTGCTTCACAAAATCCCATCACTTCAGGAGAGCGCCCCGCTTCACCAAAGCCCACTACTTCAGGAGAGCGAACTGCTTCACCAGAGCGAAAGCGAAAGCGGAAACGAAATCCTGAGGCATGGAAGATTAACAGTGCCAAACGGAAAAGAAACAGCGGCCAGTCCTATGTGTCTGTAAAAACCAATAAAGAGGTTCCAGCGCGACCTGTAAAAGCGCCGTGTAAATGTCGTCTAAAATGTGATTCAAAAATATCTGTAAATGAAAGAGAAACTCTATTTCAAAAGTATTGGGGATCAAAAGATATTGAATTACAAAGAGCATTTCTCAGGAGTTGTATGGTGGAAGTAAAACCTAAATATATACACACGTCGGCTGAAAACCCAAGAAAACCTAATTCTGCATATTATTTGATGAATCAAAGGGTGTGCAAGACTTATGTGATTGCCACATTCGACATATCAGATCGGGTACTCCGTACTGTAAAGGACAAAAATGACGAAACCAACATCTTAGATACTGACAAAAGAGGAAAACATGACAACCACAATAAATTAGACCCAAATCTGGTCAGAGACATTAATAATGATGTTGCGGCAATTCCACGAATTGAGTCCCATTACACCAGGGGAACGTCTTCTTGTGAATACATTTCAGCTGACAAAACGATCGCAGATATACATAGAGACTTCGAAATGTCGCAAAAAGCTCTCGGTCGTCCGGCGGGAAAGTTCTGTAACTTCTATGACATTTATAAGCAGACAGGACTCAAAAACCATCCACCTAGAAAAGATCTTTGTGATATATGCAGGGACTACAAACTCACGCAAAGAGAGGATCTGAAGGCGAGTTATGAAGACCATTTATAAGAGAAGAACCTGTCCAGAGAAGAAAAACAACAGGATAGATATGCCATAAATGAAACTAATATATAACGGCTGCATATGTCTTGGAGGCGATTTTACAAGCACCAAGAGGACGAGATAGCAGTTTTTATTACAAAACTAAAATGAATTGCTACAATTTCTCAGTCGCAGAGTTAGCAGTCAAGTCCAAAACTGAAGAAGAAAGTCTAAAAGCATACTCAAAAGTACATTGCTATTTTTGGGATGAAACGCAGGGACAGAAAGGTTCGGTAGAAATAGGAAGCTGTGTCTATTCTTTCCTAAAAACAATTAACGCAAGAAGTAGTAGTCCAGTTAATGTTACCCTTTACTCCGACAATTGTTGTGGTCAAAATAAGAACAAGTTTATAACGACTATGTATATGTACGCCTTGACCCAACTAGAAAACATAAAGACCATCACACATAAGTACTTAATCAAAGGCCATACCCAAAATGAAAACGATAACGCCCATAGCCTAATTCAGAAACAAATACAAAGGCGTTTAAGAGCAGAAAATATATATAGGTACTCCAGTTGAATACATATCCCTCATCAAAGGTGCCAAGAAAACAGGAAAGAAGTTTGAAGTGCAGGCACTCACGTTGAGAACTTTTTGGACATCAAGAGCTTACAAACGGAATGGGGACTCAACTACAGCAAAGACATGGATAGAAACGCAATCATATGGAACGATATGAGAATTCTGAATTTTCAGAGATTCGCCATTTGTATTCTATTTCAAAACGGCTTACAAAGAGATGGAGTATCGTAAGGTGAATGTGAGGGCAGGTTTACGAAAAACATTGCCTGCGGTCGAAGATATTGTTCTTAAGAGGGCCTACAACAAACGATTCAAACTCGATGCTAACAAGAAAAAGGATATCGCGAGCTTTATATCAAGTAAGGTTATACCGCCTTACTTTGCAAATTTTTATAATAGCATAGTCTGAATTCAGCAAATTGATTTGACTTTGTGATTTTATTGAATTTATGTGATTACCTAGCTTAATTCCTATTCTTACCTTGTAAAGATGAGGTGTTTTATATGAGTATATAGTGATAATTATACTAAAAATACAATGCTAAGCATTGTTGAGTCCAAAATGTGATAAACATGTGCCTAAGGTTTCTCTAGTTTTATAGTATCATTAAGAAAAAATATTAGTCTTTATTAGCAGTCCTCATAAGTGTAGTTTGAAACATACAGATGCCATATTATGTTATCTGATTATTTTTATTACTTTTGTACATTTACAGTACTTACGACATAGTCAATAAGACTGATTTTTGTAATGTTGATTTCAAATTGTGTCATTAACAGCCTTATTGTTTTTTGTAACTTACTGTTTAAATGTGTACGTTTTGTTATTTATTGCTACTATAAGTTGGCTTTACTTAATTTGAATTTTGTATCTACGATTTAGATATTTTCTCAATGTCCAAGACTGATTGTTGTAATTTTTATCCGATGTTTTTGTTCTTGATGTTTAATTAATAACTTTTAATAATTTTTGTGTTTTATTTCTTTCTATTCCTTTTAAAAGTCACTAGTTTAGTTGCACTCTTTAGCTTAACACAGACTTATTTATTAGTTATGTCGACCAATTTATCCCACATTTGGTAAAACAGTGACCTATTACGTAATAAGTTGGAAATAGGTAAATGTTTTCCGAATAAAATAGACATATTCATAGTTACAACCTCTAGTGCTTGTTTATTTTTGTGAAACATAGACTCAATTCTGAAGGGTTCCGTTTAAATGCATTTCTTGGGTACTTCTGCTTCATGTTGTTTATTTTACTGCATTATTCCTTAAAGTTAACATTCCCAGGAGCACGCTGGTAGTTTTACTTTTCAGTTACGTGTCTTAGTTGCTGCGCTACAGTCAATTGAAAAAAGTCAAGATTTTTGCGAAACGTTTTTCGTCGATTCCCAACATTTAGTTTTTTTGAGATAGGTCACTATTATTCTAAGCGTGCGATTTATTAGACAGGTACAATGTATCCTGTGTCAGAGTAAGGTTATGAATACAATTATTCATGTCGAAATATAAAATAGCATCGCTGTGATGACATGTTAAATTAAATAAATGAATATTCATTCTATGCACAGATTTGTTCTGTAGTTCTGTCAAATTACAGGCATATGGAAAATTGCATAGTATAAATTTGCATTTCATCCTACTATGTAAGTCTAGAAGTGTTTCAACACTTTTATTCAAATCATTCCGACTAATGTTTGAATGATTTCCTACCATAATTACAATAGTGCTGTACTTATCATAGATTTGGTAGGCTGGTGCCTACGCAACACTTACTTGGGTATAGCGCGGGTCGCGGTGAATGTAAACAAGAACACTGTTTAACAGTTTATTTCAAAGCGACGTATAGCACACAGTACATATAGTCAAGCACAGTCTTAGAAGGAGAAATGGAAAGAGAAGGAACAAGCACAGCGGTTGATATTAGGCGCATAAGTAATTTCGATAGCGGAGCGTAAGCAAAACCGGCGGAACAGAGCGACATGCGTCTCGCGTCGTATCATCAAGCTCACTGTCCGGCGGCGGCCGCGAATACACAACTCCGGAGGAGGCGAGCGCGCCGACAGGTTATACCGTGACGTAGGCGGTTGCAGTGCGCGCTCCTATCTACTAATAAAAAACGGTGCGCTTGTCCGCTTCAACGTACAAAATATATTAAAGTTTATATAATGCAAAGTGACATTTATGATTCAACATAAGTGGATGCATTATCCACTTAAAAATTACTATTATTAAATTATTATTATTAAGTTAGTATTATTTTATTTGTTTATTATTATTTTATTATTAACAATATTTAATTAGATTATTAAGACTAGATTATTAAGATTAGTATTAAGATTTGATTATTAGGATTAATATTAAGATTACATTATTAACATTGATTTTATTATTTGTAATTAATGATTTTATTATTATAAACATGCTAATGTAAATTTTGCATAACGGATTGCGATTGATAAATAACATTCAGTAATAAATATTGATGTACTAAATTTAACTATTTTAAATTAAGATTTAGTGACATACACTGAATTAACGCCACATCACCCCCCTCCAGAGACCATCATGGGCGATAATAGTTAGGGAACTAGGTGTCATTATCATCGGTTCTGGTTGTAGGTGTGGTGGTGTTTGCTGGGATTGGTGGAGCTGATGAAGTGTTTGTGACGTTTTTTGTGTTGTGAGTGTGTGTTTGTGTATCCGGTTGAGTGCTAGTGGTGTGTGTGTCATGCAGTATGTAGGCCGGCTTTAACCGATCTATAGATACTGTCATTTCCTTACCATTGACTGCTAACCGATACACCTTGGGATCTCTCCTCAAAACTTTATGTAGGCCAGTGTATGCTGGTTTTAACGACCCACCGACTGTGTCATCCCTAAGGAAAACATGAGTTGCTGCTGCTAGATCTTTAAAGACAAAAATCGGCCGACGTCCCACGTGACGAGTACCTGGCACTGGTTTCAGATTCCTAGCAAACATGTGAAGTCGGGACAGGTAGTCTGTAACATCCGTGGTGGCGTGAGTCTCGTGATCAAAGAAATCTCCGGGCAACCTAAGAGTCTCACCGTAAACCAATTCTGCCGCAGAGGCTTAAAGGTCTTCCTTATATGCGGCTCTGATTCCTAGCAGGACTAGAGGGAGTGCTTCAACCCAACTGCTGTTGGCGTGGCACTTTATAGCTGGCTTCAGCTGCCTGTGGAAACGTTCCACGAGTCCGTTACAGGCAGGGTGATACGCAGTAGTGCGCTTACGCCGAAATCCTATCAGTTTTGCCAGCTGCTGGAATAGCGTCGACTCAAATTGTTGACCTCTGTCGGTGACAATGTCAATTGGGCATCCAAAGCGAGCAATCCAACCGTGCAACAGCGTTTTAGCGACGGTCTCGGCTGATATGTCTTGCAGTGGAACTGCTTCAGGCCAACGTGTGAAACGGTCGATGGCAGTGAGGCAGTACTTGAACCCTTGACAAGGTGGTAGTGGTCCTATGAGGTCAATGTGGATATTCTGGAACCTGGTATGCGACAGCTTGAACGTGCTTAAGGGTGATGAGACGTGACGAGTGACCTTACAGCGCTGGCAAGCCAGACAACTTCGGGTCCACTCTCGGCAGTCTTTGCGTACCCCTGGCCAAACGTACCTCTCCGCAACCAACCTGGCAGTGGCATTTGCTCCTGGATGGCTTAGAGAGTGAAGGCTCTCGATAATCTGCTGTCTGAGCTCCTTTGGTACATAGGGCCTTACCTTCTCCTCTTTCTCCTCGCAGTAAAGGTCGACAGTAGTTCCGGGCACATTCACTTTCTTCAGGCACAGTGAGCTGCTACTGCTCAGAAGAAGGCGTAGCTCAGAGTCGGTGTTTTGTGCCGTAGCTAACTTACTGTAGTCAACAGGCTGCGTGATTTCCTCGACTCGTGACAGAGTGTCAGCTACGACATTGTCTCTTCCTGATATGTGCCTGATGTCTGTCGTAAATTGTAACACAAAATCTAAATGTCGGAACTGCCTCGGGGAACAATTATCTTTACGAGAGCTATATGCGAAGCACAAAGGTTTATGGTCGGTATAGACAATAAAGTCTCGTGCTTCTACCATGTGCCTAAAATACTTTATAGCTTCGCATATGGCTAAAAGTTCCCTATCGTAAGGAGAGTACTTACGCTGTGGTGACGTCAGTTTACGCGAGAAAAATGAGAGAGGTTCCTAGGCGCCGTCCTTCAGCTGCTGCAGCACAGCACCCATAGCCGCGTCTGATGCATCAGTGACGATGCATAATTTTGCCAATGCATCTGGATGAGCCAGCAGTGCCGCATCGCACAAACCTGCTTTGCACCTTTCGAAGGCAACTTGTTCTTCCTGGGTAAAGTTGATTGGATGGGAACCTTTAAAAGAACCTGTGAGGAGAGAATTCAGGGGAGCCTGGTGTACGGCTGCGTTAGGGATGAACCGTCTGTAAAAATTAAGCATACCCAAGAATCTCCTAAGTTCCCTCACGTTCCTCGGCGTTGGGAAGTCCTGGATGGCTGCCACCTTGGCAGGTAGTGGTTTGGTACCGTTTGCAGATATACGGTATCCTAAGAAGGTTACCTCTTCCACTCCGAAGTGGCACTTGGAGGTGTTGATCACCATCCCATACTCCTGCAACCTGGTGAACAGTCGCCGTAAATGTGCTTCATGCGTCTTGTGGTCCTTTGAGAAGACCAAGAAATCGTCAAGGTAACTGTAGCAGAAATCCAGTCCCCGCAGCATCTCGTCCACGAAGCGCTGGAAAGTCTGCCCGGCATTACGAAGTCCGAACGTCATGAACGGGAATTCGTAAAGCCCGAACGGCGTTGTAATGGCGGTTTTTGGGATGTCTTCGGGGCTGACGGGGATTTGGTTGTAGGCCTTGACGAGATCTATCGTTGAAAAGACGGTGCAACCAGTTATGCTGTGCGAGAAATCCTGGATATGGCGAATCGGATATTTATCCGGAATGGTTCTCGCATTTAGCAACCTGTAGTCACCGCACGGTCTCCAACCGTTGTCTTTTTTAAGGGCCAGATGTAAGGGAGATGCCCAAGGTGACTCAGAGGGTCTGGCTATGCCACTCGAAAGCATAGAGGCAAACTCCTCTTTTGCTACCTTTAATTTATCGGGTGCCAGTCGTCTTGGTTTACTAGATACGGGCGGGCCGGGTGTGGTGCGAATGTGGTGTACTGTTGAGTGTTTAGGTGTTCGATGTATGCCAGATGGGCGAGTGATGTCAGGGTATTCGCGTAGTATGTTGTGATATGTGGACTCACCAGTTACAACCTTTACCGAAGAAATGACATCAGACGGCCGCGCAGGCAAAGCAGGGGCGGCGGTGAGCCTTGTATTATTGTCAGTAAGGCGATGGTTCCTGCAATCAACTAAAAGATTATAATGAGCGAGAAAATCTACACCTATTATTGCCCTAGTGACATCCGCTACAACAAATCGCGAAGCATAGTCGCGGCGGAATCCTATGTTAAGAACTAAGTGTGCATACCCGTAAGTATTAATAATTGTACCGTTAGCTGCACACAAAGTATAGTTCGTTTTATTTCTCCGTTCTTTTAATAAATTACGGGGAAACACACACAAATCACTTCCAGTATCTACTAAAAATTGTATTTTTGATTTAGAGTCCATAACAAATAAGCGACCGGAATTCGGACAGCCGCCAGTCGCCGTCATCGACTGCCCTATGCATTTCCCGCTGTATAGTCACACGGTTTCACACATCACCGTGCCTGGCTTCCAAACTTGTGATGGTACCAGCAGGTGGGAAATTTGCGGTAGTTGGAGTTTGACCTCGTCGAGTTCTGGCGATGTCGGCTTCGGCTTCGGCTTCGGTTACTCGTCGTCGGTCGTGATTGGCGGGGCTCCCGGGACATTCTGTCCATTCTGGTGGTCAAAGCCTCCATCTGCTTGCTGAGTGCCGCGATCTGGAAGACCAGCGGGTCCGTTGGAGGAGCTACAGCTGGTTTTACCGCCGCGACTTGTGGAGCAGAAGCAATGGCATCATGCACCTTGTCCGCCAATTCCGCCAATTCTTCCAAAGTACACTTCGTTTGTGACGCGAGGATGACCTGGATGTTCTGGGGAAGCCTGTTGGTCCACATCGTACGCATGAGATCCTATGGTACCCCAGGGCCGGCTAAGTGCTGTATGCAGCGTAGTAACTGGGAAGGTTTCCTGTCCCCTAACTCCTTGTGTGACAAGAGCTGCTGGATATCTCTCTCTCGTGTGGCTGACAACCGCTTCACCAGCTCGGTTTTGAGCTTGTCGTATTTATTTGTAGCTGGTGGGTTTGTTATTATGTCCTCCACTTCCGACGCATATTGAGGATCCAGCTGGGCCATGGTGTAGTAAAATTTTGTAGTGTCCGCAGTAATATTGGACAGCGTAAATTGGGCTTCCAGCTGGGTAAACCATAGTGCTGGTTTTTCTTTATAGAATGGGGGTATCCGCACACCCACTTTACACAACTCCGCGCCATTCTGCGCAGCGCCATCATTATTCACCTGTTTAAATGTTCCTTTGGCTTCCATATCGTCGTGCACAGTTACTTACGCAACACTTACTTGGGTATAGCGCGGGTCGCGGTGAATGTAAACAAGAACACTGTTTAACAGTTTATTTCAAAGCGACGTATAGCACACAGTACATATTGTCAAGCACAGTCTTAGAAGGAGAAATGGAAAGAGAAGGAACAAGCACAGCGGTTGATATTAGGCGCATAAGTAATTTCGATAGCGGAGCGTAAGCAAAAGCGGCGGAACAGAGCGACATGCGTCTCGCGTCGTATCATCAAGCTCACTGTCCGGCGGCGGCCGCGAATACACAACTCCGGAGGAGGCGAGCGCGCCGACAGGTTATACCGTGACGTAGGCGGTTGCAGTGCGCGCTCCTATCTACTAATAAAAAACGGTGCGCTTGTCCGCTTCAACGTACAAAATATATTAAAGTTTATATAATGCAAAGTGACATTTATGATTCAACATAAGTGGATGCATTATCCACTTAAAAATTACTATTATTAAATTATTATTATTAAGTTAGTATTATTATATTTGTTTATTATTATTTTATTATTAACAATATTTAATTAGATTATTAAGATTAGTATTAAGATTTGATTATTAGGATTAATATTAAGATTAGATTATTAACATTGATTTTATTATTTGTAATTATTGATTTTATTATTATAAACATGCTAATGTAAATTTTGCATAACGGATTGCGATTGATAAATAACATTCAGTAATAAATATTGATGTACTAAATTTAACTATTTTAAATTAAGATTTAGTGACATACACTGAATTAACGCCACATCGATACCGCGACTAATTATCTTCACTAGATCTACAAATGAACTATTTGGACAGAAAATGTTCGTTACTTTTTGGTTAAGCCGGTTATGTAATAGAGGCCCAAATCCTGCACCTACTTTGACGGAGAAGAGAGTTTTTCTCTGAGCACATATTTTGGTAGTTGGCGGTACACGAGTAGAGGTGAGTGGCGGGACACACGTGTTGGAGTGCGGTTTGATGCACGTGGCGGCGGTTGGCGTGGCATTCGCGGCAGCGAGCGTCGCAACGTGCGCAACGGCGAACGGCGCGGCTCTCGGGGCAGCTTGCGGCATGACACACGCCTCAGCAGGGACAGCGAGCGGCGCGGTGGTCGCGCTGTTGAGCTACGAGGTGCCTCCTCGTCGACGACGGCGATGCTGTTTTTTGGTTGGGGCAGCGGTGGACGCTGCAACACTCTCGTTGAGGGGGGTCGAGACCAAAGTTAGTGATGTGGGCTCGTCCTCCTTGCTGGTCTCATTCTCCCCATTTTTAAATTAGAATGACCCCCAGCTGGTAACCGAAACCGAAGCTGCCGTTTTTCTAATAACTCTGTAGATTCCTACAGAGTTATTAGAAAAACAGCCAGGAGGCAAGAAGACATGCTGTTACGGAACACTGATGGCAATACATTAAGCCCAGACCAGTCAGCAAAACTCTTAGGCATAACGTTTTACCCAGATGACTTATTAGAAACAGACCAGGAAACCCACACTCATCTCAGAGAGCTGACAGAAGGAGAACAGCCGAAGTTATCAGAAGACCTGACGGAAGATGACCCACCACTCACACCAGCGGAACTGGACTTAGTGCTTACGGCGCTAAATCCAAAGAAAGCCCCTGGTCCAGATGGAGCATCGGCAGATATCTGAACAGCGGCTATTCTCTGCGAAAAGGCCATCGCCAACAAATGCTTGTCAATACCTTACTTCCCCAAGCAATGGAAAGCCGCGCATGTTGTTAACCTGCGGAAACCAGGTAAAGAGGACTACTCCCATCTAAAGTCCTACAGACCTATCGACCTCCTGTCAGTCCTGGGAAAAATAGTCGAGAAACTACTAATAGGCCGACTTCAATGGCACCTCCTCCCCACGCTCAATACCAGGCAGTACGGATTCATGCCACAGCGAGGAACCGAGGACGCTCTCTATGACTTAGTGAACCATGTAAGAGACGAAATGAATGCCAAAAAGATCGTCCTAATGGTGTCATTGGATATAGAGGGGGCCTTCAATAACGCGTGGTGGCCCGCCCTCAAGCACCAGCTTGCAAACAGGAAGTGCCCTAAGAATCTTTACAACATGGTGGCATCATACCTCAAAGACCGCAAAGTAAAGATCAATTACGCCAGAGCAACATTCGAGAAGGAAACTACAAAAGGTTGCGTGCAAGGCTCCATTGGAGGAACAACCTTCTGGAATATTATCCTAGACTCATTGTTGCACCACCTAACTGGCAAAGGGGTACACTGTCAAGCATTTGCAGACGACGTGGTACTCGTCTTCTCCGGTGACAAGATCAATGCTCTCGAGGATATAGTCAACTCTGCCCTAGACACAGTAGTGGAATGGGGAACTCGAAAAAAGCTAAATTTTGCCCCACACAAAACATGTGTGATGCTAATGACAAAGAAGCTTAAATACGAGATACCTCAGTACAGTAGCATAGCTATGCATGGCAGGGAAGAGACTCGAACTCGTGAAGGAAATAAAAATCTTGGGCCTCACTATAGACAATAAACTCACGTTCAAATCACACGTGAATGCCGTATGCAAAAAAGCCAAAAACATCAACAAACAACTTGCGTGCGTAGCAAAAATTACATGGGGTCTTAATGGAGAAATCGTGAGAACCATATACTTAGCGGTTATCGAGCCCATTGTTATGTACGCTGCGGCTGCATGGTATCCGGCAACAAAATTACAAGTGGTACAAGACCAACTGAATGCTCTGCAAAGGGGATTTGCACAAAAATCATCAAGGCGTACCGCACAATCTCACTGACCTCGGCACTCGTCCTATCGGGCCTGCTTCCACTAGACATCAGAGTTCAGGAAGCCGCAACCCTTTACCGAATGAAGAAAAACCTCTCCCGAGACTATCTTCCACCAGGTAAAGAGCTCGAAAACAAGGTGAGCCACTGGGCTCAACCTCACCCATCAAGACTCATGACAACCGAGTACGAGCTGCTAGAAAACGCCGACACCGATACCCTCGAAAATCATAAAATTCCCGGTCCCCACATATACATGGACGGGAGTAAGATAAAGGACAAGGTGGGAGCCGCACTAACTTGGTGGGAAAACGGCACAGAAAAAACTCACCAAAAATTTAGTCTTCTCACAGCCTGCACTGTATTCCAATCCGAACTCTACGCCATTCATAGAACAGTGGAACTAGCAAAGATCAGCAAGGAACCAACAATAAACATACTGAGCGACTCAAGGTCCTCACTAGACTTGCTGAAGAACCCAAAAGCAAGCCATCCCCTGGCAATGTGCGTTAAAGAGAACTTGAGGGATATCAGGGCAGAAGGAAGAGAGGTACGGCTGTTCTAGTTGAGAGCCCACGTGGGAACTCCTCGGAATGAACGAGCCGACGAGCTTGCCAAGACAGCAGCACTAGCATCTGCATGCCCAGACTATGATAAGATCCCCATCTCTTACGTGAAGAGGAAGATCCGCGAGGAATCAGTCCGCAACTGGCAAGACAGATACGAATCCTCCAGCACTGGGTCTGTCACTAGAACGTTCTTTCCATGCATCAATACAGCGTATCGCATAGTAAGAGCGACAAAACTGACACCGACATAGTAAGAGCGACAAAATGAAACTGACATGTGCAAGCACTGACTGGCCAAAGTCGTTTTTTGATTTATTGATTTAAAAAAGGCTAATCTTGAAAAGTAAAATACCCGGTTACAAGCTATGGAACACTGCGAACACTAAACTTAACTATTTATAAAGTAATAATTGTATTGCGCGCGCGACTGTACTCATGCGCAGCTTCCCCTCTACATTTCGCTCAGCATTCAACTTACGTGCCCCTACTTGTAATGTGCTCATTATTTTGACAACCTTCTTTGAGCAAAGTCGACATTGCCGCGCTACTTGGAGGAGCCAGAAAAGGTGCCGGCAATAACCTGTGAAAATCCATTACTGTCGTGTTTTAGCGACCGGCAATTTCCTGTCAAATTCCATGATTGTTTCGAAAAAGTTAAAAAAAGGTAGCGCAAAAAGGCTTTATTCAGAATTTGGTTGTGTGACAAAAAACAAGAGCGAGAGATCTTCTTGCCACTAAAAAGGTACTGCAAAAAGGATTTATTCAGAATTTGGTTATGAGTGACAAAAAAAAATAACACTCAATTTTATAATCATCATCATCATCATCATCAGCCTTTGTCATCCCACTGTCAAGCCTCTCCCAAAGCGCGCCTTTCGCTACGGTCACCCGCCACGGTCCACTGCTTTTATAATAAGCTGGTTTTATTTAATTACTCGCATTATTACCTGATCAAACGAACTTACCTGAAGTAAAGTTCGATCTTAATTATCTTGCCTTCGTCTCAGAGATTTATATTAACCATGTAGTAGCCCTGCTACACGAACCATATACGCACATAGCATTCAGCGTCACTAAAAGAGGAAGAATAAGACTTCCTCGACAGCGCTGTACTGAAGTGGGGGTGGGGGTTGGGGTGCTCCTGCAGCGCCCTCGCGCCTGCAGCGCCCTCGCGCCCATCCCAACTCATATTTCAGAGAAAACAAGAGAATTAGCACGTAAGTATTGACTGGTCGTCATGGGAGAGTATCTTTGACAATAGAGGGAGGGAGGGACCTTAAAACTCCTCGACGAAGTCAAGATAATTAAGATCGAACTTCACTTCAGGTAAGTTCGTTTTAACAGGTAATTATCTTGCCTTCGTCTCAGAGATTTATATTAACCATGTAGATGTTCAGAGAACCTAAGTAAATAAGTTTGAACGGTACATAATCATTTTTTTATTTAACAAAAAATAAAGATGATTTTGTCTTGACATGTGTTACTCTACTTATGATTTGTAAATAACTATATGTTTAGTTTACAATTGAACTAGATTAGGGTTACAATCAACGATAGGACGGTTTTAAAAATTTGCGAAAACAGCTGACTGGGCAGACCATCCGGCAGATTTCCGTATCGTGTCGACACTGACGCCAGCACGCAGCGCTGCCGAGGTGGCGGCGTGACGAGTGCTGTGCGCACAAAATATTGAAGTGTCGACCCTGCTGTCGTGTAACGTTTGTTTTGTCCATCGCCCGATGGTCTGAGCAGTTGCGTTTTTGTAAGGTCTCTTATAAGTTAAAATAAGGTTAGGAACTGTAGTACGTCTTTTGGAAGCGGAGACTAAAATATAGGATTTTAATGTGGTTGCCAGACATACCGATAATCTTTGGATAAAAAACGGTAAATGCAAAACTGGCTGTGCACGGCCAATGCCAGAAGTCTTTATTAAATCAGTAATAGTAATTAAGACTTTATCGTTAAATTCTATAATATTTGTTTCTTTGTTATCATTGATAACGTTTGAGTACTTTGGCCTGTAGCTAAAGCCAATAGCACAACCAATTTCTTACTAAGTTGTTCAAAAGTTAGAAGAAATTGATTATCTAAGTATTCCAAAACTACATAGTCAGGTCATAAGTTCTATCACATGTGCAATATGAAATAATTTAGACATGTTTATTATTTATGTAAACATTTATATAGCAAAATGAACTTAATAAAACATTGATTCTTATGGTAATAAAGTTGATTCAAAATGACCCCCGCGATTTTGAATACAGGCCTTTATTCTGCGCGGCCAGTCGTCTATCGCAGCACGAACGAGGTCCATGTCAATATCGGCGGCTGCCTTAATCAAGGATGCCTTGAGTGACTCCAAATCAGGATGAGGCTTTGAGCAGGCCTTTTCCTCCAAGTGTTGCCATATCTTGTAATCTAATGGACTCAAATCTGGACTGGAGGAGGGCCAGTCTTCGTGCCGGATGAAACCGATTTCACGCGCCGCCAGCCAGTCTTGTGTGCTTTTCGCTCTATGAGCTGGCGCAGAATCTTGTTGGAATACCCAGTGCCTGTTATTTAAACATGGTATGAGAAACAGGTTCCACAAGGTTCTTGAGGACTGTATTTTGATACACAACTGCATTCGTTTTTACGCCTTTCTCACAAAAATTTACCTCAGTTAAGCCCCAATAAGAGACTCACAACCAAACCATGAGCGAGGATCGAAAATGACCTCGTTAGACACGCGGAATACGGTTGCTCGCTTCTTCACTGCTGTGTGCGTACAGCTTATCATTTTGTTTGTTGTAGCTCTCTTCCACGGTGAAAATTTTTTCACCCGAAAAAAGAATTTCCCGATGCTTTTTTCCCGCGTACCGCTTCAACAAAGCGCGGCATCTCTTCAGTCTCAGGTCCATTAAACGAGCGTCCAAACGATGTCCTGTTTTTCTTCGATATACCCTAAGCCCTAAGTCTTCATTTAATACCCTTTTCATCGTGGTCCTGCTTAACCCCATCTAAAGGGCCAACAGTTTCTGCTTACTTATGGGATTTCTTTGAATTCGCGCCTTCACAGCTTTTATCACTGCTGGAGTCCTAACAGAGCGAGGGCGACCACTTCTTGACCTGTCATCTACACTAGAGTCTTCATTGTATCGTTTTATGGTACGATAAACGAATCTTTTGGTTATATTCAAATTTTTCAGTAAGTCGAAAATCTGAATTGGCGCGTAACCGCAACGATGCAACGCAATAACTGCGACACGGTATTCTTTAAGTGTCCACTCCATATTTAAAAATGAGGAAAGTTCTAAAAAGTACACATTTTTATTTTCATGATAAATTCGAAATTCGAATTCAATAAACTTTTTTTGTGGCCAGCGTTCTAAATTCAAAAGTTTTTATTGTGTGACAAAACTTATGACCTGACTGTGTATATTAGGATTCCATGTGATATTGTAGCGAGGAAATGTAGGCCCTAATCTAAAAATTCCTTTAAAAAATCTTTTTAACTTCTCATCATTAGCAATGGTATTAATTGATATTAATGAGATTGCTGACCTATGGCTATTTAGCGTTCCGTAAGATGTGCCTGATTGAAATCTTTCTGTAAGAAAACTTAAAAGGGAAGCTACGTTTACGTCAAAAAACTCAACATTATTGTGTCGACAATAATCCCACCATTGTTTCAGGCTAGAGTTATGTAGTGTACTTAATACTTCTCTTGGTTATAATAATTATTAAATAAGATTTATTGATTAAATATAAAATTATTGTTAACTTAATATAAAACATAAAACTAAACTTAATTCTAAAAACTTATTATCATATAAACAAATCTATAATTAGGTATTTACAACGTGCACTCAAATATGTAACATTAATACTAGCTGAATAACTAAATTTAATATTTAAATTAACATTTTGTACAAGCGGACAAGCAAACCTATTTTCATATTAGATGCGGCGATGCGAGAATCCCGTTATCTGCGTGGACGACGGCGGCGGCCGATGGCGGGCCCGGCGCCCGCGCCAGTACTACTACTTATATTGCTCTGTGGCCAGTACCACAGAGCAATATAAGTAGTAATATGAAATAGAGTGCCCTCTCCCGGGACTTTTATGCATGACAAGGTTGAAGCGCCATCTCGTTTTTAAAGTAAAAACGATTTTATATATCCATACGTATAGATAGGTATGTATCCATATCTCGTTACCTACCTAGGTATTTTCCAGTACTACGCGACCATTACAATTAGGCGCACCTTGCAGTACGTATAGTACTGCAAGGTGCGCCTAATTGTAATGGTCGCGTAGTATAGTTATTTTGTGTTATTTTGTTGCACAATTAACATAATAATCACATTGTTGCAACCAAAAACAACACAAAATAGCTCATTACTGGAAAAATGTTAGCTCAAAAAGGCATGCTTCATAAACAAAGGTAGGTTAGGTACTACTAATAAAATAAAACAAGAAACTTGATTTTATTTTCTATTTTTGTAATTTTTATGTTTATTATAATAACTTTGGGCTGCAAGTTTAGTGACATCATCTCCTTCATATTTAATCTTTCCAGATAAAATCCGATTTATTGATCGACACCAACTATATATAATGATATTTACGCTTTTCTCTATAAACATTTTTTTTAAACTTTTTTATGTTTATTACATTTAAAAGGATCTTCCAACGTTAATACTTCTATCAAAGAAATAATAGAATGTCTTAATTTTGTTTTTGGTACATTCTTTCTGAGGAAACCAACTGCGATGTTCTGTATTTCTTTAAAGTATTTATGTAAAAAATCATTTGGATAGCAAAGCCAATTTTTGTTTTTATATTCTTTGGCTTTGGTGTAAGAATTGTTTGGGTTGGGTGTGTCATCCAGCAATGAAATTCTGCAGTTTTGACATCCTTTAATTATATTTTTAAGGCATTGTTTAAGAACCCAGCCGCAAACATAATTGCTTTGCCCAGGGTCGTCGTCCTTTGGTGCGTCAAAGCAATCTGGATTAATATCATAAATGTTTTCTGTTCCTTCGGAAACATCAGGAGCGTCGGGTACTTCTTCTCTTAAAAAGAAATCTAATTTTTGGAGGCATTCATTATTGTCCTCCTCACAATTGGCTCCTCTAGAATGGTTTGAGCTATAATTATTTAATAATAATGATTTATAAGCGCCTTCAAACGCCACCGTATTGGGCGCAATATTTCTCGCCCCATAGCTCCTGATGTTTCCAAATAAATTCTCTAATGGGTCCTGATTGAAATTCCTTGTCAAAACTGCATCAAGTCCATATTTACCGGATAGCACTTTCCACAATCTTTCAATTCCCTCAATAGTTTTTATAAAATTCTTCACAGTTGGTACCACAGTGTCAACAAATCGGATTTTGTCACCAGTTTTTACTTTTTTTATATATTTTATACTCTTTAAAACTTTTTTAGCTTTAAGCCATAATTCGTGGTGAGGCGAGTTACGTTTCACAGGTCCCTTATAAATTTTACCATTCGGAATGGAGAAACTGCTGACATTTAACGAGTCGAATAAATTGTCCAGTAATAAAGTTAAATCAATCAAGTGCTTGCACTCCGGAGGTACATCCCCTCTTGCAGTCAAATGGTTTGTAACCACAGCGAAGCTGTGGCTAAAAAGTTGAGTCGCTGACTTAACCCGCATTTTATTAATTTTTTCTGCATTGACATGTTCTTCAGTTATTTTATTTAATAGTCGCAGCTCTCCATAGGACTTATCCGCGTCGTATACCATTTGATAATAGTGCCACTTTATGATTTTCTCCTCATTGTTTGATTCATATCTTAGATCTTTATTCATTAAATTATTTCTAAGACCTTTCATTAGATGAGGAGTATCATAAAGTGGCACTATATCCTGACCTGCGATTCGCATCACCTCACCACGCCACTCTTTCCCATTACGTAAATAGGTGGCTTTTGCTTCAGCCACCAATTCAGTAATGGCCCTCACATTGACAGATGATTGGTCACAAACTGTGTTCACAATTTGAGCCCCGATGTTGTCGCATGGTTTATAACATTTTTCAATGTACTTTTGAGTTCCAAATGGTTTAAACTATTGGTAAAATAATAAGCTATAGGCTGCTTAAAATTATTTTTCACTCCCTTCACCATGAAGGCCAGAACATGGTCTGCAAATATTTCCTCCTTATTGGTAGAAAACCCTTCCAATTTATCTTTGTTTGCTGAAAAAAGAATATGTGGCGTAATTGACATTTCATCAAACATAAGGCTACACAGCCGGTCGGAACTTTCTTTGTGTTCCATAGCATTTTTTATTTTCTCAAACACTATATTATTTATGCCAGGAGATATTTTTATTTGGCTCAGCAAACGTTTCATGGCCTTACTGGAAGGGAGTGTAAAATATTTACACAAAAGTTTATAGCCTTTGGGGCTCTTTTTGTATAGTGCAAGACTCATAATTTTTTCTTCTATAGTGTATCGTCTACCTTTTGGTTTCTTAATATTTTGCATTTGCATGTGCACAAATGTCTGCGCAGGTTTCGTCATGTATTTAACGACTTGTTGAAAAGCTACATCTTCTGACAATTTTTCAGCATTACGCACATTCTCTTTAAATGTCGCGCTAGATTTACGCAATCGGCTGAGCTCGTTTTGCAGGTATTTCGTCTTCTTTTGAAAATTTTTCATGACTGTGTAACTGCAGAAAGTACCAAGAGCACCTGAAAGAAAAATACAAGCAGGTAAGTATCTAAGTTGTGTTAAGAAGAACATAGTCGAAAATGGAAAAAATATTTTAACAATTTATTCGACTTCCAATATTCTACCCATGGGGTATCATCATAAAATATATATTTCTATTTGGTACTGTGCCAACTTACAGGAGTATGGCTCAATCTTACTCTTATCCAGGTAAAGGCCTGTGCCCCGTGGAAGGGATATTTATGGGCTACATTAACTACATTTATTATAATTATATTTATTATTATACATAAATATTACCTCTGATTGAACTTTTTGGCCTGGATTTGCTCTTTGCACTGTAATTATGCTCCAAAAATACGTTCACATTTGCAGCCCCATTGTTTTCATCTGGAAAATTTTAAATGATTTTAATATCTTAACTTAAAAATATTTTTTGTGTGCATAGAATATTATGTACAATTCCAGGTCAGGTGCGACTAGGACTCTCCCACCAAGGGTTTCGAAGATACTTGTAGATTTTTTCCTCGTAACTGGTATAGATTCATGTCTGTATACCATTTTTATTTTCCCAACAGACTTACACACTGTCTAACACTTCTTTCTAAAGAAATCATAGATTTAACATAGCCCAGCACATATTAATAAGAAACTAAGAGTTAACTAACCACGAAAGTGCCCGAAACAAATGCCACATAGAAAGGGTCACCCATCCAATAGCCATCTCGGCCAGATATTGCATTACCCGCACAATCATTTCCGATGTGCAGATACTGCTTGGCCGTGGACACAACTGATTTAATAGAACACAAATTTACCCAAACTTGTTGAAGGGTGAGGAGGTGCTGCAAGTTGAGTTGCAGGACGGGGTAAATCCAGTTGAGGTCCAACAACATGTCTGGATGCAGCCTTTTGAGCTTCAAAAGCAGTTTCTGCATGATGAGCTCGAGAAGTACCTAGTGAAAAAATAATGTTTTATTAATAATGACCAATATAATTCAGAAGACCTACAAAGGAGTTGGCTAAATGTATGTATGAACGACTGCCCCAGGCATGTACGCCATCTAGTGAGAGATGCCGTGACCTTTGCCGTTGCTAGACATAAGCACCATTTTGTTATTCCAAAATGGTGCTTATGTCTAGCAACTGCAAAGGTCACGGCATCATATAAGATGAACTAGCAACTATTAAGTATTTACTTATTTCCTACAAGTTGTACAAAGTAACTAAAGACGCAGTAATTTATGAATGAATATTTAAATGCTATGCCTTTGAGAAGTCTTTGTACATGCCTGGGGCAGTCCTTTAGCCAACTCCTTTACAAGAAGATAGTTAGGAGTATTTAAGGGGCGACTAGGACTCGTTCCGAACATACCCGTAGATTTTTACCTCATAAATTGTGTAGTTAGGTCTCTACACATAAATAATGAAAAGTATGATGTCATCCATGTAACCCAAATTACATAACAAAACAAACATAGTGTAACGGATTTTCAACTCCCAGCCCATATTAATATTGAAGAGTTAACAATACACGAAAGTGCCTGAAACAAATGTCACATAGAAACGGTTCACCCATCCAATAGCCATCTTCATCTGCATCACCCACACAATCGTTTCTGATGTTCAGATACCGCTTGGCCACGGACGCAACTGATTTAATAGAACACAAATTTACCAAAACTTGTTGAAGGGCGAGGAGGTGCTGCAAGTTGAGTTTCAGAAGCAGGATGTGGTAAATCCCGTTGAGGTCCAACAACATGTCTGGCTTCAAAAGTTTCTGCATGATGAGCTCGAGATGTACCTAGTGAAAAAATAATGTTTCATTAATAATGACCAATATAAATCAGAAGACTAAGAAAATATCTTATCATACTATATTTAGTCATGTAGGACATAACTGGGTAGAATAACTTACTTGGCAAATGCAGAGTAGGGACTGCCAATGCATTCAGACGATTGTTGCGATTTCTCACGTCCTCAGCAAAGTGAATATCACAAATCATCTTCTTCTTGTAATGTTCAAAATCAGATGGGGTCTCCAGCTTTCCTCCAACAAGTTTCACCCAAGCATTAAAACGCTCAGGGAACTTGTCAGGATTTGGAAAACAATGCATGGTAACATCTGAAATATGAAAAAATAATGTTGAACACAGGAGTAAACTAAACAGTAAAAGGAGTGTAAGATGCCTTGAACTTTATCACCTGAAGAGGTTATGTTATGAAATATTATGTAGAGCAGTAACTTTACCGGTTTCCGTATATGTATCGTATATGTATGTGCTATCGAATATGCTAATAAATTATCTTTGCGTACCGGCCGGGGTTTCCGGAAATGTCCCGGTTAGACGGCGCCGGCTATCCGGGAACCGGTAAGTATGAAAAGGCACGTAGGGACCCTTTACTTGATTATTTGAAAAGTAACTATGGAATGAATAACTCACCTGTTACCCCACATCCAAGTGCACAAGTGCTAGGCATCGTACCGATGATATCCAAAATAGTCACCAAACACAACACAAATAGCGTCTATATCTCAAAGCGTCCTTTTCGCAGTCTTTTCACACACAACACTAATGTCGGGGAAAAAAGCTTTTGGAGAGTTTCGTTACGCCAAGACGGAGGAGCAAGCTCAACTCAACGTTTGAAGTAAAGATATCACAAAAGCTAGGAATTCACAAAATCACCACCAAAATCATGCGCACAAGCAAGAAGTGGAAGCCATCTTGTGTGTGACTTGTGATTATTTTCAAGTGTCAGGATATTGTTGCCAGCAAAAATAATAGAGAAAGAAACTGGCTTTTACTTTAACTAACAGATGGCGCCTCTTTCTTTTTATATTTCCCTTTCTGAAGGACTGTCCCCCCTCTGGCCAGTACTCATAACGCCTCGCCGCTGTGCGCACGTCGCTCGATGCAAATTATCGTACTCGCTCCCGCTCTACGCTTGCGCTCATATTATCATTTATTTATTGTGCTTTGTGCTTGAACTGCTTGAGACTTTCTCCTCTGTGCTTTCGGGTATTCTATAGCAAAATTATAAACTTTCTCCTTCTATCTTTGTACCGTGTTCGTGCAAATTAAAAGTGATTGTTGGAAAATTCGGACGTTTAATTTCTGTCTAAGCCCGAGTTGCGACCAACCTACCACAGTTATATTGGGATTTAGTATTTTGTGTAATAGATGCGGACATTACGTCTATAGCCGATTCAGGTACCTACCCCTTGTTTTAGAAAAGCTTGCTTGATATGATAACACACTCGCAGCCAGGGAAAGATGTTTGTGCAGAGGTTGTTCCAATCTGAAAGAGGATGACAGAAGGTCTTTATGTGGAGAAAAAATTACAGGGTCTGTCATGCATAGGGACTTAAACAAGGGGAACCAGGCTTGCGACGGCCAGTAAGGTACTACGACAATGCCAGTGGCTTTGTCTGTCATAATTTTGTTTGTTTTCTATATCAAAGAAAACGGAGGGAAAGCGTAAAAGAAGTATGGTTTTCAATTGATGGTAAATGCATCTATGTTAAACGCATAAGGGTCTGATTTCCATGAAACGTACTTGACACATTTTGCATTTGTTCGATAGGCAAAGAGGTCAATATTTGACTCAACAAAATATTTAACGATTTTATGAAATTCTTTCGAACTTAGTTGCCATTCAGTATCGACGTTGAGATTTTTGGATTCTCGGTCGGCATCGGTATTAAGGGAATATTTGATATAGGAAGCAAATATAAAAATATTTCGTTCTTCACACCAATTCCCTAGAAGTCTAGCTAGGTATGTTAGATGAATGTATTGGATGCCACCCATACGATTCACGTAAGCGATAGCCGTTGTGTTATCGATTCTCAAAAGTAGCTCACAATTCGTAAAAAGTTAGGCAAATGTCTTAAGTCCAAAATAGACTGCCAGTAACTCCAAGTAGTTTATGTGATGGGCACGCTCCTTGTCGGTCCAGAGACCACCGGTGTGCTGACCATCACATGATGCTCCCCAGCCAGTCATCGATGCATCCGTAAATATCTCTAACTTATAACAACCCTGTCTTATTGGATTATTGCCTGATGGTATAGCCCGTTTAAAACACAATAAATCTTCTTCGACGCTATTTGGGATTTTCATGAATTTATCAAAGTTGTCGTTGCTGTTAAGTAGTGCTAGATACTTGACCCTCTCCAACGACTTAGTATGCAGCCACCAGTAAGCTGGCCGGCAGGTATGGCTGGGCAGATCGCAGTAAGGGAACCTATGAACGAAGCAAAATCCCGAATACGGATATTTAGATTTTTAAAAATGTGGTCTAAAATTACTTCCAAACGGTGAGATATATTATTTCTTTTTTGATTTGGTAATTCTAATGTAATTTTGTGTGATTTAAGGATAAATCCAAAAAAAATGCATTCTTTGCTAGGTGTCAATGAGCTCTTATTATAATTTATAACGAAACCTAGTTTAGTTAAACACGCGATAGTTTTATGTATGTTATATGTATAGTCATTATATACGTCATCGAGGTAACCGAGGTACCGACGTTAGCCCTTGCGACCGCAAATGCGCGAAGACAGGCTGGAGAATCTTTGTGACACATGTACGGTGCCGAACATAAACCGAATGGGAGGGCCGTGAATTCATACAATTCACTTTTAAACATAAAATGTAAGTACTTACAATGGCCGGTAAATATAGGTAGGACAAAATAGGCTTCTTTTAAATCAATATTACCCATATATGAATCACTTGTCATTAACCGTGAAGCGGTTCTAATATCCTCCATCTTAAAATGTTCACAATGAATAAATTTATTTAATTTCTTCAAGTTCAAGATGAAGCGCATGGATCCATCACTTTTTGGTGTCAAAAAAATGACAGAAATTAACTGCCCCTCAGTAGGGTCACATTTCCTTATGGCTTTTAATTCTTGCAGATGTGATAATTCTATAGCTATAGATTTTTTCTCTGCCTCAGTAAACGAGCGTTCTTTGAAAGGTAGTTGTTTAGGTAGGTGTTTCTATAAAGGGTAGACTATATCCGGAAATGGTATTTAAGATGTTGATTCCATGCGTCTTTAAAAAAACGTAAGCGACCGGCATGTATAGGTACCTCGAGGGGTTGTGAGTCACGTCGGCGGCTAGCGGCGCGGCGGGGGCGGCTGGCGGCGGAGGTGGTGGAGGACGGCGCCGCGGTGTGTACGTCGTTCTCTGCCCACCGCGACTCAGCTGGGATGGACCGGAGCGGTATTGGCGCTGCCGGTTCGGTGGGCCTCTCCAGTTTAAATTGGCTGATGTGCTCGGTGTAAGCCACTGGATTATGTGGCCCGTTCTTATAATGCCCCGAGAGTTTTTGACCAGGTCGCATAACTTGTCACCAAAAGAAAGCAGTCTCGTTTTCTTTCTTTGAAAGATTCTACGAGAGATTTGTCAATCAATGGAATGATCAGTGCCCGACGAGTTTCTGTTTCAGCATAGTGCGAGTCAGATAGAAATTTGCCAGCATCGTTTAATTTCTGCATAACGTCGGATTTGTCCACGTTCTTTTTTAGCAAAGCCGTCATAGCGGCGCCAAGGGCAGCGAGAGCTCTTGCGAGCTGGTTTTGTTTCTCGGAGAGGCGCTTGTCACGAGTTTTAGCGCTTTCCTGCAGCGAATTCGTGGCTATTTCTGGGTTGAGTATTGGTGCTTTAGTAGATGGGCTGTTCTTCGGAAACAGGTACCTTTTTGTCAATTCAGTTTTGTCTTCTTTTTTCAGACCTTGCAGCAAGACTCGCTCAAATCTTTTTGCGATGTCTTCCTGGATGTTTTCGCCCCATTCCACTGTGTTTCGTCTAGAACAAGCTAGGTGGACAAAATTATTTTATGACTTTAATGACTGTCTTTATGTTCGTACGTCACTATTATATATATTTCCTTATAAAATAATAACCTTAATGACATTTTTTAAAGAAAAGTAGGTTTAATAGTAATTATAAATATTTATAGAGAGTGGTAGTAAATAAAAGTAACTTTTTTTGGAAATTCAAGTGTATTATAGTTATCCTTAATAAATACAATGTTTATGAGATATTTTCAAGCATGTAAAACAAGATCTCCACATAAAAACAAATATTTATGTGTTTTCTTACGAACGTCTCCCTGACTCAACCTATCATAATAATAAAAAATCTCTAACATAATATCTACACATTTAATAAATACAATTATGAAATACTTACGAAATAGACAACTATTACTCATCATCATCATTGTCACAATCAGAAGAATCTGACACCAGGTAATCTACTTCCTCTCGAGATAGGTTACATGATGCCGGCAGAAGAGGTGCTGAATGCGGATTAATCAAATTTATAATTTCGGGTGTCAATTTTTCAAGTTTTTTTCTTGGCAATTCTCTAAGCGAGTTTATTAAAGGATCAGATGTTATCATAAGCATATTTAACAGGTCTGTATTCGTGGTAACACGTGATATTTTTCGTGTGTTATGCTCTCGAAAATTACGACAATCTTTATTGCGGGCTTCTTGCGCTTCTTCTGAAAACTGTCCAATAGGAAGAAGGGATGTTTTAATAACTTGAATACTGTGTACTAGTAACTTATGCACAGTAACAGGCATGTAGTACCACGAATACAGACTTAAATAAAGTTGACGCGTTTGTTTGCAATATTTTTCAAATTCATTTAGATTTATCTCATATCCAGATAAGAGTGTTCTTAAAAGTATAGCGAAATTCTTTATCAGCTGAACATCCAATCCTGTAATATTCGCACTTAGTTCTGCGTTGGCAAAAAACCTACGAGCTGTATTACCATCAGTTGTGTTACCATAACCAGGTTTTGGCTTGTCTACAATCAAACCTGCTTCCTTTTTAAACTTAAGTTTGATTTCGTCTGAGCGCGTTTTCACACTTAACTTATCGTCCTCACTTCTGGCCTGCCATTTTTTTATGTTAAGACGATAACTTATGTGTAACAGACACTCGAAACAGCGAATCCATCCATGTAACGTAGACAAGCCAAATCCAAAATCATCTTGTTCAGTCGAAAAGTCCTTGGATTCATCATTCATCATTGTCGGGGTTGCACCACATATGTAACACTTTTGAGCGGAACGCGTGTTTGTCAATGCATTACACACTTTTCCATCGGTCATTGTCAAAATGAACTTATGCACAACCGAAACTTGAGTCTCGCCTACAGTGCATAATGATGGAAGTAGCTGTGATGCTTCTTCCAACACTTTGTTTGTTTCTGTTGTGATCAATTCTGTTGTTTCCTTTGCGAAAATACATTTTATGGGGCGGCAATATAAAGTAGATGATGGTCTTGGATTCTGCCAAACCACAACACCTTGAGGACTAATTAATCGCAAAGGAACAAACATTATAGCAAACAAAAACTCATCAGTGGCTTCAGAGTCCTCAAATTTTTGTTTATAAGTGCTGTGGCCAGAACTGCCATCACAGCCCCACTTACTGATTAATGTGAATGATGAATCACAGGGAAGAACACTTCTTATAACTTCACTTTGTGCCTCAACTAATCTTTCTGTCGTCTTATCAAGATTTGCCTGCAATTTGATCTCGGCACTAGTTTCTGTCACAAGTATGTTCTCTTTAGAAGTATAACAAGATATTTTGGACTTACCTAAGCTATGGTACGATGGAAAAACTTGATGCCCCGCTTTCAGCGACCACTTTCTTGTCTGTTTGTACGAGTGGACAGTGCATTTGGAGTCTACATAGTAAGCTAACGCTTCATTTGTACTTAATTGCCTAGCGTTATTACACAAAACTGCTTTAGGGCCACTTTCGTCCTTTGAACCGTCATCACTTGCACGTTTGATGGCTTGGGCAACACTTCGCTTCCCAGCAGATCTATTAGCAACTTCTGCAGCAATGGTCAACTCATCAGCATTCCAGGTTTGCACTATATCTTCCACACGCCTTTTCTTTGTTTTGAAAGATGATTCTTCGAATGACTTCTGAGGTCTTCCTGGATGGCGGACAGGTGTAGAATTGCTTGGACTGTTCAGTTCAACCTTGAACTCGAACTTAGCACCCTCCAACCAACTTTTATTCTTCAGTAGAAAGCGGTCCTTTGTCCTGCGTGCCGACTCCCATTTTTCAGACATTTTGGCTGACCAAGAAGCCAATTTTAACTGAAATGCTTTTCTTGAGTCTTCAGTTATATCAGCCAGGCCGAATTTCACCGAAATGTACTCAAAAAGCCGTGAATTCCGGTTTCCAATATCGTGATTGAGCCATTCTTCGAAAATTTCTTTTTTTGAAATTTCAATGGTGTGTTCTGAAAAATGTAAAAAAAACGTAAGGGGCAAGTTGGGGCATAAATATTTAGGTTCATATAAAAGTTGAGGACCTTAGCAACAACACATCCAAAATCTAGCCTGGATATATCTGGATAAAAAAAGTTCCAGTCTTTGAAAGTTTCCAAATAGAAAAAAAAATATTTTTTCGCTATGTTTTCAGATGTTATTATTAGAGTCATGACAAATAGAAAATCAAATACAAATACTGGAATAGTATCGTCTTACCTTGTACTAAAATATCCATGGCACAAATCACTGGTATATTCACTATATTTCTCATAAGATGTTGTCGAACGTGTGGCAAAATTAGATGTGATGGACTGTATGAAAATGTGTTTTAATAAGTACTCACCTTTTTAACCCTGGTGACCCATCATTACGGTATGTGGACATGATTTATACCTGGATATGTTACCTGGGGGAGGTCATTAAGTAATTTATTATTTTATTAATTTATCTTTTATTTTAAATTGTGAAAAAAAAAAAAAAAAACCTATAAAAATTTCGAACTATCTACTTCCTATTGTTGTAACTCATGAACCGTAACATGAAATACAGCCGGCTGACGGACAGAAGGACGGAGGCTTAGTGTAATAGGGTAGGGTAGGGTAAAATCGGTTAAGCCATTGAAAGCCCTTTATTATCAGATGAGCCTCCTCCTTTTTAGTGCAAACTATCCGGTATGCAGTTATAGTTTAGTTTTAGTTTTAAAGATCACATTTATATACCTAATAGTTTTCCATATCACCCATTAAGTAATTGTCACCGTTATTTCCTAGAAGTTCGTCAACGACTTTTGTCCACCTAGCTTGTTCTAGACGAAACACAGTGCATTCTAGCGGCTCGTCTTCAAATCACCAAGGGATTTCAATAGTTCGGTATCACAATCAGGGTCTGGAGTCTGTACTTCGTCCAAGACATCTCGATTCGCGGCATCATTATATGGCGGCATAACCACCCCTCTTTCAGAGCTTACTGGAAGAACATCCGTACCGTCCACATCGTATAGTGCATTTTCTGAAAATGCAAAAGCATTTCTTTGTCATTTAGTTGGCAAATAAAACCCTACAAAGGATTATTGAGAAAAATTAGACATGTGGGTAGGTAGAGGTAGTCTGAAAAAAGTGAAACTATAATAGATAAGTATTAGATATTTCTAATACTCAAAATATCCTCTGGATAACATGCGCGTGTTATCTCGATATGAATAAATGAATTATCTATCTATCTATCTCGGGGTAAAAAGTAGCTACTGGTTATCATGCGCGTGACAACTCTGAGCAAACTGCATACCTACAATAGGCTTAGGTAACCGCCTGCGCCTCCTTCTCGCCACACGAGAGAATACAATAATAAGTTACTATACCTTCAATAGGTAACTGTACAATTTCGTCTTCATCACTTGAATAAATCATCCGTGAGTTCTTTCTTCTTTGCTCCTGTAGTTTTTCCTCATATCTTTTCCGCTTTCTGTCCCAACGCTCTTCTTTAGTTTCGTTCGTTTCTTATAAACTCACTTTTTTAAATGTCAGGAGCAAAACTCGGCTACGTACGGTCGTCGTGCGCGCACGGACAAATATGAGTTGGGATGGGCGCGAGGGCGCTGCAGGCGCACCCCCACCACCCCCACTACAGTACAGCGCTGTCGATGAAGTCTAATTCTTCCTCTTTTAGTGACGCTGAATGCTATGTGCGTATATGGTTCGTGTAGCAGGGCTACTACATGGTTAATATAAATCTCTGAGACGAAGCCAAGATAATTTGAGTAAAGTACTATACAAGCCTTGGTCCGCAATGACTGCACTGCTGGCCACACTATGAAGGCCTCGAGCTTAGCTTAGCTACGCTCTCGGCCTATAAGCTTGGTCACCATTGCAGCCTTCGGCCACCAACAGTGCGACCAGCAACGCAGTCATTACAGACCGCGACAGTAATGTACTCATTAGTTGATCATATTTGATTTATTTTTTAATTTATCTATGTATACAGGTTGACATTTAATTAGCCGACCACATTTTGGGGAATGATAGTACACTTCATAATGAACATCTTTCTCGAAGAAACATGGTCGCAAATGGAAAAAATATATTTGTCCCTCAGTACATTGACCCGATCAGCTGATTAAAAGTTACTATCGGAAACCCAAAAAAAATTGGTTTGCGACAATATGTATCTTGGGGAAAGTTGTTCATAATGATAGTTACAATCATTCCCTAAAGTATGGTCAGCTGACTAAATGCCACCTTGTATAAGACTTTAGTAACTATGGGAAACCCAAAAAGTGTTTGACTTGTAAAAGTGCATTATTTTTGCCTATTTGCAATAAAGTTTTTGAGTTCGAGTTTATAATAAAAACACAAAAGACGTCCTTAGGTAGATAATTATTTATTTATTTATTTCATCTCTACACAATAAATACAGATCATGATTTTGATTCATTGACACGCATTATTAATTAATGTAAAGTTTACAGTATGTAGGTACCTATGCGATATCTACAGCAATGCCTAATAGGTATTTAATATAATCAACAGTGCTTTTACAGTTAGATATACTTAAGCTCCGATTATTGCTGGAAGCATACCAATTATTACGTATTAATGACATAAAAGCCTAAAATGGCTATAATGAAATAAGGTAAAGCTTCTTTCTCTGTAAATGCACTGTAAACAAACTTGACGGTCTGCATTCCGCAGGCTGTATAAAGCAATCGGCGCAACAAGCCCGTTATTGCTCTAGTACTAGCTAGGCGTGTCGCTAGATCCCTTGATGGAACTAGCGACACATGCCGTTTTTAGTACCATTCTCCGATAATATTAATGATACTAGTGACACACTGTCCCGTGGAAAAACGAAGCGTTGCAGGTAAACAAAATGTACCCATGGCACACCCTCTCGTCGTACCTCAACTTGCCATAAAGTACCAGGGCAACAGACTGTTGCTGAAGGTTAAAACGTTAGCGCAGACAGCACAGTAATGACAGCCACAGTAACATGTTCTTTATCAGATGGGGTGGCAGAGACACAACTTCACTTAGATAATATACATAACATTTTTATTGACAGGTGTCACTATTTTTGAAAGGTGTCACTTTTTTTGACAGGTGTCACTATTTTTGACGGGTGTCACTATTTTTGACAGCTAACTCAACAGAAAACTGTCAGATGGCGTGGCAGAGGCACACACAGAACATCCATGCCAGTAACAATAACATGTCACATAAAAGCGTAGTATTAAAAACTGAACACCTGTCGAAATCGTCACACCTGTCAAAATCATGACACCTGACAAAAATAGTTATACCTGTCAACAATATCACAAGAGACACTGGTGTGTCGCTAGTTCAAGTTATGGCACTAGAGACTCATGCCGTTTCTAATACAATTGTCCGATAATATGTCCGTTTTCAACTACCATTGAGAAAAGACTGGCTACTACATATAGCATTTGGGATATATAATATTTATTTAATCCACCTTCACTGGACACTTCAGCAGTTTACTGAACTAGTGCCGTGCCATTGACTTTGTTCCCGCTAGCTCAGTTAACTGAACTAGTGCCGTGCCATTAACTTTGTTCCCGCTAGCTCAGTTAACTGAACTAGTGCCGTGCCATTGACTTTGTTCCCGCTAGCTCAGTTAACTGAACTAGTGCCGTGCCATTAACTTTGTTCCCGCTAGCTCAGTTAACTGAACTAGTGTCGTGCCATTGACTTTGTTCCCGCTAGCTCAGTTTACTGAACTAGTGCCGTGCCATTGACTTTGTTCCCGCTAGCTCAGTTGACTGAACTAGTGCCGTGCCATTGACTTTGTTCCCGCTAGCTCAGTTGACTGAACTAGTGCCGTGCCATTGACTTTGTTCCCGCTAGCTCAGTTGACTGAACTAGTGCAGTGCCGTGCCATTGACTTTGTTCCCGCTAGCTCAGTTTACTCAAATGAACGATAATAACTTATGTCACGCTTTTTCCTAGTATGGGGTGGCAGGGACAAACCTTCACATAAATTAAAATCTCCATGTTTTCATTGACAGGTGTCATGATTTTGACAGATATTACTACTTTTGACAGTTCTTTATTTCTATTCACGTCCAAATCGTGACACCTGTCAAAATCATGACACCTGTCAAAATCATGACACCTGTCAAAATCATGAGACTTGTCAAAAAAAAATAAAAAAATGTGAAGTTATGCCTCTGCCACCTGATCTGGGAAAATGCGTGATGTCAAACAATGTTGAATTTGTTAACATACTGTTGGCGTGACTTGAAATAAATAAACGGCACTACAGTAATATGGTGATCTGTAAGAAATCTGGTTTTTTAATGTATCAGTCAGTAGTACCAATGTCATTTGTTTAGCAAGCATACCCGGACATTTTAATAAGAGTACTTTTAAAGGTACTAGCGATACACAAATATCTCACTTATTAACATTTACGTAACGAATACGTAAGCGTATCGACCCATGTGTAAATAATTAACCTCGATTCTGTTACCTTTTCGACATGCTAAATAATCGTGCTCACAACAATGAAAACATTATCTGTATTTTAGCTCATAACTATAAATTGAAGTGGTTTAAATGTATATTAAATATCTATTTTCTCAAGAAAACTTATTTAAATGTACTTTTCGATAATAAATCTATTAATGCTATTTGTATCTCAAGTTAAAAAATATAAATAAAGCCTATACTAAGGCCAACTACCACAAAGGTGAGTCAATGTTCTCTGAATAACTTTGAAAACTCCATATAATTATGAATTTGTATGGAGTCAAATTCATAATTTCTTTATTAAATACATATTGACAAATATGCTTATAACATGTAATTTTTTGCCTCTTCTCTACATTGTATTCAAAGTTATTCAGTGAATTATGTGACTGTGTGACTCGCCTGTAGCAGGCCTAAGACTAACGCACATTACACTTTGTTCAAAATTTCTTCAAGATATCGCTATAACTTAACTAAGTATATCTTTAAAATATAATCTATAAAAAACACAAGCAGAACAATTTTCTTATTTTGGGAAATATTGCGAGTATCAACGCCGTCTCACATAACGCCATTCAGTTATATAGTGAGAAGTCCTCATACTCAACTGTGGGTTCTCTGACAGTTATATAGTGAGAAGGCCTCATACTCAACAGTGGGTTCTCTGACAGTTTATAGAGAGAAGGTACTCATACTCAACAGTGGGTTCTCTGACAGTTATATAGTGAGAAGGCCTCATACTCAACAGTGAGTTCTCTGACAGTTATATAGTGGGAAGGCCTCATACTCAACAGTGGGTTCTCTGACAGTTATATAGTGAGAAGGCCTCATACTCAACTGTGAGTTCTCTGACAGTTATATAGTGAGAAGGCCTCATACTCAACAGTGGGTTCTCTGACAGTTATATAGTGAGAAGGCCTCATACTCAACAGTGGGTTCTCTGACAGTTATATAGTGAGAAGGCCTCATACTCAACAGTGGGTTCTCTGACAGTTATATAGAGAGGCCTCATACTCAACAGTGGGTTCTCTGACAGTTATATAGTGAGAAGGCCTCATACTCAACAGTGGGTTCTCTGACAGTTATATAGTGAGAAGGCCTCATACTCAACAGTGGGTTCTCTGACAGTTATATAGAGAGAAGGCCTCATACTCAACAGTGGGTTCTCTGACAGTTATATAGTGAGAAGGCCTCATACTCAACTGTGGGTTCTCTGACAGTTATATAGTGAGAAGGCCTCATACTCAACAGTGAGTTCTCTGACAGTTATATAGTGAGAAGGCCTCATACTCAACAGTGGGTTCTCTGACAGTTATATAGTGAGAAGGCCTCATACTCAACAGTGGGTTCTCTGACAGTTATATAGTGAGAAGGCCTCATACTCAACAGTGGGTTCTCTGACAGTTATATAGAGAGAAGGCCTCATACTCAACAGTGGGTTCTCTGACAGTTATATAGTGAGAAGGCCTCATACTCAACAGTGGGTTCTCTGACAGTTATATAGTGAGAAGGCCTCATACTCAACTGTGGGTTTTCTGACAACCTGATGACGGCTGCGAGTAAACTATTTACCAGAACTTTGACAGTTTGCTTCCCCATTCTAAAAGAACTGTACACAACCGAATTGTTGAACTAAAAACTTGTTTATCTGGTGATAAACTGTTGTTTATACTAACGGCCCGCACAAGTTATGTTATGTTATGAATAAACCCTATCAGCTAGATAAATCGTCTTTACGTAAAAAAATACGATTTAAGTTAATTATAAAATAATTCCGTACTACTGTACTATTTGTTAAGTAATCTACTCTATCACTATCACTAAAAGAAGTCCATTTGTTTTTGAAGCAATTTTTGAAGCACTTTAAGCCGATGATTCGTGATGGCGCAGGAATAACCTGAAACGAAGATAAACATATATGTAATGCTTATAATAAGATTAAGCCATACTCCACTACGCTGGCTCAGTGTGGATTGATGGGGTGTCGAGCTATACTATCTGCCTAATAACGTTGCAATATCGGTCACTCACATAATAGGCTATTCTGTCGCTTACCATACATACCTATCGCAAAATGGCATCGCTAGAATCTCCTAGTAGCAGCTTTCTCGAAGGCTTTGTCCCACGGTAGTTAGCGACACCAGTTTTGCGATGGTTTTACTAATCAGTAATTTTTTTTCAATCTCCGCAGAGTTTCTGTCTAAAACAGTGAATATATCTGGGAATAAAAACGGCTTATGTTTAAACGATCACCAAAAAAGCACCTATTTTACTACCAATAGATTCGAAACGACCGCCAGAATTAGTAAACGATCACCAAACTTCTTTTTATGCTTTGTGTACTTCAGTTTGTGTTTAAGTATTTTTGTTGTTCTTACATGTTCAACCTAACACGAAGGATAAAGGGGACTTCGCTTCGCTTACCCCCTTTACCCTTCACCTAAGCTACCGCAGTATTTTGCCCTGATATTTTCTGCAACTTTTGGTGAACATTTCCCCATTTTGGGTGGGAAAAAAATATTTTGGTGATCATTATATTTGTTGACATATGTATAACTAAATCAATCATCAAATTATATATTTTATCTGAACACGTATCATAAACCCTCTTTACTGCGTCCATAAACTGCACGTTACGACTAGCATAATGATATACTACTTGGTAAAAACTCATTTCTTATCTGAGTATTGACCATAATGTATCAATATTTCGACATATTATGACATTCAAATTTCGAACGCCGGCGCCCGCCTGCGTCTAAATTTTCGAAAAATCTGACATCAAAGGGCTACAAAAACACTTTGAAGTTACATTTCTCGCAAAGGATATCGTTTCAGAAATTCAATAATTTACTATATCGATGGACATTGGTTTCATTTCCGGCCGCTATATTTAAAAAAAAAAAACCTTTTTGATTCGCTTTTGAAAAATGACCGATCACAACACGATAATTTGACACGAGCTGTCTTTTATTGCGACTGCTTGTTCATTGCGACTGCTTGTGTTTATTGCTACTGCTTGTTTATTGCGACTGGTCATTTTTTCGAAAGCGATTCAAATTTCTAGATATCTGAATAACATGATAAGTCTACTGTCTAATGAACAACATAGCACACTTGTATCATAAGGTACTAATATATATGTACAAAGAAAAATGATAGAAATATTTACCCTTGCATTGTCGGCCGGCGCCACGCTAGCGCTTCGGCTGGCTAGCGGCGCGCCCCCGCCAAGTCCACGCTGTGGACCGCGGCGGGGGCGGCGCCCCCTCAGCTGCGCCTGTGCCGGCCGCCGCGTCGGCGCCTCTCGCGACGCACCTAGAGGCACAGGACATCACATTTATTCAAGGATGGCTAACTAGCCGTAAATAGCCTGTTTGTTTAGCCAACATCGAGACTATAAACTTTTAACTCTTGTTAGTCTCAGGGAATTCTCTCGCACCTAAAAATGTTCCCTAGACTGTCTAACACTATACTACTGATGCCTGCGACATGCTTGTCAAATAGTACCATTACCCCCCCCCCCCCCAGGTATTTCAACCATGAATCTAATAAGCCTAAACTCAATGGGTTTTATTCAAGGAGAAGCGAAAAATAAACTAAGTCTGAATAAATCGGTTTCTTAGTGAAAGTCGCTCAGAATGATATCCATAACATATCCCTAAAATATAAGTACAACATTGTTAATAACATTGATTGGATGCTATAATTGTTTTTATATTATAATTATACCTGGGGCGGGGGATTGTGCTAATATTTGACAAGCCTCGCACAAGCATATCGCAGGCTTCAGTTGTATAATATTGTGCAGTCTAGGACACTTTTCACACGTGTGAGAGAATTTCCCTAAACCATTTTGGGCAAGCTAGCACACTTTTCACACGTGTGAGAGAATTTCCCTAAACCGTTTTGGGCATGCTAGCACACTTTTCACACGTGTGAGAGAATTTCCCTAAACCGTTTTGGGCAAGCTAGGACACTTTTCACACGTGTGAGAGAATTTCCCTAAACCGTTTTGGGCAGGCTAGGACACTTTTCACACGTGTGAGAGAATTTCCCTAAACCGTATTGGGCAGGCTAGGACACTTTTCACACGTGTGAGAGAATTTCCCTAAACCGTATTGGGCAAGCTAGGACACTTTTCACACGGGTGAGAGAATTTCCCTAAACCGTTTTGGACAAGCTAGGACACTTTTCACACGTGTGAGAGAATTTCCCTAAACCGTTTTGGGCAAGCTAGGACACTTTTCACACGTGTGAGAGAATTTCCCTAAACCGTTTTGGGCAGGCTAGGACACTTTTCACACGTGTGAGAGAATTTCCCTAAACCGTATTGGGCAGGCTAGGACACTTTTCACACGTGTGAGAGAATTTCCCTAAACCGTATTGGACAAACTAGGTCACTTTGAAGGAAGGAGGGCCAACGCAGTGATCTTTAGTGAGATTTACGGAATTCTCTCACACCTGTAAATGTTCCCAATACCATACTGCTGATGCCTGCGGTATGCTTGTGCGAGGCTTGTCAAATAGTAGCATTCCCCCCCCCCCCTGACCTAAAAGGTGTTTATCTACTTTAGGGGGACGTTGGGGACCAATTGTGAGCGACTCTCAGTGAGGCCGGCTTGCAGCAGTCTTTTTACAGCCGCCAAATGCAGATATAACGTGTCACCGAGATAAAAGATATAAGATATGATTACTCCCTTTAAAGACACTCTTTGCGCAATTCTAGTGTCGTAATCGTTTCATGTCTCTCTATGGTTCTTACTTATCAGAGCTCCCGCATTTCCATCATGTTTTTTTTATGGCGGCCACTGTTTCGCATTTTCGCAAAATCTTTGATTCCGTTTTTGTTAGTAATGATGTATGGGAGGTATTGTAAAAGAATATATGGATTGATAAGGTATATGTAGAATAATAAAAGTCGTAAGTTTGATACATAATTATGCTCAGTGTATGAAATAAACATCAATTACTATCATGAAACGTCGATTCGATTTTTCTCACGGCCGCACTTTGACTGCCTACAAATAAGTGAGGCATAATTGGATGGGCTATAAATAAGATCATAAAATCAGATAAACACATCAATAAATATGTGTCCACTTCTTATTTCAAAGCTTTAGATATAGTACTTTAGATGCTATCCAACATTCAGTAAACAACGGACAATAATTTTCGAAAATTATATAAATTGGGGATTAATTAGGCAGATAGCCAACAAGTTAAACGCGATAAAAATACCACGCGGCCAAGTTGTGTAGTCAAGCACGACAAGGATATAGCCTGGCGGCAGGGTTCCCACTCAACATGGCCGAGTTGTATTTATATTGCGTTTAACAAGCCCGCTAGGGTATGAACATCGTCCATACACTTGGCTTTTTATAGGATGTGAAAATCGCGAGTTAAACTTCATTTAGCAGCTGCCAAAAGTGTGCTGCAAGGCGGCTTTAGAAATCAATTTGATCCGAGCAACTTGATTATTCACTTCTCCATCCAAAACGGTCGATCGCCCGGAACAAATTGACAAAAAACCCTGAGTTTTAGCTCGACTCCGACTCAGCTGCCACAGTAAGATATACATTACACTTGGAACGCCTTCATTTGACATGGGTTTCAACGCTGTTGTGATATTGGAGCCCATGTCCGCCACACACCCGGCCGGGATGCCTAGTGTGAGGCCGGCAGCAACATACAACCGCTAATGTGAAGTGACTCACTGTGCCGCGCTCGGTGTCCGCCCAGCGCTCGTAGGCGCGCTCCCGCTTCAGCCACTCTTGGTACTTGTACCACCACTCCTCCCACTTCACGTAGTCCCCGAGCGTCAGCCCTGCAGCATGCAATCATATTACATATATATATATACACATACAATACTCATCGGGAGAAGCTTCCAGACGTTGGTGGGTCTGGACGACACATGGTACCGCATGGAGGGTGTGCTGTGTAAATGTACGTGTGTGGGTCAATGGCTGTTTCGAGAGATAGAATTGATTTAAATGGGCGTTTCTCCAAAGGCTGAGGCACCTTTCATATTAACTGTCGAAAATCATGAATTTCGACAGTGATGAAACGGGTTTTGATCGATAGTTCTTTTACAAACAAATACTTATGTGTAATAATAAATTTCTAAAACTTTTCGAAAAATCCGACTTCGACCTTGAACTTTTTTGAATTTTGAACTCAGATTTCTCGCCAACGATATCGTTTTATATATTCATTCATGACACATGTGTTTGAATAATGAACTCTATCGGTCTCATCCCCTCTGGCCGCCGCCGCACCCGCAGCCGCAGGTGGCCGCAGGTATCAAGCTTATTCTAACAACGGTCGGGTCTGCCGCCAGTCTCCATTCAACAATGTTAGAACCCTTTTGGCTTATGTTTTTTTAATTACTAGAACTCTTAATTTTTCATACATTTTCGAATTCATAACCAATTCCTAAGGTTGAAAATCTGGTGGAATATCACCAGTCCAATTATGGGTGATCCTACATTGAAGAGCGTAGTTTTAAAACGCAAGTTGCCAGATCACGGACAATTTACAATTTGCTATGAATTCATACTTTTTTCTTCCAAAATATGACGTATAATTAAAGTCAGTAAAATCGACTCTGCTCATGATTCTCAACAAAATAGTTTCTCATTATGCGTTTATTCATTGACACGTAGTACAGTTAGGAACTACGACGATAATAGTAGTATATGTGACTGCTACATAATGGAGGGCATTAACACTCGAGAGTGGGTTTATGAAACGAGCCGAAGACGAGTTTCATAATATCACTCGAGAGTTTTAATGCCCTCCATTATGTACAGTTACATTCACTAGTTTATCTACACACATATCACAAGCTCTCTTTGATGTGTTCAGGCACCGCATGTTCGACCGGCACTGTGGCATTGATCATTGCTCTTGTTTAGATTGTTCAGTAGTACCAACTTCACAGACAAACTAGGGGCTGCACTCAGGCGGGCGTCGGCGTTCCAAATTTGAATGTCATAATTTGACAAATTTTGGTACATTATGGTCATTATGTACAAAATTTCAGATAACAGATGATTTTTTACCAAATAGTTTTACATTATGCTGGTCTTAACGTGCGGTTTTTAGACGCAGTGAAGAGGGGTTATGATACGTGTGTAGATAAACAAATTAATAATTTAACCGAGTATGCGAGTCTTGCAGTAGCTGTCTCCTGTCACATTAACCTTCTGTCACCTATTCATATCTACAAATATACGCAAAATAATAGAGTAACCCCCTTCACTTAAGACCTTAGTATTTATTCGTAAAGTTTACTAATTCAGTTTGTGTTGAAAATATATTAAGTTCTCCACGGGCGCCGGGCGTCGGGCGTCGGGCCGCCTGGTGTGTCTCTCGTCTCCTCTCCTCTCTCGGCTCGAACCCCCACAAGGCCTTCACTACTCAACGACCCAATCTAATTTTGAGCGCATCACGATTATTAATTAATTTTTAATTATTAATAAAACTCAAAATCTATAACGGGAAAATGACTGCTTTTGCATTCCATGACCGTTGTGAGGTTAAGGGTCAGTATAGAACATTATACAGGTGACGTAGCCGACCAAATTTTGGGGAATGTTAGTGAATAACTTTCAAATGTAATGACATTGTTTGAGTGATCCTCAGTACATTGACCCGATCAGCTGATTACAAGTTACTACGGGAGACCCAAAATATTTTTCCTTCACGAGCATGTTCCTTAGGGAAAGCTGTTCATAACAATGTCTGAGTGAGTACCCACCTCGCAGGTAGCCGCGCTTCTTGTAGTAGTCGTACCTCACGGTGACGTCGTCCCAGGAGGGCAGGCCGGCCGGCGCCGCCGCCAGCAGCTCCTCCGGGTAGCTGCCGACCGGCGCCGCCTCCAGCGACCTGCGGGTGCATCACCGTTATATGTTCAACTGTTCATCTACACACATATGACGTATGATTCGGTATTCGGCCTCGAACGTTTGTAAGTACATGGCTCTGCCTTCGCACTCACATTTCTGTTCTATATTGTTCTCTGTCGGTAGTGAACGTTCACGGTCGGTAATTTTGAAAAGTATGTCATGGATGTCTAACAAAATCTTTATCTGTTGATTGCTCGCCTTCTCTTCTCACACTCTCTTCCCTTCTCTGTTTTATTTTTTGAATGCTTGGTTCGGCTTTCGGCCTCTAAGTTTTTTGATCACTCAACTCGTTCTTCGCGCTAGCACTCACGATGTGAGCTATAACATTTGTTTAGTAACTTCAACATTCACATTAACAAAATTAGTTGCATGTCTCGGCCTTCGTCCTCTTATCGGTCTGCACTCACTCTGCCTGTCCGGCGCCGTGCTCTCCCTCGATGTGCACGCTCAGTCCGGCGCCGTGCTCGCGCCGTGTGATGCGCATGTTCATATTCTGTTGGGAGTTGCGCGCGATGGACCACTGCGCCATCTTGCCGAATCGCTCCGACAGCGTTAGTCTGCGGAACAGGGAAACACAATCAATATCAATTAAATTAAATTACACGGGTTGGCAGAAGCACCGCTGTCGTTGTGTTCCTTCGAAAAGGAGGAGGTTTCCAATTCGTCTGGTTTTTCTGTGTGTTTTGTTACGCGATTACTCCGTCAATTATGAACCTATTTTGATGATTCTTGTTTTGATTGGTGGGTCATACTTCAGAGCTGGTCTCATACAAATTTTATCAAAATTCATTTAACTCTTTTTGAAAAATCAAGAAATACAAAAAAATAATACACGATGACGTTTCAATAAAGTGTAAAGATTTTTTAAACTCTAATGTTTGTCTGAGTGTGTTAACATAAACATTTATTGTACACATTGTTTCTGGCTCCACTCTAGGATGTATACCGTGTTGTGGGAGTCAGAAGCAGAGTCAACACTTACATATAAACATCCGAGAGCTGGGGATTCTCACCTCCCAGCCGGGCCTCGTGTCTTTCGCTCGGGAGGCTGAGGGAGGGCGTCGGTCGCCTCATCGGAGGTGTGTGTGCTTGTGTACGCATGTCTCTAACGTCTGCGTGTGAGTCTGTCTGTGTGTGCGTGCGAGCGCTCACCTCTGCGGCTGCTTGTCGGAGCTGGCGTCGCTCACGCCGTCGCTGTCGCTGTCGTTGAGCGCGGCGGCGATGGCGCCGGGCGACACGCCGCGCGGGGGGGGCCCTGCCGGGCGCGGGCGCAGCGGCGCGGCGCTCGCCCTCGCGCTTGATGCGCGGCGCGGCGGGGGCGGGGGCGGGGGCCGGGGGGGCGGGCGCGCCGGGCGGCGGGGCGGGCGGCGCTCCGGGCGGGGGCGGGCGCGCCACGCCGAGCTGGGAGCGCTGCCACTCCAGCACCTGCGGGGATTGAACGACTCCAACAACATGTTTCAACATTATAACGGCTTCCGAAAGAAAAATTAGCCGTGACGGTATAGCAGTGAATTGTAGGAGCAAGCGAGACAAAACTATCTTCTGTTTCGCTCGCTCCTTGCAATGCAAATGCAAAAACGATATAAAGACACTATCCAACATATGAAAGTACTCACACCGACACAAAGAGCAGGACTACCTGTAACTGCAATGGAAATGCCAATTGTAAAGAAGTTCCGCCCAAAACAGACGATCCAAGAACGAATTCTATAGCATTCGTGTCACTCGGACCGCGATGGAGTTGTATAGCACTCGTGTCACTCAGACCGCGATGGAGTTGTATAGCAGTCGTGTCACTCGGACCGCGATGGAGTTGTATAGCATTCGTGTCACTCGGACCGCGATGGAGTTGTATAGCATTCGTGTCACTCGGACCGCGATGGAGTTGTATAGCACTCGTGTCACTCAGACCGCGATGGAGTTGTATAGCACTCTTGTCACTCGGACCGCGATGGAGTTGTATAGCATTCGTGACACTCGGACCGCGATGGAGTTGAATAGCACCCGTGTCACTCAGACCGCGATGGAGTTGTATAGCATTCGTGTCACTCGGACCGCGATGGAGTTGAATAGCACCCGTGTCACTCAGACCGCGATGGAGTTGTATAGCATTCGTGTCACTCAGACCGCGATGGAGTTAAACACACTTCAGCATAGTAAGAAACGGAACTAACTGACCTCCTCCTAGGCTGCATACTAAACTATTATCCACTCAGCTGTGGGCCCATCAACAGATGATAGATTATTTTTCATAGGTTTTGGGGGCAAATGTTTGTTTAATGAGAACGGATGTTTGTACCCTAGTCATGATTGTTTATCTATCTAAGTATAATATTTATCTATATAAGTATGAGTATCGTTGTCTAGTACCCAAGATACAGGGAATCCTAGTTTGGGGCTAGATCAATGTAAATAGTGTTCAAGGTATATTATATATTATTATTATTATTATTATGTATATTACATAATAATAATACCCACCCACCCACAGGCGAGTGTGCACGCTGACCAAGGAGTGCGTAAATAACGAAACAAGTCGGGTCAGCCTGCATGATAACCTAGTGCGCAGGCTGACTCTGCTAATTTCGATATGTACTGTATTGTTTAGAACATAAGCGTGTGAGTTACACGCGGGCATTTTGACAGATGTCATGATTTTCTACATGACATCTGGAGTTCATCTAAACTCTGATGTTTTATCCCGTAGAATTCTGACAGCTATCATTTTTTGGACATGTCAGAGATTACAAACCTTTTTGGCCGGGCACATTTTTCAATTTCAATACGAGTCTGAACATCTGAGTGAATGTATCCATTTTTAAGTGCGGCGCTCGTAATTAAAAGGGGATTTACGGCGAGTGATAATTACGTCCCTTTTAATCACAAACAGTAAAAAACTACAAGTAAAGAAAACATATTTTTACTAAAATCTCTAATCATCATTTATACTAATATCACTTTCTTCATCATCATCATCGTCATCATCATCATCATCATCATCATCGCTGACATGAATTATTAAAGTGTCTGCGACTGTATCAATCACATTGTCGAGGATGACGGTTTGATTGATACACCACGAGGACGCTTCTTTCTGTCTCTTGTGCTCTGTCACATAGTCAGATGGGGCGGGGCTGCTTCCCGGGAAGGGCCAGGCTGTGGCTCCATGACGTTTATAACAATCAACGAACAATCACAACTAGAAAAAACTTAACAGAATAACAGACACTTAACTAATTTAACAAGATAATAACAACAAATAGCAGCAAACACCGAGAACACATGAGCGCATTGGTATGTCTTTGCTGAAATCTACCAACATAATTTGTTCGCCATATACCTACTTCGTAGCGTAGAATCACATTCCAAATGTTAAATAATTCTGCATCCCTCTGACAAAGCAGGTCTTTTGAGTGCACACATTTAAATTATTCGCTGTGGGACTGTGAAGTGTTAAGTGTTAAGTAGTGTCCAATGGAGCACAACACTGACAGCTAAACGTCGATAGCCACAGAACAAATATTACTCTCACGTCAACTGTAGTACCTTTTTTACGTTTGTATCAAGTATCGGGTTTCGAATTTGTGCTTAAAATTGCGAAATAAAACCACAAAATGTATTCGCTGATGATTGTGCGGGAACTTTAAACTGAGCTTCTAAGGAGAAATGCATCAGTAGCTGGAAAAAAGCTCATGTGATAGAAAGGTAAACATGTTAAGAATTCGAGGTAATGTTTCGTTTTTTTCTTCTCAAATTGATGAAATTCATTTACAACAATGTGGTTTCTGTTCAAGATTATTAAGACATTATCAAGGGTATTAAGACATTCCAGAAGACCATCCTGATGTATAGTGCCCTCAGATACATACCGAGATATCAACGCTGATACACCACTTCATAACATAAGCAAATCTCATCAAATTATGATAAACAGTATCTGATCGTAAATCTATTTACCTTAATATCGATTTATCTTAATCCTAAATGATGCCTTTCATTGAAATACAATGCGCACAGCCGCGAACCAGTACCGATGCATTACTTGCCTTACAAGGCACTTTCCCACAGTATTCTTCGTGAGAAATTGGCAGTTTTGCGCCCTATTGTGTGAAGCATCTCTGTTTAGTAGAAACTGGTTATTGGGCGTGAAACAGTCGAATTTGCTGTCCCGACGCTGTTAACTAAACAGCGAGTGAAGGCTGAAGGGGAGGAGGGGCGCCGGGGACGTGGCTACTCGCAAAAAAATAGAATATACTCCTATTTGCCTCACTTCGCTGATTACTGATTAGTAATCACTCACACTTAACACTGGCTGTTCAGACGTTGCTAGCATTTTACACTTCACAGCCACACTTAACATCTGCACTTTACACTAATCAAAATGAATACAATAATAATTGTCCTCATAAAGAACCTTATGATATCTGAAATGTCAGAATTCTACGGAATAAAAAATCAGAGTGTAGGTGTCACTATTATTGTCATTTTCAAAATTGTTGACACCTGTCAAAATCAAGACATCTTGTCATACCGGAGAGATGTCAACAGCGCGATCTATAACATAGTGCACAGTGCCATCTGTCGGTGTAGTGTCAAACTAAATACACATACCATTGGGAAATAAAAATCTGCACTTCAAAAATAGTGATTTGCAACGCAAATATCAGGGCAAAGTACTGCGATGAAGGGTAAAGGGGGTGAGCGAAGCCAAGCCCCCTTTATCCGTGTTAGGTTGAACATGTAAGAACAACAAAAAATACTTAAAACATAAACTTAAGTAGAAATTAAATATTTAAAACATAAAAAGTGTTTTTGTTGATCCTTTTTTGCTGTGCAAATCAGTATTTTTGATGTGCGATTAAATACTAGCCCATACCATTAAGTTGAACATTAAGTAAACATGGCATACCTTCTCCTCCCTGGTGCGCTTGCTAGCCTCCCTGGCCTGCAGCAGGGCTCGTGTGGGGCGCGTCACCCCGGGCGCCGCGGGGAGGGGCGGGCGCGGGCGTGCGGGGCGCGGGCCGGGCGGCGGAGGCCTGCTTGGCAGACAGGACAGGTAGAGGTCAACAACACGACACAGTAGCGCGCCCGGCTGCTGTGTGCTAGTCAGCTAGTCAGCTAGTCAGCTAGTCAGCTAGTCAGCTAGTCAGCCCCAGACATAGCCCCGTAACTCTCGAGTGCGAGAGAGCGCGCCATATAACCCGGCATGCTCAGAGTTTGTGATCCGACTTGCCGCGAGAGAAAACTTGAACTATAGTTAGCAAGTCAACTGTATCATAATTTCGTATTAACACGGCAAATTACTACAAAAAATATTATAAAAATAGTTTATTAACCCCAAAACTAACGTCATTTTATACAAGTTTACTTAAAAAAAACTCAAAAAAGGGTTCTCAATTTGGTTGTAGGTTTTTTATTTTTTAATGTTTGTTACCTCAAAACTCGTACTATTCATGATACGATTTCAAAAATCCTTTTTTTATTTTAAAAGGATGACCTTCCAGTTTGGACCCATTTTTTGAAAATTAGAAGTCGGACCAGTAGTTCGATTTCTAAAGAAAAAAATCTGGAATTATGGAGTCATTCAGGTAAACGAAATTGCGTATTATTGCTTTACTGTGACTTATCAATATTTTCAATAATTACCGTATATTCGTTTATGTCATGTAAAACGTGTGTACTTGACTCTCAGACAGACAGATTTCGTAGCATTGTTTTCGTGTATTTTGACGACATTCGCATACAGATCGGGGTGTAAGATATAGGGCACGGTTTGTTTAAGTTGTTAACTTGGCGAATCATCTTGTATAGAGACGACATTCGCATACAGATCGGGGTGGAAGATATAGGGCACGGTTTGTTTAAGTTGTTAACTTGGCGAATCATCTTGTATAAAGACGACATTCGCATACATATCGAGGTGGAAGATATAGGGCACGGTTTGTTTAAGTTGTTAACTTGGCGAATCATCTTGTATAGAGACGACATTCGCATACAGATCGGGGTGGAAGATATAGGGCACGGTTTGTTTAAGTTGTTAACTTGGCGAATCATCTTGTATAAAGACGACATTCGCATACATATCGAGGTGGAAGATATAGGGCACGGTTTGTTTAAGTTGTTAACTTGGCGAATCATCTTGTATAAAGACGACATTCGCATACATATCGAGGTGGAAGATATAGGGCACGGTTTGTTTAAGTTGTTAACTTGGCGAATCATCTTGTATAAAGACGACATTCGCATACATATCGAGGTGGAAGATATAGGGCACGGTTTGTTTAAGTTGTTAACTTGGCGAATCATCTTGTATAGAGACGACATTCGCATACAGATCGGGGTGGAAGATATAGGGCACGGTTTGTTTAAGTTGTTAACTTGGCGAATCATCTTGTATAAAGACGACATTCGCATACATCTCGAGGTGGAAGATATAGGGCACGGTTTGTTTAAGTTGTTAACTTGGCGAATCATCTTGTATAGAGACGACATTCGCATACAGATCGGGGTGGAAGATATAGGGCACGGTTTGTTTAAGTTGTTAACTTGGCGAATCATCTTGTATAGAGACGACATTCGCATACAGATCGGGGTGGAAGATATAGGGCACGGTTTGTTTAAGTTGTTAACTTGGCGAATCATCTTGTATAAAGACGACATTCGCATACATATAGAGGTGGAAGATATAGGGCACGGTTTGTTTAAGTTGTTAACTTGGCGAATCATCTTGTATAGAGACGACATTCGCATACAGATCGGGGTGGAAGATATAGGGCACGGTTTGTTTAAGTTGTTAACTTGGCGAATCATCTTGTATAGAGACGACATTCGCATACAGATCGGGGTGGAAGATATAGGGCACGGTTTGTTTAAGTTGTTAACTTGGCGAATCATCTTGTATAGAGACGACATTCGCATACAGATCGGGGTGGAAGATATAGGGCACGGTTTGTTTAAGTTGTTAACTTGGCGAATCATCTTGTATAAAGACGACATTCGCATACATATCGAGGTGGAAGATATAGGGCACGGTTTGTTTAAGTTGTTAACTTGGCGAATCATCTTGTATAGAGACGACATTCGCATACAGATCGGGGTGGAAGATATAGGGCACGGTTTGTTTAAGTTGTTAACTTGGCGAATCATCTTGTATAGAGACGACATTCGCATACAGATCGGGGTGGAAGATATAGGGCACGGTTTGTTTAAGTTGTTAACTTGGCGAATCATCTTGTATAAAGACGACATTCGCATACATATCGAGGTGGAAGATATAGGGCACGGTTTGTTTAAGTTGTTAACTTGGCGAATCATCTTGTATAGAGACGACATTCGCATACAGATCGGGGTGGAAGATATAGGGCACGGTTTGTTTAAGTTGTTAACTTGGCGAATCATCTTGTATAGAGACGACATTCGCATACAGATCGGGGTGGAAGATATAGGGCACGGTTTGTTTAAGTTGTTAACTTGGCGAATCATCTTGTATAGAGACGACATTCGCATACCGACCGGGGGGACGAAGAAATAGGGCACGGTTTGTTTAAGTTGTTAACTTGGCGAATCATCTTGTATAGAGACGACATTCGCATACCGACCGGGGGGAGGAAGAAATAGGGCACGGTTTGTTTAAGTTGTTAACTTGGCGAATCATCTTGTATAGAGACGACATTCGCATACCGACCGGGGGGAGGAAGAAATAGGGCACGGTTTGTTTAAGTTGTTAACTTGGCGAATCATCTTGTATAGAGACGACATTCGCATACAGATCGGGGTGGAAGATATAGGGCACGGTTTGTTTAAGTTGTTAACTTGGCGAATCATCTTGTATAGAGACGACATTCGCATACAGATCGGGGTAGAAGATATAGGGCACGGTTTGTTTAGGTTGTTAACTTGGCGAATCATCTTGTATAGAGACGACATTCGCATACAGATCGGGGTGGAAGATATAGGGCACGGTTTGTTTAAGTTGTTAACTTGGCGAATCATCTTGTATAGAGACGACATTCGCATACCGACCGGGGGGAGGAAGAAATAGGGCGTGAACGTGAAGTCGATTTATTAATGTTTTTAACTTGGTGAATTATTTGTATTACGACCCATAAAGTTGCCATTCACTGATGGGCATGAGATCATTTGAAACCACCTGATTGCACTTTGAATTAAAGATAAATGACTGATTATTCTACATTGAGGCCGATACACATCGGAAACGATCGTGCGCTTAAGCAACATCTGGCCAAGACAGGTAGTGGACGGGTAACTGCTCCTGTCGCTACTCGTTGATATTAGTAATAGCTGTGTCAGAGCTGTGTCTTGATAACTGCAGACAGTCGGGTTGGCCACTACCCCGACACCCCATCAACCCGCACTGAGCCTGCGTGGTGGATTATGGCTCAATCTTACTCTACCTTTTCCTCGATGGGGACAGTAATGTCCCATTTATTTATCAATGTCAGTCCACTTTCGTGATGAGATAAGCCGTGTGACTGACCTCAGCTTCTCCACGGGCTTGAGTTTCTTGTTCTTGGCCGAGCAGACGGAGCAGGACTCGTCGGAGCAGCTGCCGGTCGAGGACCCGGAGGGGGACGGCGACTGGAATGTAAGCAGCGGATGTCACCCAGGGGATCATGGTGGGCTTGGCGACCTCTCTGTGCTTCCTAAGCGAGATGTCCCGGGTTTATATCCCGGCTCGGGCGGAAGATAAATACCCCAGGTCTAGGCTGTTTACATGCCTGCGGCGTCGGTGTTTGCCTGGTTTTTTTATTTGATTTACATATCCACATATATTTCTTCAGGCCCTACACTAAGATACCACATTGGGAACCAAAAACAGCGACGTCACACACATATAAACATCCAAGACCTAGACCTTCTATATCCCCAGTCGGGGATCGAACCAGGGACCTCTCGCATGGCAGGCAGATCCACAACCGCTGCGCCGCAGAGGTCGTCAAGTTCATGTTTTAAACATTTACATACAGGCACATACATTGCTTCTGGCCCCACACCGGGCTACCCTGTGTCGTGGGAACCAGAACCAGCAACGTCACACACATGAAAGCTTGCAAGACCTGGTGGTGTTTTATTTTTCCTTGACCGGGGTTCGAACCCGGGACCTCTCCCTTTAGCGAGAGGGCTAGCTCATGTCTTCCGTAAGGCCCGTAAGTGCGACGGAGTGACAAGTCGGACAATCACAACAGGATTATTTCACACAAACTGTATTTTATTGCAACTTTGCTTGTTTGAGAGATGTCCGATTGGTACTTCAAAGGCGATTAAAATTCCTGTATAAAATTTTAGGTCGTCCAATAAATCTAGAAACGTGTCTTAAGCTGAACCTATTTCAACAAAAACGTTATCTGAAAACAAAGACGATATCTGAATTGTATATTTCCAGTATTTGTATTTTATAAACGCAATTTTGTGTTAATAAGACAGCGTTTGACTATGACGTCACATGCTAGTATTTCATAGAACTCGAAAACAAAAATTACCGTTTTGACAGTTCCTAAAAAGTATCTATAGTCAAATACCATAGTGCATAATAAGGCCACGTTCTTCCACATTTTTAGGGTTCCGTACCTTAAAAGGATAAAATAAACCCTTAAAGGATCACTTAATTTTGCACCCGTCTCGGTTTGTCTGTGAAGACCCTTTAGCTCAGGAACGCGTGGAGGTATCAAGTTGAAATTAATAACAAACAATTAATCCGGTCTGAGGTCCTCAGGAGTTTTTAAATAACCAATCACAAGATTCGGACATTTAAGTTAAGTTTATTCGTAGGGGAATCAAAACTTTAAACTTTCTGTTGACCTAGAACCATGCAATTGGCAACCAGCAAGGTCTTATAGCACAAGTAAAGGAAACAATCCGAAAACCATACATTCGTACTTTCTTCACAATTTGTGAAGAAAGTGTTGTGTGTGCAGTTTTTTATAACCCGCAGGCAGTGAATGTTCGACATTAGTACAACGTTTAACTAGTATTTTTGGGTATATATGTCGCAGTTGGTTGGTTAAATCAGACACTTAACTAACTCTTTAGACCGTTAATTTAATACCGACGTTTAACCAAGTCACTAGAATTTTGATTTAAATAAAGCATCGTCGAAAGCGTTTAACAATATGTGTTATCGAAAGCGGGCGTGTTGGAAAACAAGATGGCGTCACGACAACACGCACAGCTTATATCATGGAAAAATATTGCGGTAGCTTAAGTGAAGGGTAAAGGGGATGAGCGAAGCGTAAGAACAACAAAAATACTTAAAACATAAACTTAAGTAAACATAAAAAAATATTTATATTGTCTTGTTGCCTAAGAACGTTTAGACAACTCGTTAAACGTTTCGTTCACTCACTTGTCTGACGGAATTTTAGTGACTCGGTTAAACGTCGGTATTTAGTTAACGGTCTAGAGAGTTAGTTAAGTGTCTGATTTAACCAATAAACTGCGACATATATAACGGTCCATAATGACAAATCCTCATTTTGACCGCGTTCCAATTTGGCGACTTCCCAATTTTACAGCTTTCTTTAACCCCCGGGAAACTTCTAGACAAACTTACAGCGAACATGCATGCGTGGGAAATCTATACTTACAGTGAACATGCATGCGTGGGAAATCTATACTTACAGCGAACATGCATGCGTGGGAAATCTATACTTACAGCGAACATGCATGCGTGGGAAATCTATACTTACAGCGAACATGCATGCGTGGGAAATCTATACTTACAGCGAACATGCATGCGTGGGAAATCTATACTTACAGCGAACATGCATGCGTGGGAAATCTATACTTACAGCGAACATGCATGCGTGGGAAATCTATCATATTTCAACAGTCTTCGTTCGGTATGAGCCGGCTGGTAAGGCCTGCCCTTAAAGGTATAAGTACAAAGACAGAAGGATTTTCAAGGCTTATTTCAGCGTTTTGAGGGTTTTTCATCACGACCGCGGGATTCACAATGGGACTGGCGCAGACGCAAACGCAGACGCAGACGCAGACGCAGACGCAGACGCAGACGCCGCCGTTGTGGGTCTACTTATACGCCGCGCATTATACAGGGTGACATTTAATCAGCTGACCATATTTAAGGGTATGATAGTACCCATCATTATAAACAACTTTCCCCAAGAAACATTTGGTCGCAAACCAAAAACATATAAGTTCCCCATAGTAACTTATAATCAGCTGATCGGGTCAATGTACTGAGGGACATTTTTTTTTTCATTTGCGACCATATGTTTCTTGGGGAAAATTGTTCATAATTATGGATCATTGTTCATAATCATTCCCCAAAATATGGTCAGCTAATTAAATGCCACCTTGTACAGTTAGTGAGCCGGTCTGTGTTCGGTTCGGGTCGGACGACAAGTGTACTGACATGACTCATCACACGCCTAAGTTGACGTCATCGCGTCCGTCACTCGCCTACTGACGCGTCCCGGGCGAGTGCGAGCGAGAGAGTGAGGTGCGCTCACCTTCCTGGGCGGCGGGCGCGGCACACGCGGCGGCGCGACACACGCGGCGGCGGGCGGCGGCGAGGGCGGGCGGCGGCGGCGCGGGGGCGGCGTGCGCGGCCGCGGGGGCGGGGGCGGGCGGCGCGGCGCCGGCGAGCGGCGGCTGCGGGGGGATACTTACAGATATAGATACCATCTTATAATATTGTCATTAGGTTAGATTATTTGTTTATTGTACATTGTGTAATAAAAAAATACGAAAATTTTCAAAATGATATCCCCATGGTGTTTCTTGGTGCTATCTTCTCTCGCCCTTCAGAGAATTGTCAATTGGAGCGCTGAATGCCCCGCGTGGTACAACGCAGCGTCGCGCTGTAGCGCTCCGGCTTTTCAAGCGGTTACCGACGGGACTCTTCAGAAGGCGCTCCCTGGTAGGCCTGATTATGATTACTATTGTAGGGCACTTGTAGCAGGTTACATTTGAGATCTGTCACTCAGCTTCATAGTAAGGAGACCAGCTTAATTAAATGTAATCGAATGAATACGGACTTCAAACATCTGCAGTCATCATGGCATTCAAGATAGATTATTAGGTAATATTCTTTAAACAGTGTTTAGAAATAAAAAGCAGCCAAGTGCAATTCCGACTCCCACATGAAGGAAACACTCAGCTCTTTTAAAATACGGAGAATACATTAATTTCTTTAAATTGGGTCAAATTCATTATTTGTTGCTGTAGCGGCAACAGAAGTACACATTGTGTGAAACTTTCAACCAATCACGGCTCGTGAAATAGAGCTCGCCGACGGACAGACGGACGGACGGGCGGACGGACGGACGGACGGACGGACGGACAGGACGATGTGATTTAGTTTTTGCGGGACGATGTTATTTAGTTTTTGGGGGACGATGTGATTTAGTTTTTGGGGGACGATGTGATTTAGTTTTTGCAGGACAATGTGATTTAGTTTTTGGGGGACGATGAGTTTTAGTTTTTGCGGGACGATGTGATTTAGTTTTTGCAGGACGATGTGATTTTGTTTTTGGGGGACGATGAGTTTTAGTTTTTGCGGGACGATGTGATTTCGTTTTTGCGGGACGATGTGATTTAGTTTTTGCAGGACGATGTGATTTAGTTTTTGCAGGACGATGTGATTTAGTTTTTGCAGGACGATGTGATTTAGTTTTTGGGGGACGATGTGATTTAGTTTTTGGGGGACGATGTGATTTAGTTTTTGCAGAACGATGTGATTTAGTTTTTGGGGGACGATGAGTTTTAGTTTTTGCGGGACGATGTGATTTAGTTTTTGGGGGACGATGAGTTTTAGTTTTTGCGGGACGATGTGATTTAGTTTTTGCGGGACGATGTGATTTAGTTTTTGCAGGACGATGTGATTTAGTTTTTGCAGGACGATGTGATTTAGTTTTTGGGGGACGATGTGATTTAGTTTTTGGGGGACGATGTGATTTAGTTTTTGCAGGACGATGTGATTTAGTTTTTGCAGGACGATGAGTTTTAGTTTTTGCGGGACGATGTGATTTAGTTTTTGCGGGACGATGTGATTTAGTTTTGAAGCGTCGAGCACAGTCGTTCTCCATAATACATTTACTGGAAGCCGTTTAGGGTATTTTCGACCCCCCGTTAACTTCGTTGTGGTTAAAGCTAGAAGCCTGGATTTTTTTTTGGCAAAGCGAGCTCAACACACCTAGATATATATCTAAATTACATTATTTTTTTACCAGTAGATATAAAACTACGGCAAGTAAAAATTCCTTAATAATGTCCCTGACCGACTGACTCACTCACCAATCATCAAAATTCTAAGGTACCTACTTCTAGCAGACCTACAAGCTTGAAATGTTTAACATGATTAGTGTTTAGCGACAACAACAAAGCAAAGGAAAACTCAAACATTTCGCAATATGAGTCCCAATCTCTAGATCCTACTAATGTTATAAACGCGAAAGTTTGTGGGTAAAGCATTTTGTTAAGTATATAAATAACCGGATGTTACCGCGACTTACGGCCGATCCCAATAACCCATCTTCCATCCAGAATATGTAGAGTTGAGACTGCTAGTGTCAAATTTGACATAAATCCCAGCGCAACTGCAGATCTCGTATAGAGATACGTTATTGGGATCGAAGTCTGCGTAAGATTAGTAGTGCGTGCAGCTTATTTTCTTCTCCAAGGAATTCATCCATCTGTCTTTATACCGATCCACCCGCGACTGAAGAGGTTATTGTCTCCAACGCGTGTGTGAACTCCTTGAGTGACCCGCGACTGCCGAGATGTTTGTTCCTTATGAGTACTACGTAAGTCCATAAATGTTTCAACACTTTATACCGATCCACCCGCGACTGAAGAGGTTATTGTCTCCAACGCGTGTGTGAACTCCTTGAGTGACCCGCGACTGCCGAGATGTTTGTTCCTTATGAGTACTACGTAAGTCCACAAATGTTTCAACACTTTATACCGATCCACCCGCGACTGAAGAGGTTATTGTCTCCAACGCGTGTGTGAACTCCTTGAGTGACCCGCGACTGCCGAGATGTTTGTTCCTTATGAGTACTACGTAAGTCCAGAAATGTTTCAACACTTTATACCGATCCACCCGCGACTGAAGAGGTTATTGTCTCCAACGCGTGTGTGAACTCCTTGAGTGACCCGCGACTGCCGAGATGTTTGTTCCTTATGAGTACTACGTAAGTCCAGAAATGTTTCAACACTTTATACCGATCCACCCGCGACTGAAGAGGTTATTGTCTCCAACGCGTGTGTGAACTCCTTGAGTGACCCGCGACTGCCGAGATGTTTGTTCCTTATGAGTACTACGTAAGTCCACAAATGTTTCAACACTTTATACCGATCCACCCGCGACTGAAGAGGTTATTGTCTCCAACGCGTGTGTGAACTCCTTGAGTGACCCGCGACTGCCGAGATGTTTGTTCCTTATGAGTACTACGTAAGTCCAGAAATGTTTCAACACTTTATACCGATCCACCCGCGACTGAAGAGGTTATTGTCTCCAACGCGTGTGTGAACTCCTTGAGTGACCCGCGACTGCCGAGATGTTTGTTCCTTATGAGTACTACGTAAGTCCAGAAATGTTTCAACACTTTATACCGATCCACCCGCGACTGAAGAGGTTATTGTCTCCAACGCGTGTGTGAACTCCTTGAGTGACCAGCGACTGCCGAGATGTTTGTTCCTTATGAGTACTACGTAAGTCCAGAAATGTTTCAACACTTTATACCGATCCACCCGCGACTGAAGAGGTTATTGTCTCCAACGCGTGTGTGAACTCCTTGAGTGACCCGCGACTGCCGAGATGTTTGTTCCTTATGAGTACTACGTAAGTCCAGAAATGTTTCAACACTTTATACCGATCCACCCGCGACTGAAGAGGTTATTGTCTCCAACGCGTGTGTGAACTCCTTGAGTGACCCGCGACTGCCGAGATGTTTGTTCCTTATGAGTACTACGTAAGTCCAGAAATGTTTCAACACTTTATACCGATCCACCCGCGACTGAAGAGGTTATTGTCTCCAACGCGTGTGTGAACTCCTTGAGTGACCCGCGACTGCCGAGATGTTTGTTCCTTATGAGTACTACGTAAGTCCAGAAATGTTTCAACACTTTATACCGATCCACCCGCGACTGAAGAGGTTATTGTCTCCAACGCGTGTGTGAACTCCTTGAGTGACCCGCGACTGCCGAGATGTTTGTTCCTTATGAGTACTACGTAAGTCCAGAAATGTTTCAACACTTTATACCGATCCACCCGCGACTGAAGAGGTTATTGTCTCCAACGCGTGTGTGAACTCCTTGAGTGACCCGCGACTGCCGAGATGTTTGTTCCTTATGAGTACTACGTAAGTCCAGAAATGTTTCAACACTTTATACCGATCCACCCGCGACTGAAGAGGTTATTGTCTCCAACGCGTGTGTGAACTCCTTGAGTGACCCGCGACTGCCGAGATGTTTGTTCCTTATGAGTACTACGTAAGTCCAGAAATGTTTCAACACTTTATACCGATCCACCCGCGACTGAAGAGGTTATTGTCTCCAACGCGTGTGTGAACTCCTTGAGTGACCCGCGACTGCCGAGATGTTTGTTCCTTATGAGTACTACGTAAGTCCAGAAATGTTTCAACACTTTATACCGATCCACCCGCGACTGAAGAGGTTATTGTCTCCAACGCGTGTGTGAACTCCTTGAGTGACCCGCGACTGCCGAGATGTTTGTTCCTTATGAGTACTACGTAAGTCCAGAAATGTTTCAACACTTTATACCGATCCACCCGCGACTGAAGAGGTTATTGTCTCCAACGCGTGTGTGAACTCCTTGAGTGACCCGCGACTGCCGAGATGTTTGTTCCTTATGAGTACTACGTAAGTCCAGAAATGTTTCAACACTTTATACCGATCCACCCGCGACTGAAGAGGTTATTGTCTCCAACGCGTGTGTGAACTCCTTGAGTGACCCGCGACTGCCGAGATGTTTGTTCCTTATGAGTACTACGTAAGTCCAGAAATGTTTCAACACTTTATACCGATCCACCCGCGACTGAAGAGGTTATTGTCTCCAACGCGTGTGTGAACTCCTTGAGTGACCCGCGACTGCCGAGATGTTTGTTCCTTATGAGTACTACGTAAGTCCAGAAATGTTTCAACACTTTATACCGATCCACCCGCGACTGAAGAGGTTATTGTCTCCAACGCGTGTGTGAACTCCTTGAGTGACCCGCGACTGCCGAGATGTTTGTTCCTTATGAGTACTACGTAAGTCCAGAAATGTTTCAACACTTTATACCGATCCACCCGCGACTGAAGAGGTTATTGTCTCCAACGCGTGTGTGAACTCCTTGAGTGACCCGCGACTGCCGAGATGTTTGTTCCTTATGAGTACTACGTAAGTCCAGAAATGTTCCAACACTTTATACCGATCCACCCGCGACTGAAGAGGTTATTGTCTCCAACGCGTGTGTGAACTCCTTGAGTGACCCGCGACTGCCGAGATGTTTGTTCCTTATGAGTACTACGTAAGTCCAGAAATGTTTCAACACTTTATACCGATCCACCCGCGACTGAAGAGGTTATTGTCTCCAACGCGTGTGTGAACTCCTTGAGTGACCCGCGACTGCCGAGATGTTTGTTCCTTATGAGTACTACGTAAGTCCAGAAATGTTTCAACACTTTATACCGATCCACCCGCGACTGAAGAGGTTATTGTCTCCAACGCGTGTGTGAACTCCTTGAGTGACCCGCGACTGCCGAGATGTTTGTTCCTTATGAGTACTACGTAAGTCCAGAAATGTTTCAACACTTTATACCGATCCACCCGCGACTGAAGAGGTTATTGTCTCCAACGCGTGTGTGAACTCCTTGAGTGACCCGCGACTGCCGAGATGTTTGTTCCTTATGAGTACTACGTAAGTCCAGAAATGTTTCAACACTTTATACCGATCCACCCGCGACTGAAGAGGTTATTGTCTCCAACGCGTGTGTGAACTCCTTGAGTGACCCGCGACTGCCGAGATGTTTGTTCCTTATGAGTACTACGTAAGTCCAGAAATGTTTCAACACTTTATACCGATCCACCCGCGACTGAAGAGGTTATTGTCTCCAACGCGTGTGTGAACTCCTTGAGTGACCCGCGACTGCCGAGATGTTTGTTCCTTATGAGTACTACGTAAGTCCAGAAATGTTTCAACACTTTATACCGATCCACCCGCGACTGAAGAGGTTATTGTCTCCAACGCGTGTGTGAACTCCTTGAGTGACCCGCGACTGCCGAGATGTTTGTTCCTTATGAGTACTACGTAAGTCCAGAAATGTTTCAACACTTTATACCGATCCACCCGCGACTGAAGAGGTTATTGTCTCCAACGCGTGTGTGAACTCCTTGAGTGACCCGCGACTGCCGAGATGTTTGTTCCTTATGAGTACCACGTAAGTCCAGAAATGTTTCAACACTTTATACCGATCCACCCGCGACTGAAGAGGTTATTGTCTCCAACGCGTGTGTGAACTCCTTGAGTGACCCGCGACTGCCGAGATGTTTGTTCCTTATGAGTACTACGTAAGTCCAGAAATGTTTCAACACTTTATACCGATCCACCCGCGACTGAAGAGGTTATTGTCTCCAACGCGTGTGTGAACTCCTTGAGTGACCCGCGACTGCCGAGATGTTTGTTCCTTATGAGTACTACGTAAGTCCAGAAATGTTTCAACACTTTATACCGATCCACCCGCGACTGAAGAGGTTATTGTCTCCAACGCGTGTGTGAACTCCTTGAGTGACCCGCGACTGCCGAGATGTTTGTTCCTTATGAGTACTACGTAAGTCCACAAATGTTTCAACACTTTATACCGATCCACCCGCGACTGAAGAGGTTATTGTCTCCAACGCGTGTGTGAACTCCTTGAGTGACCCGCGACTGCCGAGATGTTTGTTCCTTATGAGTACTACGTAAGTCCAGAAATGTTTCAACACTTTATACCGATCCACCCGCGACTGAAGAGGTTATTGTCTCCAACGCGTGTGTGAACTCCTTGAGTGACCCGCGACTGCCGAGATGTTTGTTCCTTATGAGTACTACGTAAGTCCAGAAATGTTTCAACACTTTATACCGATCCACCCGCGACTGAAGAGGTTATTGTCTCCAACGCGTGTGTGAACTGCTTGAGTGACCCGCGACTGCCGAGATGTTTGTTCCTTATGAGTACTACGTAAGTCCAGAAATGTTTCAACACTTTATACCGATCCACCCGCGACTGAAGAGGTTATTGTCTCCAACGCGTGTGTGAACTCCTTGAGTGACCCGCGACTGCCGAGATGTTTGTTCCTTATGAGTACTACGTAAGTCCAGAAATGTTTCAACACTTTATACCGATCCACCCGCGACTGAAGAGGTTATTGTCTCCAACGCGTGTGTGAACTCCTTGAGTGACCCGCGACTGCCGAGATGTTTGTTCCTTATGAGTACTACGTAAGTCCAGAAATGTTTCAACACTTTATACCGATCCATCCGCGACTGAAGAGGTTATTGTCTCCAACGCGTGTGTGAACTCCTTGAGTGACCCGCGACTGCCGAGATGTTTGTTCCTTATGAGTACTACGTAAGTCCACAAATGTTTCAACACTTTATACCGATCCACCCGCGACTGAAGAGGTTATTGTCTCCAACGCGTGTGTGAACTCCTTGAGTGACCCGCGACTGCCGAGATGTTTGTTCCTTATGAGTACTACGTAAGTCCAGAAATGTTTCAACACTTTATACCGATCCACCCGCGACTGAAGAGGTTATTGTCTCCAACGCGTGTGTGAACTCCTTGAGTGACCCGCGACTGCCGAGATGTTTGTTCCTTATGAGTACTACGTAAGTCCAGAAATGTTTCAACACTTTATACCGATCCACCCGCGACTGAAGAGGTTATTGTCTCCAACGCGTGTGTGAACTCCTTGAGTGACCAGCGACTGCCGAGATGTTTGTTCCTTATGAGTACTACGTAAGTCCAGAAATGTTTCAACACTTTATACCGATCCACCCGCGACTGAAGAGGTTATTGTCTCCAACGCGTGTGTGAACTCCTTGAGTGACCCGCGACTGCCGAGATGTTTGTTCCTTATGAGTACTACGTAAGTCCAGAAATGTTTCAACACTTTATACCGATCCACCCGCGACTGAAGAGGTTATTGTCTCCAACGCGTGTGTGAACTCCTTGAGTGACCCGCGACTGCCGAGATGTTTGTTCCTTATGAGTACTACGTAAGTCCAGAAATGTTTCAACACTTTATACCGATCCACCCGCGACTGAAGAGGTTATTGTCTCCAACGCGTGTGTGAACTCCTTGAGTGACCCGCGACTGCCGAGATGTTTGTTCCTTATGAGTACTACGTAAGTCCAGAAATGTTTCAACACTTTATACCGATCCACCCGCGACTGAAGAGGTTATTGTCTCCAACGCGTGTGTGAACTCCTTGAGTGACCCGCGACTGCCGAGATGTTTGTTCCTTATGAGTACTACGTAAGTCCAGAAATGTTTCAACACTTTATACCGATCCACCCGCGACTGAAGAGGTTATTGTCTCCAACGCGTGTGTGAACTCCTTGAGTGACCCGCGACTGCCGAGATGTTTGTTCCTTATGAGTACTACGTAAGTCCAGAAATGTTTCAACACTTTATACCGATCCACCCGCGACTGAAGAGGTTATTGTCTCCAACGCGTGTGTGAACTCCTTGAGTGACCCGCGACTGCCGAGATGTTTGTTCCTTATGAGTACTACGTAAGTCCAGAAATGTTTCAACACTTTATACCGATCCACCCGCGACTGAAGAGGTTATTGTCTCCAACGCGTGTGTGAACTCCTTGAGTGACCCGCGACTGCCGAGATGTTTGTTCCTTATGAGTACTACGTAAGTCCAGAAATGTTTCAACACTTTATACCGATCCACCCGCGACTGAAGAGGTTATTGTCTCCAACGCGTGTGTGAACTCCTTGAGTGACCCGCGACTGCCGAGATGTTTGTTCCTTATGAGTACTACGTAAGTCCAGAAATGTTTCAACACTTTATACCGATCCACCCGCGACTGAAGAGGTTATTGTCTCCAACGCGTGTGTGAACTCCTTGAGTGACCCGCGACTGCCGAGATGTTTGTTCCTTATGAGTACTACGTAAGTCCAGAAATGTTTCAACACTTTATACCGATCCACCCGCGACTGAAGAGGTTATTGTCTCCAACGCGTGTGTGAACTCCTTGAGTGACCCGCGACTGCCGAGATGTTTGTTCCTTATGAGTACTACGTAAGTCCAGAAATGTTTCAACACTTTATACCGATCCACCCGCGACTGAAGAGGTTATTGTCTCCAACGCGTGTGTGAACTCCTTGAGTGACCCGCGACTGCCGAGATGTTTGTTCCTTATGAGTACTACGTAAGTCCAGAAATGTTTCAACACTTTATACCGATCCACCCGCGACTGAAGAGGTTATTGTCTCCAACGCGTGTGTGAACTCCTTGAGTGACCCGCGACTGCCGAGATGTTTGTTCCTTATGAGTACTACGTAAGTCCAGAAATGTTTCAACACTTTATACCGATCCACCCGCGACTGAAGAGGTTATTGTCTCCAACGCGTGTGTGAACTCCTTGAGTGACCCGCGACTGCCGAGATGTTTGTTCCTTATGAGTACTACGTAAGTCCAGAAATGTTTCAACACTTTATACCGATCCACCCGCGACTGAAGAGGTTATTGTCTCCAACGCGTGTGTGAACTCCTTGAGTGACCCGCGACTGCCGAGATGTTTGTTCCTTATGAGTACTACGTAAGTCCACAAATGTTTCAACACTTTATACCGATCCACCCGCGACTGAAGAGGTTATTGTCTCCAACGCGTGTGTGAACTCCTTGAGTGACCCGCGACTGCCGAGATGTTTGTTCCTTATGAGTACTACGTAAGTCCAGAAATGTTTCAACACTTTATACCGATCCACCCGCGACTGAAGAGGTTATTGTCTCCAACGCGTGTGTGAACTCCTTGAGTGACCCGCGACTGCCGAGATGTTTGTTCCTTATGAGTACTACGTAAGTCCACAAATGTTTCAACACTTTATACCGATCCACCCGCGACTGAAGAGGTTATTGTCTCCAACGCGTGTGTGAACTCCTTGAGTGACCCGCGACTGCCGAGATGTTTGTTCCTTATGAGTACTACGTAAGTCCAGAAATGTTTCAACACTTTATACCGATCCACCCGCGACTGAAGAGGTTATTGTCTCCAACGCGTGTGTGAACTCCTTGAGTGACCCGCGACTGCCGAGATGTTTGTTCCTTATGAGTACTACGTAAGTCCAGAAATGTTTCAACACTTTATACCGATCCACCCGCGACTGAAGAGGTTATTGTCTCCAACGCGTGTGTGAACTCCTTGAGTGACCCGCGACTGCCGAGATGTTTGTTCCTTATGAGTACTACGTAAGTCCACAAATGTTTCAACACTTTTATTTGATAACAAATCAATAGATAACTTTTTCTTTCCAGCAGACAAATTGAGATTGTCACTCTGCCCACAGTCCGGTCCGGCTGACCGCCGACCGCGAGGTTGTCGATCGCAACCGAGCGGGCACCTCAACTCGAATCCTTCCCACAAATTACTAATTACTATTACTAAATACTACTATTACTAGTACCAGCAGTTCCTGGTATTTGTCTGCGCGGCCCTCGCGGTAAACTATTATAACAAGCATAAATAATAATACCAAACTGTAAAAATTATTAAGAATTTATTTCACTAAGGGCATAATAAAAAAAGTTATTCACTGTTTTACTTAAACAGTGTTTAGTCCTTTTCAAGCAAAGCAAGACAAAACACTGTATAAGTTAGTTAGTTAGCCCCCACCAAGCCAACTAGACGCCTGTCAGGCATCTTCCAGCTTATATCACACCTCGCAGCTTCAAGACAAGACAAGACAGTGTATGATGATGATGAATGTTTCACGTGTCTGTCGGTAGTACTCACGTGGCAGCCGGCCTCGGAGGCGCGGGTCGCGGGCTTCTAGCACGCTCTCTGGATTTACGCAGCGGCGAACGGCGAACGAGCGGCGAACGGCGAACGAGCGGCGAGCGCGAGCGCGAGCGTCGGCCGAGCGGCGAGCGGCGAGCGAGAGGAGAACGCGAGCGGCGCGCGAGAGGCGAACGCGAGCGGCGACTGAGCGGCGAACTGTGGGAGAAAGGAATACTAAATTAATTCCTCATTGTGTTTGAGATGGTTTCTCTGGGGTTTAAAAGTTTCAAAGGTGTTGCTTGGCTCGTGACAACTTTTAAAACTTTTTAAATGTGCGTACTTTATAAGAAAAGCCTATATTCAGTCTAACCAGCCTTCCAACCCGTCTGGTGATTCAATGTGTTGGCGACGAACTGCTGTCGCTGCGATTTCGTTAAATCGACTAATCACAGAAAAACGTTGTTGATATCTGCGACACTCTTAAGCTGGGCAACCACAGCGATTGGAACTGTTGAAACTGGACTGACGACAATTGGATGAAGCCAAAAAGATTTCCCCCCTCTCTGGCGACAAACTGGCTTTCATAACTGGACCGACGACGGGGCCTTGCGCACACGTGCGTTACTACATAACGGGCTAGCCAGTTTGTCACCGCGTCAGTTGATAATATGGATTCGGATTCTTATGAGGATATTCGACCTATTGCTGCTACTTATTCTACTATTGTTGCCATCTAACCACCAGAATCATGCACTTTGGGCTGTATGTAGCGCGTGCTACTAAATGGTCACACATAAATACAAACAGACATACGTACAAACGCTCGAAAAACATTTCGCTCCTGGTGCAGTCGCGTTAAAAGATATTTTAATTATATCCTATTAATTTGATAAATGAGTTATCGCTGTAACTATTTGAGAAAGAATAGAACAGAACAGAAAGCACATTTATTTCACTGTAACTCAATGAATGAACCAACATATTTCATAGTTACAGCACGTCCAGCCGCCATCGCGTCCAAGCTCGGATTTTCCGGGCGTCCAGATTACTGGACGCCCGGAAAATCCGATTTTTTTCTAGACCACTCGCCGTGGACGCGACCGCGGCGACTTGTCTCCGTCGATATACAGCTGCTTGTAGCCTAGTGTGGGGCCAGGTAGTGTGGGGTACCGTACCGTGAGCGGCGCTGCAGCGGCGACCTGGCTCGCGGCGACGGCGGCGACTTGTCTCCGTCGATGTACAGCTGCTTGTAGCCCGTGTGACGCCATCTGAGAACAAACGGTTACTGTAATGGTTGGCACCACTTGGCACCACATGTCCGCCTTTGCTCCCGCTAGGTGGCGCCGGCGTAGTTGGAGGCAAAGAGTTTCATTCATCTGAGGTTTGCTTCAAAAACGCGTCACGGGATCTTTCAAATGCTCTGGCGAAATTAACCTCAAATGAGGTCAGGATGCAATATAAGTGCATATAATTTTGACAACTTTAGCAGATATAAATAAAGCCTCCAACTACTACTGTGATGTGATGAGCTTCTCAGTTTAGGTGTCATTATCAGTGATCGGAATAGACGGATATTTTTTGCCGCTTCCGATACGTGGTAATAATATGGACATGCCCGGAATCCGAGGATTTAATTTACAGAGTGCAACAGAAAGGTGTGATCATATTTTATGGACATCATTCTGAACAACTTTCATTATGACACCGATTTGATCAGAGCAACTCTATTTTTGTACTCGACTCAGTCAGATGTTGCTTAGTCCGATTATTTCCGATGCCTCATGGATTTATTAATTACTCCCTTAAAAATGTGTGTAGGGTTCCGTACCCGAAGGGTGACCAACAGGACCCTATTACTAAGCCTCCGCTGTCCGTCTGACTGATACCGGGCTCTATCTGATGCACCATAATAGGTGAGAGTTGGCTTTTTCACATAATTTGTATTTCTCTTGCCGCTACAGCAAAAAGTAATGAACTAAACGAGGTTTTATTTAATGGGTGGACACAAGAGACGTGTATCAATATACCTATCCCCGCGAATTGCCAAATCATCGCAATTCAAATATTAAATAATAGATAATTTCGCGTCATCTATTAATCGTTTCGGTGGCGGTAATTAGTTTGATGTCGGATCCGCTGTCTGTAGTAGGGTAGGGGTGGTGCTAGGTTCTAAACCTAGTTGGGACATAAACTTTTTTGTTTTTGTTTTATTATTTTTTGTCCTTAATTTGTCTTGTGCGATGAGAATTCCGAGGCATGTCCATATTATCTGTCTGTTTGACGTCGTTGAACCAAATCAGCTCCACCGATTCCGGACACTAATAATATGGCAGGGACAAAGACAAAATAATGTAAACAAACTAATGTATGAAGTGATAATTGTTAAAATTCCGTCGGCATTCGTAGGCGTCATAACTTACAATTGAATCAATGGTTAGCTTTCACTTCTCTGCTGGCCGGAAAAGAAAAAAATAATTACATAACAATACGGTATTTTACAAGGTATTCCAATAAATCTAGAAACGTGTCTCGAGCTGAACCAATTTCAACAAAAATGTTTGACAATATCAGAATTGTATATTTTCAGCAGTTGTATTTTATGAACTCAATTTTGTGTTAAGACAGCATTTGACTATGAAGTCACATGCTAGTATTTCATAGAACTCATAAACAAAATTATTGACAGCTCCTAAAAGTTAATGCAAATTTTATGTTGTTTCCCCACAAATGCCCACAATAGAATCTTCAGTACTCTAGGTAACGTCTGTCCTGTCCTGTCCCGTCGTCCCTTAATAGGTGCTTAGCGTCTCTACAATTTAAGTAGTATTCTAGAGTATTCTAGTTTTGTTTGTTGCCTACGACATCGGCGACCTGTCATCTTTTATATAACTACTTGTCTTGACATACGGGGCTGCAGACACTTTTGACCTAATACTAAGCCCACGCTGTCAATCCGTCCGTCTGTCAGTCCGTCAACTATATCATGAGCCGACTTATGTAGAAGGTTGAAGCTCTGATTTCTGTTGCCGCTGCAGCAACAAAACAACTACACGAGATTTTATAAATTGAAGGGGAGTCCCCACCCCACATGGGGGAGAAGTTTTCCCCGGTCGACACCTGCACCTGGTTATGTATGACTGAGGCATCATGATTAAGCACCTCATGCAATGGCAATAATATTCACAACCTATAACGTTAGGCTAACGTTTATATACGTTACGAGAAATGTGATTAATTGTAAATGAAAAATTTAAACGAGTGACTGTTAATGAAAGTTTTAAGTGACTAAAATAATTAATTTAGATTATTGCTAATGAAACACTTAAAATACAAAATGAGAAGCTTTTATTTGCATACGCTCCGGGGTTGCTTCTTTTAAGTTCCAACCTAACCTACAACCCAATTGAAATTTAGCCACTATAACCTACTCTAGACAACTTTGGCTTTTCTTTGCATACATTACGCTCCGGGGTTGCTTCTTCTAAGTTCCAACCTAACCTACAACCCAATTGAAATTTAGCCACTATTACCTACTCTAGACAACTTTGGCTTTTCTTTGCATACATTACGCTCCGGGGTTGCTTCTTCTAAGTTCCAACCTAACCTACAACCCAATTGAAATTTAGCCACTATAACCTACTCTAGACAACTTTGGCTTTTCTTTGCATACATTACGCTCCGGGGTTGCTTCTTCTAAGTTCCAACCTAACCTACAACCCAATTGAAATTTAGCCACTATAACCTACTCTAGACAACTTTGGCTTTTCTTTGCATACATTACGCTCCGGGGTTGCTTCTTCTAAGTTCCAACCTTACCAACAACCCAATTGAAATTTAGCCACTATAACCTACTCTAGACAACTTTGGCTTTTCTTTGCATACATTACGCTCCGGGGTTGCTTCTTCTAAGTTCCAACCTAACCTACAACCCAATTGAAATTTAGCCACTATAACCTACTCTAGACAACTTTGGCTTTTCTTTGCATACATTACGCTCCGGGGTTGCTTCTTCTAAGTTCCAACCTAACCTACAACCCAATTGAAATTTAGCCACTATAACCTACTCAAGACAACTTTGGCTTTTCTTTGCATACATTACGGTCCGGGGTTGCTTCTTCTAAGTTCCAACCTAACCTACAACCCAATTGAAATTTAGCCACTATAACCTACTCTAGACAACTTTGGCTTTTCTTTGCATACATTACGCTCCGGGGTTGCTTCTTCTAAGTTCCAACCTAACCAACAACCCAATTGAAATTTAGCCACTATAACCTGCTCTAGACAACTTTGGCTTTTCTTTGCATACATTACGCTCCGGGGTTGCTTCTTCTAAGTTCCAACCTAACCTACAACCCAATTGAAATTTAGCCACTATAACCTACTCTAGACAACTTTGGCTTTTCTTTGCATACATTACGCTCCGGGGTTGCTTCTTCTAAGTTCCAACCTAACCTACAACCCAATTGAAATTTAGCCACTATAACCTACTCTAGACAACTTTGGCTTTTCTTTGCATACATTACGCTCCGGGGTTGCTTCTTCTAAGTTCCAACCTAACCTACAACCCAATTGAAATTTAGCCACTATAACCTACTCTAGACAACTTTGGCTTTTCTTTGCATACATTACGCTCCGGGGTTGCTTCTTCTAAGTTCCAACCTAACCTACAACCCAATTGAAATTTAGCCACTATTACCTACTCTAGACAACTTTGGCTTTTCTTTGCATACATTACGCTCCGGGGTTGCTTCTTCTAAGTTCCAACCTAACCTACAACCCAATTGAAATTTAGCCACTATAACCTACTCTAGACAACTTTGGCTTTTCTTTGCATACATTACGCTCCGGGGTTGCTTCTTCTAAGTTCCAACCTAACCTACAACCCAATTGAAATTTAGCCACTATAACCTACTCTAGACAACTTTGGCTTTTCTTTGCATACATTACGCTCCGGGGTTGCTTCTTCTAAGTTCCAACCTAACCTACAACCCAATTGAAATTTAGCCACTATTACCTACTCTAGACAACTTTGGCTTTTCTTTGCATACATTACGCTCCGGGGTTGCTTCTTCTAAGTTCCAACCTAACCTACAACCTAATTGAAATTTGGCCACTATAACCTACTCTAGACAACTTTGGCTTTTCTTTGCATACATTACGCTCCGGGGTTGCTTCTTCTAAGTTCCAACCTAACCTACAACCCAATTGAAATTTAGCCACTATAACCTACTCTAGACAACTTTGGCTTTTCTTTGCATACATTACGCTCCGGGGTTGCTTCTTCTAAGTTCCAACCTTACCAACAACCCAATTGAAATTTAGCCACTATAACCTACTCTAGACAACTTTGGCTTTTCTTTGCATACATTACGCTCCGGGGTTGCTTCTTCTAAGTTCCAACCTAACCTACAACCCAATTGAAATTTAGCCACTATAACCTACTCTAGACAACTTTGGCTTTTCTTTGCATACATTACGCTCCGGGGTTGCTTCTTCTAAGTTCCAACCTAACCTACAACCCAATTGAAATTTAGCCACTATAACCTACTCAAGACAACTTTGGCTTTTCTTTGCATACATTACGCTCCGGGGTTGCTTCTTCTAAGTTCCAACCTAACCTACAACCCAATTGAAATTTAGCCACTATAACCTACTCTAGACAACTTTGGCTTTTCTTTGCATACATTACGCTCCGGGGTTGCTTCTTCTAAGTTCCAACCTAACCAACAACCCAATTGAAATTTAGCCACTATAACCTGCTCTAGACAACTTTGGCTTTTCTTTGCATACATTACGCTCCGGGGTTGCTTCTTCTAAGTTCCAACCTAACCTACAACCCAATTGAAATTTAGCCACTATAACCTACTCTAGACAACTTTGGCTTTTCTTTGCATACATTACGCTCCGGGGTTGCTTCTTCTAAGTTCCAACCTAACCTACAACCCAATTGAAATTTAGCCACTATAACCTACTCTAGACAACTTTGGCTTTTCTTTGCATACATTACGCTCCGGGGTTGCTTCTTCTAAGTTCCAACCTAACCTACAACCCAATTGAAATTTAGCCACTATAACCTACTCTAGACAACTTTGGCTTTTCTTTGCATACATTACGCTCCGGGGTTGCTTCTTCTAAGTTCCAACCTAACCTACAACCCAATTGAAATTTAGCCACTATAACCTACTCTAGACAACTTTGGCTTTTCTTTGCATACATTACGCTCCGGGGTTGCTTCTTCTAAGTTCCAACCTAACCTACAACCCAATTGAAATTTAGCCACTATAACCTACTCTAGACAACTTTGGCTTTTCTTTGCATACATTACGCTCCGGGGTTGCTTCTTCTAAGTTCCAACCTTACCAACAACCCAATTGAAATTTAGCCACTATAACCTACTCTAGACAACTTTGGCTTTTCTTTGCATACATTACGCTCCGGGGTTGCTTCTTCTAAGTTCCAACCTAACCTACAACCCAATTGAAATTTAGCCACTATAACCTACTCTAGACAACTTTGGCTTTTCTTTGCATACATTACGCTCCGGGGTTGCTTCTTCTAAGTTCCAACCTAACCTACAACCCAATTGAAATTTAGCTACTATAACCTACTCAAGACAACTTTGGCTTTTCTTTGCATACATTACGGTCCGGGGTTGCTTCTTCTAAGTTCCAACCTAACCTACAACCCAATTGAAATTTAGCCACTATAACCTACTCTAGACAACTTTGGCTTTTCTTTGCATACATTACGCTCCGGGGTTGCTTCTTCTAAGTTCCAACCTAACCAACAACCCAATTGAAATTTAGCCACTATAACCTGCTCTAGACAACTTTGGCTTTTCTTTGCATACATTACGCTCCGGGGTTGCTTCTTCTAAGTTCCAACCTAACCTACAACCCAATTGAAATTTAGCCACTATAACCTACTCTAGACAACTTTGGCTTTTCTTTGCATACATTACGCTCCGGGGTTGCTTCTTCTAAGTTCCAACCTAACCTACAACCCAATTGAAATTTAGCCACTATAACCTACTCTAGACAACTTTGGCTTTTCTTTGCATACATTACGCTCCGGGGTTGCTTCTTCTAAGTTCCAACCTAACTGTTTAAATGATGTCAATTATACTAAGTGTTTAGTTTTAAACCACACCACTAGATGGCGTTGGTAGTACTTTGCCTCGCGGTATCGTAAGGTTTTCATCTCAGCTTATATTTCTAACATGTAATTTGAATTGTTGAGTTTTAACTAAGAGTTTAACAAGTACTTAAATACAGTGCAGTGAGTAAAGTAAAGTGAAGTGTTTTAGTTCTCCATAGTGGTCCTTCGAAACGGATTTGTATTTGGGACAGTGCGAGTGCGAAATTTGACCTTGAGAATTTTACAGTTGTGTTCTAAAGACTTAGAAAAATCACGATCAATAAAAAGACTTGTAAAATTTCAAGAGTGTAATCTGGACTTAGAAAAATCACGATCAAAAAAAAGACTTGTAAAATTTCAAGAGTGTATTCTGAACTTAGAAAAATTACGATTAAAAAAAAGACTTGTAAAATTTCAAGAGTGTATTCTGAACTTAGAAAAATTACGATTAAAAAAAAAGACTTGTAAAATTTCACACTTCGAAAAAAAAAAAAAAAAAAAAAAAAAAAAAAAAAAAAAAAAAAAAAAAAAAAAAAAATAGAATTTAACTACGTCTACAAATCAGTTATATCAAGATGGCTGAACTTTGCATGTCTCAGATTGATCTTAAAGAAAGAATTGATAAGATTTTAACGAATACTAAAAAGACAAGTAAGAGTTTACGTACACTCGGATTTTATGAGACACGCTTAGAATTAGCGGAAGGTTATTGGAAAGAGTATAATACACAGAAGACACATATTCTAAGTACCGTTTCTGACAAGGTCGTTAAAGAAACAGGATTTAACATTCGAGAACATTTCGATTTAACAGAAGAAAGTTATTTGGCACTCAAAACGTATATGAAAGAGGCGATCAACGAGTTAAAAAACGCTGACAAGAAACAACAGAATAATGAAAGCAGTGTATCGGTAGTGAGTGACAATTCAGAGGGAAAGGTTAAGCGGATGAAAGCTAAGCTTCCACCCATAGCCATACCTACCTTTTCAGGTAGTTACAGTGAATGGATGAGCTATAGAGATTTATTCACCACACTCATCCACAAGGAACCAGGTCTCTCAAAGATTGAAAAACACCATTACTTGAAGTCAAGTTTGTCAGGTGAAGCCGAACAATTGCTGAGACATTTTACTCTTACGGAAGCTAATTATGAAAAGTCTTGGAAGACACTAGAAGAGAGATACAATAACAAAAGAGTTATTGTGAGCAACATCCTCAATCGCCTACTTAACCAAAAGAAGCTGACAATAGAATGCGCAAGTGGTCTGAAAGAATTATTGGACACAACAAAAGAATGCCTTAATTCTCTGGATAATTTGGACATCGACACTTCTGCATGGGATGCGATTGTGGTACATATAGTAGTCTCCAAGTTGGATATCGAGACACACAAACTTTGGGAACAATCACTTGGATCCACAACAGAAATACCAAAGTTTACCACATTAGCTCAGCATCTGGAGAATCGCTTCCGATCGATGGAGATGATTAGCGTCACACAAAGAAAAGAGTTTGCCAAACCACCACCACGTCCTGCACCAAAAACTACAACTGTAAAAACTTTCGTCGCAGAAATAGAAAGCACCTGCACCTACTGCAATCAGAACCATTACTTATGCCACTGTAAAGATTTTGCCACACTAGATATTCCACAACGTCAAGAATTTGTAAAGAATAACGGAATATGCTTCAATTGTCTTGTAAAAGGACACTCCGTTAGTCACTGCCGACAAAGCACATCCTGCAAAAAGTGTTACCGTCGTCACCACACGTTGCTCCATGCTACGCACACGCACAAGACAGCTGTCACACCTGAGAAACCCGAGGAAACACAAGCTATAAGCATGAAAACTGAATTCATGAATTCGCAAGTTTTGCTAGCTACAGCACTGGTTGCAGTTCAAGCTATAAACGGAGAGACACACATTCTCCGAGCCCTCATTGATCAAGGATCTCAGGCCTCCTTTGTTACTGAAGCTGCTTCTCAACTACTCAATCTCAAGCGCACAAGTGTTAATGGCAAAATCTCTGGAATATCTGACACATCAGTGATAACTACAAAGTCTATGGTCACACTATCATTCCACTCTCTGCACAATCGAGAAATGACACCAATCACAGTCAACGCATATGTCCTAAGGAGACTTACCTCATTGCTACCCTCCCATGAGTTTCCTGTGGATGCTTGGCCATCACTTGAAAAATTAAACCTCGCAGACCCACAACTCCACAAACCTGGCTCCATTGACATTTTACTTGGTGCCGAAGTGCACGCACAAATCATGCTAGAAGGATTAAAGAGACACGACACATTAATCGCACTAAATTCACGTCTAGGCTGGTTGATATCTGGCAAAATAGAGAAAACTCCAACCACCCAGCCACACAACATAGTAGTTGCTCATGCGAATTTTGAGGTTGATCAATTGCTAAGAAAGTTTTGGGAGATTGAAGAATACTTACCACACACGAAGCCTATGGCGAAATTAGAGACGTTGTGTGAAGAGCATTACAAGAATACTCACACTCGGAACACTGACGGTCGTTACATCGTGAGTCTCCCCTTCAAAGATGATTCAGACACCAACTTAGGTGATTCCAGGCCACTGGCAGTCAATCGTTTACTTCAAATGGAGAGACGTACTGCACGCCAACCTGAATTAAGAGACGAGTACTGTAAGTTCATGCAACAGTACCTTAAAGATGGTCACATGGAAAAGGTACCTGAAAAAGAAAAGAAAAATGAATATACACAAAGGGATAAAAGGATATATTACTTACCTCATCACGCAGTCGTTAGAGAATCTAGCATCAGCACAAAACTCAGAGTGGTCTTCGACGGAAGTGCCAAACCTGAAAAAGGAAATTCACTCAATGACGAATTGCTAATTGGTCCTCCTCTACAAGCAGACATTCGAGATTTAGTTACGAGATGGAGACAATACAAATTTTGCTTAGTAGCTGATATACAGAAAATGTATAGACAAATACTTATATCCAAAGAAGACACCGAATATCAAAGAATTCTGTGGCGGGAAGCACCGAACAAACCAATAGAAGAATATCGGCTACTTACTGTAACATACGGTACTTCTTGCGCACCGTTTTTGGCGATTCGAACACTGCATCAACTTGCTATAGACGAACGTGAAGAATTCCCTGAAGAAGTCGAGAAGCTGAAAGTCGATTTATACATGGACGATCTGATGACGGGTGCGTCCACTGAAGAGACTGCGGTTCAACTGCAGACACGCTTGACAGCGCTACTGTCTAGAGGTGGCTTTCCTTTGCACAAGTGGGCTTCGAACAGTGAATTAGTGTTGAGTAATATCCCAAACTCTAATAAAGAACCTCAAAGCTCGGTGAATATCCAAGTTGATGAATCAGTGAAAACTTTGGGTATAATGTGGAAACCTCAAAATGACAATTTCGAGTTGAAAATACAAATCGACTGTAAGAATACACACTTTGCCACAAAAAGAAATGTTTTGTCTGCAATAGCTAAGACTTTCGACCCCCTGGGTTGGTTGGCACCAAGTGTCATAGTTCTAAAGATGTTTATGCAAAAATTATGGGCTGCTGGCTTAGGTTGGGATACAGAACTACCAGATGAACTCAAAAATGAATGGTTAACTTACTTAGAGAAATTTGTTAACATGAAACCCATTCAACTACCTCGATGGTTAGGAATTTCTGTCGCCACAATTCATGTTGAACTTCACGGCTTCAGTGATGCTTCTGAAACCGCATATGCTGGGGTGGTGTACCTCAGAGTTTGGGATGGCCAAGACGTCAGAGTTAGTTTGATTATAAGTAAAACTAAAGTTGCCCCCGTAAAACAAGTGTCTGTGGCTCGCCTTGAACTCTGCGGTGCCGTGCTATTATCTAAGATGTTATACGATGTAAAGACAAGTCTAAAAATACCTGACGATCGTGTTTTTGCATGGTCCGATTCTACCATAGTTCTGTCGTGGTTGCGAAAAACTCCAAATACCTGGACAACGTTTGTTGCGAACCGTACCACAGAAGTGTTGAATGTCACTAACAGTAGCCAGTGGAATCATGTAAGTTCCTCTGAAAATCCAGCCGATTGTGCTACACGAGGTGTTAATCCAGAGGAGCTCCCAAACAAAGAACTATGGTGGCATGGCGCACCTTTTTTGAAACAGAAAGATATTTGTTACCAACAATTTGTAGCTATTGCCGAAGACGAGTTACCTGAAAGAAAGAAACTTACAAAATTTACTTATCATTGTGTAGATGATGATACTGAAGAACATCTTAATAGGTACTCAACACTGTTAAAATTGGTTCGAGTCACTGCGTACTGCATTCGATTTGTAAACAAATGTAAATCTCACAAAAACCAAGACAATATACAACCGCTGCCTTCCTATTTGACAGTGAGTGAAATTCGAAATGCCTCCAATATATGTATACGACTTTCACAAGCTAAACATTTCACAGCGGAAATTGAACTGTTAACACATGGTAAATCTGTAACCAAATGCAGTAAGATATATGCATTAAATCCATTTCTAGATGATTCGAGAATTCTGAGAGTGGGTGGACGTCTAACCAATGCTGATATAGCGTTTGATTTGAAATTTCCAATTGTTCTGATGAATAAAAGTAAGCTTGCGGAGCTTATAGCTACTGAAGCTCATCACAAAACTTTGCATGGTGGCCATCAACTCACACTCAATTATGTTAGACGTAAGTACTGGATAGTTGGAGCTAAACAACTTATAAAGAAAACTGTAAGAAAATGTATACCATGTTTTAAGCAGTATGCAACACCAATCACTCCATTCATGGGCAATTTACCCCAGTGCAGAGTCACACCAACCCGACCATTTCGCAGTAGCGGTGTAGATTATGCTGGTCCTTTTACTCTAAAGCTGTACACAGGTAGATGTGCGAGAACTTGTAAAGCATATATTTGTTTGTTTGTTTGTACTGTGACAAAAGCCATTCACCTTGAACTGGTGAGTGATCTCACAAGCTCAGCCTTTTTAGCAGCATTTAAAAGATTCACGTCGCGTCGTGGCCATTGTAGCGACTTGTGGAGCGATTGTGGAACCAACTTCATAGGAGCCTCACGCGAGTTAGATCTTGCTTTTAAAAATAGAAAATCACAAGTAGTTGCGGAAATTGCTGAATTGTTATCCAATGATGCCACAAATTGGCACTTCAATCCCCCTAGTAGTCCCCACTTTGGCGGATTGTGGGAAAGCGGTGTAAAATCCGTAAAAGGTCATTTGAAACGTGTTATCGGACAAACTTGTCTCACTTTCGAAGAATTTGCAACCTTTTTGACCCAAGTTGAAGCTTGTGTTAATTCTCGTCCTTTAACTTTAATATGTTCCTCTCTCGATGAACCTCCACTTACCCCTGGACATTTTCTCATAGGAGAACCTCCAATTACAATACCGGAAGAAGATTATACGAATGCCAAATTGAATTCCTTAAAACGTTGGCAAACTGTTCAGCGCTTGGTGCAATGTTTATGGCAGCGATGGCAAATTGAATATCTGACTAATCTGCAGCATCGTTACAAATGGAACAAAAATGTTCCAGACATTGACATAGGTACTATCGTTTTAGTAAAAGATGAACATTTACCTCCGGGAAAATGGCTTTTGGGTAGAGTTGTTACAAAACACCCGGGAACAGATGGTATAACTCGAGTTGTTTCACTACGGTACAAAAATTGTATATTTAAAAGACCTCTTACTAAGTTATGTCCTCTGCCCCTGGATGATTAATAGGGTAGATATTTCTATAATTTGTTGTTATGTGCGATTTGTTTAAGGACCGTATTGTCCTTAGGCGGCGATGATGTTTAAATGATGTCAATTATACTAAGTGTTTAGTTTTAAACCACACCACTAGATGGCGTTGGTAGTACTTTGCCTCGCGGTATCGTAAGGTTTTCATCTCAGCTTATATTTCTAACATGTAATTTGAATTGTTGAGTTTTAACTAAGAGTTTAACAAGTACTTAAATACAGTGCAGTGAGTAAAGTAAAGTGAAGTGTTTTAGTTCTCCACTAACCTACAACCCAATTGAAATTTAGCCACTATAACCTACTCTAGACAACTTTGGCTTTTCTTTGCATACATTACGCTCCGGGGTTGCTTCTTCTAAGTTCCAACCTAACCTACAACCCAATTGAAATTTAGCCACTATAACCTACTCTAGACAACTTTGGCTTTTCTTTGCATACATTACGGTCCGGGGTTGCTTCTTCTAAGTTCCAACCTTACCTACAACCCAATTGAAATTTAGCCACTATAACCTACTCTAGACAACCTTGGCTTTTCTTTGCATACATTACGCTCCGGGGTTGCTTCTTCTAAGTTCCAACCTAACCTACAACCCAATTGAAATTTAGCCACTATAACCTACTCTAGACAACTTTGGCTTTTCTTTGCATACATTACGCTCCGGGGTTGCTTCTTCTAAGTTCCAACCTAACCTACAACCCAATTGAAATTTAGCCACTATAACCTACTCTAGACAACTTTGGCTTTTCTTTGCATACATTACGCTCCGGGGTTGCTTCTTCTAAGTTCCAACCTAACCTACAACCCAATTGAAATTTAGCCACTATAACCTACTCTAGACAACTTTGGCTTTTCTTTGCATACATTACGCTCCGGGGTTGCTTCTTCTAAGTTCCAACCTAACCTTCAACCCAATTGAAATTTAGCCACTATAACCTACTCTAGACAACTTTGGCTTTTCTTTGCATACATTACGCTCCGGGGTTGCTTCTTCTAAGTTCCAACCTAACCTACAACCCAATTGAAATTTAGCCACTATAACCTACTCTAGACAACTTTGGCTTTTCTTTGCATACATTACGCTCCGGGGTTGCTTCTTCTAAGTTCCAACCTAACCTACAACCCAATTGAAATTTAGCCACTATAACCTACTCTAGACAACTTTGGCTTTTCTTTGCATACATTACGCTCCGGGGTTGCTTCTTCTAAGTTCCAACCTAACCTACAACCCAATTGAAATTTAGCCACTATAACCTACTCTAGACAACTTTGGCTTTTCTTTGCATACATTACGCTCCGGGGTTGCTTCTTCTAAGTTCCAACCTAACCTACAACCCAATTGAAATTTAGCCACTATAACCTACTCTAGACAACTTTGGCTTTTCTTTGCATACATTACGCTCCGGGGTTGCTTCTTCTAAGTTCCAACCTAACCTTCAACCCGATTGAAATTTAGCCACTATAACCTACTCTAGACAACTTTGGCTTTTCTTTGCATACATTACGCTCCGGGGTTGCTTCTTCTAAGTTCCAACCTAACCTACAACCCAATTGAAATTTAGCCACTATAACCTACTCTAGACAACTTTGGCTTTTCTTTGCATACATTACGCTCCGGGGTTGCTTCTTCTAAGTTCCAACCTAACCTACAACCCAATTGAAATTTAGCCACTATAACCTACTCTAGACAACTTTGGCTTTTCTTTGCATACATTACGCTCCGGGGTTGCTTCTTCTAAGTTCCAACCTAACCTACAACCCAATTGAAATTTAGCCACTATAACCTACTCTAGACAACTTTGGCTTTTCTTTGCATACATTACGCTCCGGGGTTGCTTCTTCTAAGTTCCAACCTAACCTACAACCCAATTGAAATTTAGCCACTATAACCTACTCTAGACAACTTTGGCTTTTCTTTGCATACATTACGCTCCGGGGTTGCTTCTTCTAAGTTCCAACCTAACCTACAACCCAATTGAAATTTAGCCACTATAACCTACTCTAGACAACTTTGGCTTTTCTTTGCATACATTACGCTCCGGGGTTGCTTCTTCTAAGTTCCAACCTAACCTACAACCCAATTGAAATTTAGCCACTATAACCTACTCTAGACAACTTTGGCTTTTCTTTGCATACATTACGCTCCGGGGTTGCTTCTTCTAAGTTCCAACCTAACCTACAACCCAATTGAAATTTAGCCACTATAACCTACTCTAGACAACTTTGGCTTTTCTTTGCATACATTACGCTCCGGGGTTGCTTCTTCTAAGTTCCAACCTAACCTACAACCCAATTGAAATTTAGCCACTATAACCTACTCTAGACAACTTTGGCTTTTCTTTGCATACATTACGCTCCGGGGTTGCTTCTTCTAAGTTCCAACCTAACCTACAACCCAATTGAAATTTAGCCACTATAACCTACTCTAGACAACTTTGGCTTTTTTTTGCATACATTACGCTCCGGGGTTGCTTCTTCTAAGTTCCAACCTAACCTACAACCCAGTTGAAATTTAGCCACTATAACCTACTCTAGACAACTTTGGCTTTTCTTTGCATACATTACGCTCCGGGGTTGCTTCTTCTAAGTTCCAACCTAACCTACAACCCAATTGAAATTTAGCCACTATAACCTACTCTAGACAACTTTGGCTTTTCTTTGCATACATTACGCTCCGGGGTTGCTTCTTCTAAGTTCCAACCTAACCTACAACCCAATTGAAATTTAGCCACTATAACCTACTCTAGACAAACTTGCCATTCTGTGTTCCGTTATTGAAGTTGCCCACTCTGCATTTCTAGTGGCTCACTTAGTCATTTGGTCGCACGGCTATATATTTAATATCTGCAATGCCCACTTTTTGTAAGCTTGTTCAGGATTTTATTATTTTTCGACCGATTCCGAGGATCGAACTGTTTGAAAAAAATTCTCTATACCTCATAATACCTATACAAAATTATAATAATATAAACAGTTTACCATAACAACATAACATAGCTTCACGCCTTTTCCATATAAAAACACCAGCAAAACAACAAAAATGTAACCCTGTTGGATGCAACTCTAGTTAAGTAACCCTGTTGGATGCAACTCTAGTTAAGTAACCCTGTTGGATGTAACTCTAGTTAAGTAACCCTGTTGGATGCAACTCTAGTTAAGTAACCCTGTTGGATGTAACTCTAGTTAAGTAACCCTGTTGGATGTAACTCTAGTTAAGTAACCCTGTTGGATGCAACTCTAGTTAAGTAAGCCTGTTGGATGTAACTCTAGTTAAGTAACCCTGTTGGATGCAACTCTAGTTAAGTAACCCTGTTGGATGCAACTCTAGTTAAGTAACCCTGTTGGATGTAACTCTAGTTAAGTAACCCTGTTGGATGCAACTCTAGTTAAGTAACCCTGTTGGATGCAACTCTAGTTAAGTAACCCTGTTGGATGCAACTCTAGTTAAGTAACCCTGTTGGATGCAACTCTAGTTAAGAACGCGTTTATGAATGCAGAAGGAAACATAAACTGTATTACAAATGTTTATTTCGAACTTCAATGTTTCAACGCAATATTTCTCAATAATGCCCTACAGAGATACCATCATCTTTTGTTAACATCATTTGGACATTTTGAATATGCTGATCTCTTAGAATGCTCTCTTTCTTTTTTCTATTTTTGAATGGAGGAACATTATTTTCCACCTGCTTCCTCAAAGCAACAACAACACATCATCTGTAAATACTTTTAATATTTGCAGTAAAGTGGCCTTCTTCCTTCTGCATTCATTGTTTATTTTTACATGCCATCCCTCTATAAAATTATTTGTTCGGTGGTCTTCGCCAAAAACACACCAAGCAAGGCCTGTGTTGAGCTAGATTAACCCCATACAGTCCTGTCATTTAAGTAATCTCGAACATTGTAATATCCCTTTTTCGACAAAGTCGCTTTAACATGCTTTTTAAATTGCTCAAATGGCAATTTCAAAATCTCCAGAGGTATCTTATTATAGTAGAGAATGCACTGACCCTCGAAAGAATTGCTAACCTTCGCGAGTCTAAATCGGGGCGCACACAGTCTGTGATTATTTCTTAGGTTAACATTGCAGCTATCGCTAAGTTTGGTAAATGTTGTTAGGTTCTTGCGTACATACATTATATTTTCGAAAATAAATTGACTAGCTACAGTAAGTATGTCAATTTCTTTAAAAAGCTCTCTTAAGGAGTCTGTTCGTTTTAAATTATAAATTGTTCGAATAGCTCTTTTCTGTAAAATAAAAATAGTTTGAATATCCGCTGCTTTCCCCCACAACAAGATACCATAGGACATCACACTATGAAAGTAACTAAAATATACTAGCCTAGATGTAGCCACATCCGTCACCATAATGGAGGATTGGTAGTACAAATACCCTTCTGTAGCGTTGCTTTTACATGACGTATGTTTTCCCAGATGGGGTTGCAGAAGCACAATTTCACATAATATGACAGTAGACTTCACATAAAATAGGTTTATATTTTTGACAGGTGTCACTATTTTTGGTATTAGTAGTTGCAATTGAAATCGGCCAGTAGAAATGGATGATACTGTGGAGGAATTATAACATCCTCAACATTTTCAAAACATGTTTTTTGCATACGAACAGCATCCTTCCTTCTGTTGTATAAGTTGTTTCAAACAGACTTAAACGGTGGAATTACATTTACTAAATCAACTCCAGAATCCTGCATGGCTACTAAAGTGCCTGCTAATAGCAGGAATTCTGTAGGTTCTTGAGCGGCCCTTTCTTTACATGCATGCATTTGTATATCTATCACATTTTTGGCGATATTTGGAGAGCAATTGTCGCTATGCATTTTTGACTTCAGTATATTTTCGTTCTGTAAATGAAGAATCATCGATTCATGAGAAGTTCCAACTTAACCTAATTGTCACTCATCGGGTACGGAACCCTAAAAATAGACCTTTACTGTAACAGCACCAATGCATGCTTTTCTTGAACATTTCGATATTGATGAACCATGTTCATATGATTTATTTTTACAATACTGATGTCCTCCATAAAGCAACGCCGCCGGCCGTACCGCTTCTTCTCTTCAACAATACAGCACTCAGGTTTTCCTGTTCTCCTTCCATTTGTACACAATATATCCTGCAGCTACGTAAAATGCAAAATATATTTAGTGAAAAAGTTACGTCAAATTTAACTAGTGACAAATAAATTATGCTTCTCAGTCATGATTATTTTTAAGTGCTTTTTCCAAAGAGGCTCCATATTAAAAGGTGAAATCATGATGAAATAACACTTGAGTTATCATATGTGTGTATCTAGCTAGGTAGTTACTATTATTTTATGAAGTTTTGTAGCTAAACCATTACAAATTATATTATTTATCTTTTTATTTTTATTTTGCTGTGTAGCTGGGGTACAGGTATTATGAAGAATAGAGAAGCTATCAAGTTCTAGTCTAACAATTTAAAAGGAAATATTCCAAACAGTTCGATCCACGGACTGAGTCTAAAAATTTGAAAAAAAAAATCTCAAACAGTTAGATCACGGGAATCGGCCGAACAGTTTGGAAAAAAATGTCCAAACAGTTCGATGGTTGGACTACTGGTATGACAGTATGGAATAAAGGAATATTTCGACATATGACATTCAAATTTCGAACGCCGACGCCCGCCTTCGTGCCGCCCTAGTTTGTCAGTGAAGTTGGTACTACTGAACAACCTTAACAAGTGCAGAGCAATGATCAATGCCACAATGCCCGTCGAACATGCGGTTCCTGAACACATCAAAGAGAGCTTATGATATGTGTGTAGATAAACTAGTGTATGTAACTGTACATAATCAGGCATTATGTATCAGTCACATAAACTACTATGATGGCATAAAATAAAAATAAAAATAACTTCATTTCTACAGTATTTCATGAAACAATTTGGTGATCTTTTCCATCCATCCATCCATTCTGGCAATCATTTCGGATTTACTGGTACATAGTAAAATTGGTAATCGTTTAAACAAAAGCCGTTTTTATATAATTTATCATTTGCGGCTCTATAAATAAATAAACAACTTCTCTCACAGGGGGGGTGTTACGTTTCCATTTTCAGAATTGTTCTTTTGAAACATGAAATACCGATATTCAGCCATTCAGTACTCATTAAAGTTAAGTGCAACGCCTGTACATCGCTGTCATCCATGTATCGATTTGACGTCTCCTTTATGCAAAGAGTTTCGTTATTCAGAGAAATGAATTGTTAGTATCCAGATATCCATAGAACTTCAGTTGAATGAAACTCTTTGTGTTACAAACATACAAGTGACCTCTACCTATGTATTGCGAAATGTTCCGCATTCAGTACAAACCTGTTGGGGTCCTTCTCCTCCACCTCCAGCAGTTTCCGGTCCCAGCTGCCGGGCGAGGCCTGCCGGGCTCGCTTCATCAGGTTGTCCATCTCCTTGCGACGACCCGCCGGGTTCGAAGGGTCTGTGGGAAGAGACCAATTAGCAGGGGTTAGTTAACCCAGCAGTTAACATGGTCCAACATGGATCCCTATCTAGTCGAGCCATAACTGAAGAGGAGGGTAGAACTTGACGTAGGTAATTAACATTTCCAAAGTTGTCATTGCATAATACACGTTTACCAGCAACAGTGCGAGTGTGCCTTGCATCGAGAGTATTCATCGAAGAATGTGGACATCCGATCCGGCGTAGTGTTCCGTCTGGATACGCTTAATTTGTGTCGTCGAGCCCCTGGAGGGATCATCAGGACCGTCTCATCGTTGTTCAGCGCAGCGAGTCAATGACCAGAAGTGACTATCCAATATAGAGAAGTGGCAAACAATGACGTTTGCTAAGTATATGTAAATATCTACAGTAATAAAGACATTTTGACGAATGAATTATTGTATATTGATCGCCCATTTATTATCAAGCCTTAGCGCCCAACGCCATCTAGGGTCGACAAGCAAAACTGACCTCCACCCAGCTACGATCCAAAGATCCTCACACAATGAGGATGTGGTAGGTTTACTGCCGCAACAGGTGTCGCTGTATGCACCGTCGGCGAACGAAATTATCAAAAAGCGTTGTTGTCACTTGGAGTCGAAGATCTCCCTTATAAATAGGTCTGCCCAAGCTGTATCAGCCAGAATGTGTGAGCCTCGGGCCCAGAACACCTGCCATGCGTGGAAGGATCGACAGATATGACAGCCTCACCAGGTCGGAACTACTTACAGAAATGCGCCGGATTCGCACCGAAATCACCACCACGCGGCAAGAGCTAACCAAGATTCACATTGATTTCAACGCGCTCCGTGAAGACGTTGAGACTTGCCAAGCCAACTATGTCGAGGCCAATAATAGATTGGAGAAAACGGACGTACACGTCGTCAACTCATCTCTAAGCAAGAAGAAAGATGAAGAGATCAAGAGCCTACGTGCGGACACTGCGAAGCTGTCTGGTCAAGCCAAGGACTTACTATCTCGCTTAGCAGTCCTCGAACGCGAATCTCAATCCGAACTAACAGTGGACCCGCCTGCAAAATGTCAAAATTGTGGGAGTGCCGGAGACCGTAGGCGAATCAACCCACGGGCTGGTGAAGAAGATCGCGTCATGCTGGGACCTGATGACGTCGAGTTCGCCAATCGAGTGCAGCCCCTGCGCGCTGCGGCCGGTAATCCGCGCGCCCTCGGCGTGCGCCTCGAGCAGCGCAGCACCAAGGACGCGGTCTATGCTGCATCATCCCGTTCACAAAACCTGGACACCGCCAAGATCGGCATGAGCGGAGATCCGACGCGTATTCACGTGAATTCACACCTAACAGTTAAAAATAAACAGTTGTTTAGGTCATGTAAAATAAAGACTCAAACTACAAATTCGTCTGGACAAAAAACTGGTTTATTTTTGTAAGGGCCATAAACGCGCCGCATATATTCATTTCAACAGAAGTAGACCTCATGAAAATTGTATAATAAAAATGTTTCTTAACACCGCCGCCTGCTATGTCAACAAGCATACACTAAACACCCACGCAAATTACACTCACCTAGGGAATACAATCCCGATCCCGCGGGATCCTGAGGCATTATACGGGATCAATCCCGAACCGAAAAAACGAACGAGATTATCGGGATTAATGAGATGACCTATTTCAGGTGGAGAAGTTATCAATCTAACAGCAAATGAAGATGAAGAAACCCTGCCTCTATCGATGGTTGCAGAAGAGATGCGGTTGACGCTCTCGCCTGCTCAAGCAGCGGGTATCGCAACAACAATAGCTTCAACCGGTCCATCTTCTTTTCGAGCTGAATTAGGAGAAGCTCTAAAACTATATAAATCTAATCCTCCTTGCATGCTCACCGTATCCGACAGATTGGAAACATTCATAAAAAAAGAGACGAATCTGTACGAATGTGAGGGAAATAGAGGCCAATATTTAGTATTCAACTACAATTGTTTACTTTAATTGGTCCCTACCAGTGTTGAGTTCGAGAGGGCAGTTTCATCTGCGGGTACCGAGCCTCTGAAATAAGATGCCGCCTAACAGATAAAACTATCGACATGCTATGCTTCCTTTGAAGTCATTTTCAAAATCACCCGAATTAAGCGAGTCTTTTTTAGGGTTCCGTACCCGAAGGGTTCCAAACGGGACCCTATTACTAAGACTCCGCTGTCCGTCCGTCCGTCTGTCACCAGGCTGTATCTCACGAACCGTGATAGTTAGACAGTTGAAATTTTCACATATGATGTATTTATGTTGCCGCTATAACAAAAAATACTAAAAAACAGGATAAAATAAATATTTAAGGGGGCTCCCATACAACAATTCTTTCAATACCACATACAAACTTATGGATGCACCTGGTTACGTACATGGAGTGTGAAAGTAACCGCACCAATAACTTTGTAAACAATATTTTGCTGTGTAAAATCCAAACTATTCACTCCACACCATCGCTGCCATTGAACGGTGGTACGGAACCCTTCGTGCGCGATTTAGACTCGCACTTGACCGGTTTTTTTTATTGTTTATACCATTTAACTATAGTTTGTCAGATCAATAATAAAAAATATTTTGAATAAAATTTGTGTACTTTATTTATCAACCTAACAGTGATAATAACTACTACTAACTAACTCTACCGACTGATTGGAAAGCAGCTTACAAATTTACAAAACTTTAATGCAATGATTGATAATGTTCATTATCACGCTTTTATTAGCTTCACCTGTATGTTTGTTTGTTTGTATGTAACCGACTGCTTTGGACTCGATTTTGACCCACTTTAAAGGGACAGATTCAATTCAAACTTTGTACACTTATCAAGAATCAGCGACAATGTAATAAAATTATAAGTTTATCTCATTATTCTGATTAGGATCGCCAGGATTTATTAATTTCTTACACACACTTAATTTCCGGCTCGCGCACTCGAACTAAAAAATGAAAAATAAATATAGTTTAAAAAAACTAAAAAACACACTTTTAAAGCACTTCGAACTAAAAAGTTAAAAATAATTTTTAATATAACCTTAAAACAATAAAGAATAGAAAATACTATTATTATAGTGAAAAAAAAAAAGCGTCGAGCGCTTTGTTCCATATTTTTCGTAAATGGAGCGCCCGACGCTTTTTTTTTCACAATAATAATAGTATTTTTTATTCATTATTGTTTTAAGGTTATATTAAAAATTATTTTTAACTTCTTAGTTCGAAGTGCTTTAAAAGCGTGTTTTTGTTTTTTTTTAACTATATTTATTTTATTAATATTGCTGCCATAAAAACTCAACGCGTTGTCGTTAATATGCTACTCAGCTCTAAAACAAAAAAAAACACAAATGTGTTCGGGATCCCGATTACTAAGGATCCCGCGGGATTGAAAAATCTAATCCCGAGATCTGATCCCGAAAGTTGCAATCCCGCCTACACTCACTCACCACTACAAACATACACTCGAGAGGATATTATATCTTATCTTCAGCACAACAATATCGCGTCTATCGGTAATTAAACCGGTTTCTGTTAAACGATCGTCGTCAATTGTTTATAGCGTTCAACGCGGTTCAATCATTCATTTTATCTACACACGTATCATAAACCCTCTTTACTGCGTACAAAAACCGCACGTTACGATCAGCATAGTGTTAAACTACTTTGTAAAAACTCATTTCTTATCTCAATATTGAACATTATGACCATAATGTGTTCTACATATTATGACATTCAAATTTCGAACGCCGACGCCCGCCTGCGTGCCGCCCCTACTTTGTCTGTGAAGTTGGTACTACAGAACAAGCTAAACAACTCAATGCCACAATGACGGTCGAACATGCGGTTTCGAAACACATCAAAGAGAGCTTATTATATGAGAGCTTATGAGATCAACTAGTGTATGTAACTGTACATAATTAGGCATTATGTAGCAGTCACATAAACTACTATTATCTACACACGTATCATAAACCCTCTTTACTGTGTACAAAAACCGCACGTTACGACCAGCATAATGATAAACTTCTTGATAAAAACTCTTATCTGAATGTTGATAAATTATGACCATAATATACCAAAATTTGTCATATTATGACATTCAAATTTTGAACGCCGACGCCCGCCTACGTGCCGCCTCTAGTTTGTCTGTGAAGTTGGTACTACTGAACAAGCTAAGCAACTGCAGAGCAGTGATCAATGCCACAATGCCGGTTGAACATGAGGTTCCTGTACACATCAAAGAGAGCTTATGATATGTGTGTAGATAAACTAACCTTCGGCTCTTTTCATAAACCCACTCTCGAGTTTTAATGCCCTCCATTATGTAGCAGTCACATAAACTACTATTACAAGTTATGTTTTATCACATTATAATCAGCCAGCTTAGAATTCAAACAACAAAATTTACGAATCTTTTACCAAAATGTGGAAATTTTGTAGGCTATTAAAATGGCGGCTTTCTTCGAGATCAAAGGAGTGAAACGTCTATACTTCTAGTACTATTATAGATTCTGTGGCATACGTCAGGAGTGTCCTGGAATAGTGCTCCTGCCAACATCTCAGCTTTGAGAGCCTTAGGAACCGCCGAATGATGCTTGATATGTTGCTCATGTAGACATCATAACTTTTTCGGGCTGGACATTTTCCAACTTTCGAAACCATAATACAAGAGAGAAAGAATTTCAACGCTGCTGAAGGAACTAGGATGAACCTATGTTGATAGGTACTATATCATCTTCTCTCTCACATACTCACACTCCCACACGCACACACACCCTTACACACTCCACCTCCCATTCTTCTGGCGAATTTCCTTTTCAAGTAACATTTAATGTGTGTGTTTTTCCAATAATTTTAACAAGTAAAATTAGTTTAGTCATTTTTATTTTAAGCAATACCCACAACCCACAATATGTACAGTGTTAAATTATGAGAGTTCTTAATTGGCCTAAGTTAAGAGTTATTAATTACAGTAATTAAATAATAAACAAATAAACAGGAAATATTGTTCTGTACCTAGTTGTTCAATATTGACTCCTATTTTTGTTTACTGTTACAAATCTTTCTTTCTTTCAATTAAATTCTGTCCCATGGAAAATTGTGCCCAAATCACCTTTCGAAATGCACCTCTTTTGCTTGTAAACACTTCTTCAATCGAGGGCCAAACCTCTGTCGTAGCACGTACTGTTTTCAGAGGTATAGAACGCGCTGCTGCCACCAAGTCAGGCGCTTTAACAACTTGAATTTATGATAAGCCTCAACACAGGCGGGTGATCGGTCCTCTATTGTGGCTATTTCACCCTATACAATAAAAACAATAAATTACATCAGTAATAATTGAAAATTTGTAATATGAGAACCATAGAATCAATGGCAACTAAAACATACACATTTTTTATTGGTTTTGAATTTTATTACTAAGCACTCACAAACTCTTACATTAGTAATAATGGGCCATGTAAAAAAAATGTCGCCAGAAATCCCCTATGCTGTGCTCAAGGTACGGGGCCATGTAAAGAAAGACATGTACGGGGCCATGTAAAAAAAACAAACTGAGAAAACCATTTCGAGATAATTGTCTTCCAAATTCCATTGTTCCCATCAAAAAATATCGCAGGATTACTGAAATATCCAGTAAAAAACATAATGTACTTCATTTGTCCTCTACGGGGTGTAGTTTGTTCAAATTCCCTTCGCCATTAACCCGTCAAACGTTTAGCGTACAGCCGTATGTACGGCAAATTTTTAAAGGCTTAAGTGCTTAGCGTACAGACGGGTGTACGTTAGATGGCCACACTGATTTGGCTCTATAAATCTATGACCAGTACGTTCTCAATGCCCAAAATTCATTGTTTTATTGGCCTATGGGTCATTACGATTAATTTCTGTTAACCAATCAAACTGCATGTCTTAGAAAAAAACTAAATTCTCATCGAAAACAGATCAAATTTTGTTTGTAGTCCGAATCGCACGGTGCGTAATGGCGGTTGTTGACATTTTATCTCTTCGTGTTTATTATTCATTTATAGCTTTATTATGGTGATTTGGAGTGTGAAAATTGTGTAAACAGTACTAGATAATATGCAGATCATATTATAAGTGTTAGTTCAGTGCTAGTGAATAAGTAATTAGTGAAAATAGCAAGAAATAGTTCAAAGTAGTGTCAAAATAGCGGGAAAATGAAATTCATCTCGTCATTTGACAGCATGTAAGTTTTTATTACCATAACAACTATAATAATCGGATAGGAAATTTCATGCAGATTACAGTGTATATAATACTTGTTGAATAATTACGTCGTACCTTCTCCAATTTGAGTCATACGGAATCTCGGTCGAAAAAATAATTACATCGCGAAATGGCCTGACACCCGAGCCACTTCTACACGGCCCAGAGCCAATCACGTGACGGGTTAAGTTGGCTGTCCTGTAAAACTGTCATGTATCAACAGCTGATAATGCAGATTGATATTATAGTTTTTTACTTATTATAGTAAAACCATTCAAAAACTGTGAGTAAGCAATACCATGAGGGGTATTATTTTGAAAATAATAAAAAAATATGTAATACATCCTTTACTTGAAATATTCAAATTAGTTTCTAAAATAGCCTAAAAGTAGGTATTTTTTTTGTTAGTGTGGCCCATTGTAATGGTAATTTGTAACATGAGAACCATAAAGTCAAAGACAGCTACAACCACACATTTTTCTAAAAATTGCTTTTGGGTTTTGTTACCAACCAAATTGAAAATAAACACACATGCAAATTACATATGATCCTACTCATATCTTTGTTGCACACAAAGATGAGCTTACTTCTAATACATGTGGGCCTATTAGTGGCCATAGTGAGATGCAAGTAAAGCTCACCAGTCATCCGTGAGTGTGCTGGGTTACGGTCCATGTGCAGTCTGTTCTTGGAGGCGGCCTCGGCGGCCCGGGACACGGAGCCGTTGCGCCGGGAGGACGACATTCTGCAACATTGGATTGCAGATGTTGTATAACAGATAGGACATTTCATTTCTGTATGAGGCAGACCACCAGCCAGATGGACGGTGACATCATCGCCATAGGTAGGCAGTGAATGCAGAAGGCTCAGTAACTCTATTTTTGGCATCAACCCCAATACCTTGCAATCCAAATAGATCTTCTGAATTATGATTGCCAGCTTTAAATTGATGATGTTGAAGGTCTATGTTTATGTTTATACAGAATCAAACTACAGAACTGGAATAGAAGGTGTGATAACGAGGAGACCAGCAGTGGTTGATTGATGATAAGGCTTGCCATTACCAGATTATGGGTGTCTTTGGCAGGTTCTATATCTCCACCAAAGCAGACATCATTATTGCTTGTTAAGTAATTTATCCCCATTTGTGTAGCTACAACATATTATTAAATTATGCTCAGAAACCTTGCTGCTAGTTAATCCAGTTTTAATGTCCTTGATATTTTGTAATTTCTAAACAAAGTAAAGATAAGGACACTGAAGAAACTATTAAAACCACTGCTTGGTCAGTGTCGATAAGGGGGCGGAAGCCCCCTTATCTACACTCCAACCATAAACTTCAATTAACGCTCTATGACATAAGGGTTCAGTGGGAGAGGAAATAGACAAAAATAGCTCCATTTCAGATAGGTAGCAAGAAGGGTCTAAATTTTACATTTCAAACCATGGTGTTCATCGATTTGAATCTTATGTGAATGCATCACAATACAGAAACAAATGTATATCTAACTGAGTACCTAACAAAGGAATGTCAACAGAATTATTGTCAATATGACACAAGGAACCTTGACTTTGACCTACAACTATTCTGGTAGACATGCAAAACTGCAACTGCACAGAAGAAAGGCCTGAATCCATAAATAACCTGACCATCCGTGCAAAAATCTCGCTCATGCCATCCGCTTTCACAAAATGGCGACGCATCGATCTTACCTGGCGGCTGCTGCGCCCAAAATTAGGTCATAGGCTTACCTCAAAGCTGCGACCGCGAGTTATACGGAGCGAGGGCTCCGGACGCGCGCGGCGACACGCGAACAGCCCCCGAAGGGCTAAAGGCCACGCGAGGGGCAAACGCGAAGCCCGGCGAGCCGAAAACCGAGGAATCGACCATCTCAGGCGGCTCACGGACTGAAATAACGGTACCGGACGCGATCGGGGACGACCGGACCGAAGTCCCCGGGCTGGCGCGGCGGCCGGCCGGCGACGGCGCTGGCCAAACGCGGAGGAGGCAGCCACCTTCACCATACTTCTGCCAATCTTCCTTGAAGCGAAGAATCCCCGACGCAAACGACGCATCTCCTGACAGCTGTACAACAATAACAAACTAATCCACCTTAATTATTATTCACCAAATACAAAGTTACGAACCAGTAGTGTATATTTACACCAAAACTGTTCACTGAACACCGAATATCGCTGAAATAATTAGATATTTCCGCGACACGCCTTTCTCCAAGATGGGGCGACGGCCATTTTATTTCTTGTTGTCCAAAGTGACGTAGTCGAATTATTTACTGAATCGATCCATTGACATTGTATTTTCGCAATACTTTATCGACATCGTAGTGGTTTTCACTAGCAAAAATCAGCGTTTTGTTATTGCGTTTGTATTGAAATGTTGATTGTTATTATTGATGTTTTGATTATCTCGTTACGCTTATCAGCAGGAATCCCCTCTTTTCATTCAAACTCACGAGTTAAAGGATTCAGATGTTGTACAAATCGGTACAGCTTATTGTTAGACACAATATAATTAGGCAAAGACGTCGGGGAAGTTTGACAACCATTAGAGATGTTCCGAAACCACTCGTCGGTAGTATTAGCTGGTGCTAAAACGTTCGGAATGTCATTTATGGCATTCACAGGAATAGTTCGTGAAAGCTAATCAGGAACAACATTATCAACACCACGACTATGTTTAATTTCAAAGTTGTAAGTCAGCGAGCGAAACGACCTGTAGGGTTATTGAGATTTAAAAAATAAACTTCAAAGCAGAATGATCAGTGTGAACAACGAATTTCATGCCATTATCTAGATAGCATTGCCAGTGTTCGATAGCAGATAGTACAGCAAGGGCTTCTCGCTCGGTCGCGCTAACGATTTTCTCCTGTTCATTTAAAGACTTGCTCATGTAAGCGATAACTCTTTCTTCACCATCTAATTATTGAGTCAAAACTGTGCCTAATCTAAAATCACTCTGATTTTCAAAAGGTTTAGTATATAGTCTGGGCAAGATAGACTGGGCGTAGAAACTTAACATTATTTTAGTTTAGTGAAAGCTACATTTGCCTCCGTAGTCCATGAAAAAGGCGCAGCCTTTTTTCCCTGACAAGTGAGCTTTTTGAGAGGAGTAGCTATAGAACGGAAATTCGGAATAAATCGACGATACCATGAAGCTGTACTTAGGAAACAACGAACCTCTTTGCGATTAGTAGGAGTTGTAAAGAATAATTGTCATTTTTTTTAAGTTAACAGTGAGATTCGCAGACTTTAATTTATCTAGTAAATGGAGAAGTAAAGATATAAGTATGTTTCTCAAATGTAGGAGAAACAATGACAATGTCATCTATAAATACGAATACCATATTTTCGAATTCAGGACCATAAAATAGAATATCTACTAGACGTTGCTAAATAGCGGAAGAATTGATAAGGCCGAAGGCCATTCATTTCATATGTTCCGCGGCTAGGGATGTAAAAAGCAGTTGTACAGTGATCTTCTTCTTTGATTAAAATCTGTCAGAAAGTTTTAGAAAAATCTAGCGAAGTTAGGTATTTAGCCTCTCGTATGTTCTCGTAGAATCTCGGAAATGTAAGGTAAATTGTAAGCGTCTATTCGGGTAACGGAATTCAGCTTTCTGCTGTCCAAGCAGAATCTGAGTTCTCCGTTCTTCTTAGGACTGAGCAAGACAGGCGAAGACCACGGACTATCACACGATTCAACACCGTCCTCTCAAGCATTTCGTCAAGTTGTTTGACCAATACCTGTTGTTTCTCAGGTGACATCCTATAGTACTTTTGACGTAGGGGGGCCTATTACCCAGTGTCAATATTGATGAGTCATGATGAGAGAAGTTCGACCAAGACCACATTCATAAGAAATGTCCTTATGAGAAAGTATGTTATCAGCTGTTATCAGTTGAGTATTAGATAAGTGATTATAAGAATGTAGATGTTTAGATTCATTAGAAGCTACCTCAGCTATCCTAGCGTCAGATTCGGATAACAACAACACCGAACTTAGGTGTTTAGGAAATAAAACAAAATTACGCCAAAAATCCATACCGAGTATAAGGTTATTTTCCTCTCCTAAACCTCTTCGGTAAACACACATTGTGTGTGGATCGCGGAGGTAGGCTCCCACTAGAGGGGAGGAAGAGAAGACTCGAAGCGAGAAGGGGCCGGGTGAGGTCATTTCAGTGTGATGTCGACACAGGGCACTCAGACTGACTTCGACCTAACTCTGGAGCACAAGCCTTCTAATCCAGATCAAAACAAGACATAGAACACTACACAAAAACACAAACTTTTTAAAATGACAGATACACATATCACACGAACACACACACAAATTAGAATCTGTGAATTGAACCTATACCATTGTATAGGTGATGAATATTTAAAATCAACCATGATATTCAATAAACAAAATTAACATAACGAATAAAAATATCATATCAACTACTCCGCTCAGAGTCCTTTCCGGGCGGGAATATAACCATCAACCATTAACACTACACAAAATTAACATTAGCGAATAAAAATATCATATCAACTTCAGTTAAGTAAGTGTAACAGGAGAATTGACAACGTCGCGTTTTCTCTCGCTCGGGTCGAATTAGGAGCGGCAACGTCGCAGGATTCATTTCCTTAGGTACGGAAAGTTAATCAATTGTATGCTCTATGTCTCTTACGATAGCACACATTTACTCATTACTGTAGATATTTTATTCTAAACCAACGGAAGTGATATTTCTGTCGCTTATTGATTGTATGCTCTATTTCTCACAGTTTTACACAGTTACTGTTATTGATATTTTTATTCTTACAAAAGGAAGTGATATTTCAGTCAGTGAAGTGAATGGTTGATTGTTTAGTACTTGAATAAAAATATTAACTAATATTTTCAACCAACAAAATTATCGATATTTTTTTTTATCAATTAACCATTAACCAATAAAAAAAAACAACCAATAATCTCATCTCTACACCATTGCAAAGATGCAATGGTTGAACTATGCCAAACCATAGTGGGCGACAAGATAGACATAGCCCTGCTACAAGAGCCGTACATTTCGACGACAAAACGCTATTATGACCATTCAGGTGAGCTGGCTGCCCGGAAATGTATTTTTGTCAACAATAACATTAAAGCACTAGGCTGTATTTCTGGTACATGCTCCAGAGATCTGGTCGCTATAGAACTTAATTTTATGGAAGCTGGCGGGGGAAGCTAGAAGGTGGCACTCATATCTAGCTACATGCCGAGCGAGGCAGACTTCGTGCCGCCCCCGCGAGAGGTAGAAGACATTGTAGAGATCTATAAAGCTAAAGACGTTCCATTCGTGTTGTGCTGTGATGCTAACTCCCATAATGAGGCGTGGGGTAGTACCGATACTAACAAGAAAGGAGAAGAATTATTAGATTTTATCACAAGTAATATCTTGACATAAATAATGTAGGCAATGAACCAACCTTTATAACAAGAACTCGCAGAGAGGTCCTCGATATAATACTAACATCGGGTGTTATATGCAAAAGAGTTAAGAATTGGAGAGTAGATGAGGAGGATACTCTATCTGATCATAGGCGTATAACCTTCCAACTAGACTATCAGTTTGAGATACTAAAAATAAGAAATCCTCGGAAGACGGACCGGAGCTGGAGTATGTTTTGCGACATCATGGGCAAATAGACTCCAGCCCGACAAACATTTGGAAATAGAGAAGATTTAGAAGAGGAAGCAAATGAATTAGGAAAAACACTAATATACCATCAGGCAGGCCCCCTTAGAAGAATTCCGGAAGGAAAAGGTCAACTATGGTGGTAACAATGCTCAATCTAAACCCATTGCATGTAGAAGTAAAACGGACAGCAACTGAACAATGGTACAGAATGAAAATGAACAAAAAATGGAAAGGAAACTCTATAGACACAGGTCATGCCTTCATTGTCGAAACGTCAGGTGGAAAATTGGCAATGCTATTGGCAAACAACGATCCGATTAAGAAGGAAATACGATTCAATAAAAATACCGAGTCCATATAGGAACAAGAGAAAATAGGGAAATATAAACAGATTAACCGGTTTTAATTTGCTTCACGGATGGCTCAAGAAGAGATAAAGATAAAGATAACGATATTTATTGTTTGATAAAACATAGGTATTCCATGGTTGGTTGTCATAAAAAAAGGCAAGTGTATCACTATGATCTGCGGTATGGCGTTCAAACATTGGTTTTAAAATTAAAATTACCTGATACAGCCATAAAAGTAGAGGATACACAATAATCACATAATCAATAAAATACACAATACACGCACACATAAAAGTAATAAATGCATAATAATAATTGTCCTCTTAGATATCCTATCAAGTTTTATAATATGTCTAAAAGAAAATCATTAATCGAGTAGTATGCCTTTCCAATTTATTTTAAGATTATGTTTAAATATATTCATATCGTTATTTCCTTTTAATGTCTCTGGTAGTTTGTTGTAAATTCTCGCGGTCATGCCGAATATACTTTTATCGTAGTATGCCGTTTGTCGTAAGTCAGCGCTCAGCTTATCAATGGTTTTTTATGTCCTTTCCTAAATTTCATTAATTTGGTTTTATTTATGTTTATTAAAAGATTATTATTGTTTGGCCATTCTATTAAATTGATTAAGGAATTATTAATGTCAGATTCATAAGTATTTAGATTGTGTCCTATAAAAGTTACGGTGCTGTCATCAGCGAAAAGAACCGATGTTTCACATTTTGGGTGTCGTTAATGTATACTAGGAATAATAGTGGGCCCAAGACACTCCCTTGTGGTACTCCAAATTTTATGTCTCTAGAGTCAGATGAATATGTCATTTCCATTTGTGAGTTATGTGATATTTGAGTAATTTGGGTCAATTGTTTTCTATTACTTAGGTAGGATTTGATGAGGTCATATGCGTTACCTCGTACACCATATGCATATAGTTTATCTAATAGTATTTTGTGGTCAACATAGTCAAACGCCTTGGTTAGGTCCATAAATAATGATGTGACTGGTTTGCCCCTATCAATGTTCGGTAAGATCTTACTCAGGATGTCATAAATTGCCATGTTGATATTTTTATTTTTTCTGCAGCTCTTTTGCTCTTCAACCAATATTTTATGTTTTTCAAAAAAGATATACAGCCTGTCATAGATGGCTTTCTCCAATATTTTGGAGAATATAGGTATCAACGCTATGGGCCTGTAGTTTCTCATGTCTTCCCTCCCTATCGTCTTTTTGAAAAGCGTTTTCACAACGGACGTCTTCAGGCAATCAGGAAAGACACCGTTTTGTAGGCAGAGGTTAGTCAAGTAGCTGAGAATTGGTGCGATTTAATTACTAACTGCTTTAATTACTTTTGTATTAATATCATCATTACCCGTACTGTTTGTATTCTTAAGTGATTTTATATATTTCTGAATCTCTAATGTTGTTGTGGGAATCAAGAATAAAGAATTATTTAGCAATGCTAATCATATTTTTTGTGGTGTTTTTGTTGCACTTGGTCAATAAAATTTTCATTAAATGCTTGGCCTATTTGTTCGGGCCCTGTAATCTTTAGTCCTTTATATTTTATTACGCCTATGTTGTTCTTCGGTATGTTATTTTTTGCTTTGTTTATTGCTCCCCATGTTGTTTTACCTATATTATTTGACGTTTTAATAGCATAATCGTTTTGTGATTTCTGTGTCTGATCTATTACTCGTTTTAACCGTTGTGTATATAAACAACAAACAATATTGTTTGAATGTATTTTTATTTTCGTGTGTGGGGTTATGTCTAAATAATAGCATAGAAGTTCGCTCTTTCTTTTACAACAATATTTGATGCCCTTAGTGATCCATTTTGACTTGGTAATTGCTGATTTTTTTATTTTGTGAAAAGGGAAACAAAGTTCATAGAACAACACGAACAGATCGTGAAACAAGTTGAACGCTTTATCTATATCATGGCATTCAAATACCTCTTAGGAAATCTTAGTTGAGAAATGCACTTGACAAACGTATGTTTTCGTCACTGTAATCTAGTTAGTTAAAATAGTGGTTTAGGAGACAGGTTTTTTTGACCGGGTATTTAAGGATCTGAGCAGAGTGATCCGACATTGCAAGTTTTATGACTTCACCTACACTTCTTTGTGAGCAAAATTATCTAAGCATGTTCCACTTTCAAAACGTTGGCTCTTCTGGAGTTTAAGATTGAAGTCTGATAACAGTTGCACAAAAGTATTTGTAGCAGTAGTGTTTTTAACAGTATCGATGTTAAAATCTCCTGCTATTACAACTTTTTTGTTTCTGTAACATGTTTGTCTTAGAGTTTTTTCTAGAGTTGCGAAGAACCTCTCTAGATTATCTTTCCTATTTTTCGAGGAGGGATCCTGTACATACATATAATTATAATTTCGTGTTCAACTAATTCTATGCAACAACATTCGATAATATTAGGTAAACAATTTTTTTTTATTTCTTTGATTTCTTTATATTTATGATATTTGCAGATTACTATGCAGGAGCCACCATTTCTATTATTTCTACTTAAGTGTGATGCTAATATATAGTTCGGTATTTTTAGTTGGGCTGTATAAGACTCTATCATATTATGCTCGGTGACACATATAACGTCTATTGGTTTATTGCCCTTTTTAATTCCTCCAATCGAACGCTAAGATTGTCAGATTTACTGATCAGACCGTTAATATTTTGATGAAGAATAAGCTAATGAAGAAGAGAGCATAAATATGCTCTTATACACGAAAAAGATTATTTCTAGCATAATATTGTGTCGCATTCTCAGTTACATTGTCCTTATTATTATTAGATTCCATTATATCAATTCTATTAGTATTATTTTTATCATTGTTATTATTAAATCCATTATCATTATTGTCATTAATCACATTACCATTATATTTATCAGTTACGCCAGTGTTTATACCAATATCAATTTTATTCAGAAATATATCATTTTGTGCTTATTCAGTTTGTACGACTGTGTGTGTATATGCAGCTCTTTGCGCAGTATAATCTAGTTGCAGTAGTCTTCTCAGAAGCAATTTAGGTTTCTTGTGAAATTATATCCCTTTGGACGATATCTGCTGTAGTTCATATCCAGGAACGATACATTTTTGACGCATATATATCTAAGTTCATAGTTTAGTTTGCGATTATATTAACGGCTTTGTTTAGGTGTAACCACACTATTAAGCTTGATGTGAACAGGAATAGATCAGATTCATTAATACCACCTATTAGTACCACGAAGTCGTCTTTGTTGAGTGGTGATATTTCCGATTTTTCTGCAGTTGTGAGGTCGCTGAGTCTTGCATCTTGCTTCCAGAAACTCGTGACTAGGTATTTAGAACCAACTAATGTTTGAAGAGAGTTTATAATACCTCTTGCTTGTTGATCACCGATCAATAAAATTCTCCGTCTGTATGTTTCGGTGTCAATGAGGCTCTTTGTATCTTTAATATTTTCAGGGTTGTGAGTTTTATGCTATTTGCTATTTTAGGGTATTTGGTGAACGTGTGGGGTCATTTTTATGAGGTTTATCTGATTTTTCATCTCTATCTGGTAGTGATCTTGTCTCTTTAATTTCCTTGTTATTTATATCTACCTCAACTGAGTCTGCATGAGTCTCGTGTGTCGTCGATATGTGTGTTTCTGCAGCTATTTGTATGGTGATGTCGGGATTATGAGGCTGCATGTTTGATATGATGTCTTTTTTCTTTATATCATTCGCAGGGCTCTCAGGGTTGCAGTCATTTGTGCCACTTGAGATGGACACTTTAGGTTTCTTTCTTTTCCTAGCGGTTAATGGGGTCATGACGGTGTCTGTATATTTCAATGCCTTGTAGGTGTCAATGAGTTTATGGCACCTCTCTAAATTGTGATTCTCTATTTATTTTTAAGCAATAAGTAGGTCATGTCTTAACCTATCTAGCTGTTCCACGTCAAGGTTGTTCTGGCTGCCATTTATTGTGGTTTGTGGTAGGCTCACATTAGAATTATTGAACAGTGGTGATGTCGAGAGATCATTGATGGAGTGTGACCTATATTGTTTTCTAATTGTCACATGATCGGGTTTTAATGATATAATTGCGGTGGTATAAATGTCGGGTTCCAGTCAATTTTACCGAAAATATGTGAAAAAAAAAATAGTTTTGACAGCGGACAGCTGCAAAAATAAATTTAAAAACAAGCTCTGAATTAGAAAATAAATATATAATCATCTAGTATTTTTATCATCCAAAGTGAATGGATTTCGAAGAAGTCAGAAATAAAATTAATCAAATGTAATAAGAAGAATAATATAATATGTAGTTTTTGATGTGATGACTTGTTGACACTTTTACCCATTTTCACAATATCCAGTTTGTTGTGGCATTTCGACCGACACCTATTTATTTTTCTCACGCTCAAAATTTCAATGTAAAAGAAGTGCTTGAAGGTGATTTCCACCTGCAGGAGCGATTCCACAGCCCGCAGATTGCAGTTAACAGTTCAAGAAAGTGACAGCTCAATCCACTTTACCTCGATCAAATTCTAGCCCGCTCTTGGATCATTGATCCCTGAAATGGGGCACTGATCCAGCCTACATCTATTTAGAACGCCGCCGCCACACGGAACCTGCCGAGGCAGGCGGCGTCGGCGGCTTCTCACAGCACGAAGAAGATATAGTGCGACGTGATGAACAGTTTTTGTTTGTTTATTTATATATACATATTTTTTCTATTCTTCAGTAGTACCAAATTATATTTGTAGCTTTCTTATTCGCTCGTGCTACGCCGATGTCGCAGTCAACCGGGCCGTCAGCAGGTGCCGTCTGCAGCCAGACCTTCGACACATCACTTTCAGATCTCGTGCAGTGTCCGGAATGCACACAGCAGCGGCTGTTCAAAGGACAGAGAGGTCTAAAGATACACAATTCCAAAACACATAAAAAACATTACCTCGCACCACAGGGCAACCAAGGCGCTCAGGTTGCGCCCAATGATAGCAGCAGAACACAGCCGTCAACGGGCGCATTCTGGGAAACCTTAGGACGCCTTAAACAAATGTGCCCAGTAATTAAAAGAATCCCTCGTGGTGCCAGGACATGCGTGGCGACCTCTCTGTCCCTTTCCATACGACAGGTCATCTTAAACAATGATGGCCCCAGTTGGGAACAGCTGCTTACTTTCGCATACCGGACTTTGCACGTAGATAAGGATGGAAGCAAGAGCAGATCCCTTACACAATCAATTAAAAACAACTGCAAGAACCAATCACCAACCTTTTCGGGCCAAATTCTCAACAATAGATCTCGATCCAAATTTAACATGACGAAAACAATAGAGAATAAAATAAGTGACGGGGATTTAAAGGGAGCTGCTCAACTTCTTTTCTCGAGCGATGCTGTCGCCCCTGACTCCCCGGACACTCTGCACGCGCTGGAGTCAAAGCACCCAGCACCTTCACCAACACTGCACCTCCCTGATCCCCCCAACCCTTCTGAACGTACCCCCCAGGCTACAGCCGAGGACATCGCATCTGCGGTGATGTCCTTCAGAAGTGGTTCCGCAGGCGGCCTCGACGGCATGACCCCGCAACACTACAAAGACCTGATCTGTGGAGCCGTCGGGGACGTCGGGCAGACTCTCCTGGCGGATATCGCTGAACTGGCGAGCCTCATGTTGTCTGGAAAGGTACACGAAGGCATAACAGACGTGCTCTACGGAGCTAATCTGTGTGCCCTCATAAAGAAGGACGGGGGTATCAGACCCATCGCTGTAGGCAATACCATCCGCCGCATAGTGTCAAAGATCTGCTGTAGGTATATCCTACCAGATCTTTGCACTACCTTACAACCGGTACAGCTGGGTTTCGGTAGCAGGGGAGGCTGCGAGGCCGCTGTGCACGCGACTCGCACCTTCCTAGCTAACGGAGGAGGCGACGTGCTGCTGAAGGTAGACGTGAAAAACGCCTTCAATTCGGTAGACAGAGGCGCCCTGCTATCCCAAATTAAAGAGCATACACCATCTATCTACAATTACATGTGGCAATGTTACAGTAAACATTCTAAATTAGTCTTCAGGGACCATCTTATAAATTCTGCCGTCGGCTGTCAGCAGGGCGACCCACTCGGACCGGCAATATTCAGTTTGGCTATCCATCCGATCATTACCAGCCTAAATTCCAAATTCAACATTTGGTACCTAGACGACGGGACCATAGGAGGCAAAGTCGAAGACGTATTACAAGATTTAGAACACCTAACATCAGAATTAAAAAAAATAGGCCTAGAATTCAATTTCTCGAAATGCGAATTGTTCATATCCGATAATATTACCCTCTCGGAAAAGACTGAGATCATCTTTAAATTCAACTCAGCTGCCCCTAACATTAAAATTCTAGACAAAGACTCACTTCGCCTCCTAGGGGCCCCCGTTCTAGAGGACGGGATCCCCAGCTTCGTGGATGAACAAATCTCTAAATTCAATCAAAATTCCATCAAACTGACTGACCTAAATCCCCACATGGCCCTGTCTATCATACGGTTTTGCCTTTTTGTACCCAAATTTACCTACCTCCTTCGATGCTCTCCTCTTTGGAAATACCCTCCCATTCTCAACCTTTTAGACGATATTACCAAAAGTACATTAAGCAAAATTTTAAACATTAATCTCGACGAACGAAGCTGGACCCAATCCGCCCTTCCAATCAGACACGGTGGCTTGGGGATCCGGAAAATCTCAGATGTGGCGCTCCCGGCCTTCCTGTCTTCAACCCATAGCTCACGTGATCTCTATGGTAAAATTATAAACCCATCACTCGGTGATGTGGAGGTCACGTGTCTGGTCGAGGCCAGGAATGCCTGGACGCAAGCCTGTCCGATGCAAAATTTTCCAACAAATTTGAACTCTCAACGGCTATGGGACGAGCCGCTATGCATTAAAACCCGCGAAGATCTGGTAAAAACGGCTAGTGGTCCAGCAGTGCGCGCTCGTCTCCTAGCTACCAGGGAGAAGGAGTCAGGACACTGGCTGCGCGCAATCCCATCAACGCACATTGGCACCCTGCTTGACCGTACCACCCTTACCCTCGCCGTTTGCCTGCGACTCGGCGTAAAGACAAACGAAATCCATCGGTGCCGCTGCGGTGCTAGGGTGGACCAACTAGGTCACCACGGCCTCTCCTGCCAACGCAGCGCCGGTCGGTGGTCCCGTCATGCCAATCTTAATGACGTCATCCGTCGGGCCCTTGCCAGCTGTGGCGTGCCAGCAATACTTGAACCCAATGGACTGGCACGCGACGATGGCAAGAGGCCAGACGGAATGACGCTCATTCCCTGGCAGAGCGGGAGGTCGCTAGTATGGGACGCGACCTGCGTAGATACGCTGGCACCGTGTCACCTTTCGGCAACCTCAGCCACAGCCGGCGCTGCGGCGGCAGCAGCAGAGTGTCTCAAAACCCGCAAATACGCCGCTCTCGGCGACGACTATTTGTTTATTCCGTTCGGCTTTGAGACCCTTGGGCCGTGGGGCCCTGACGCTCGAAGAGTCCTCAAAGACATCTCTAAGAGGCTCGTCGAAGCGTCAGGGGACCGCAGAGCTGGCGCCTACCTCGCTCAACGCATCAGTATTGCGATACAGCGAGGTAACAGTGCCAGCGTCTTGGGCACCCTCCCGCCCGGCAGTGAACTCAGGGAAATTTTTAATTTAGTTTAGTGCAGTTATAGTTTAGTTTTAGTTTTAAAGATCACATTTAAACCAAGTTGGATAAATTTTACCGAATACCAAATAAAAACAAAACACAGAATGACGACCATAAATAAAAAACAAAAAGACTACTGCTGCCACGAAGAATCGAACCCGGATCTCCTGCGTGGGAATCAGATTTCTTCGCTGTGTGTGGTATCACTTTCCTATGACAGTGTTGCGAAACATGTGTAGGTAAGCGATCCTGTGACCTTGTTGTAATGTAAAGTGAAGGTCGGTTGCCGTTAGCGCACTTTGCACTAGCACATTCACCACAATAATTAATGTTTTTGTAAGAAGCGACTAAGTTGAAGTTGTTAAATGTTATGTTTAGTTGAAAATTGTTCCTTAATTTTGCACTGTTTAAGTATTGCACTGTTTACTTTTATATAGTTTTACACTTAGTCCATGCAAAAGCACTGAATTTAGTTCATTTTTCATATTGTTTACATTTTTAATTCAGTACATTAACGGGGAGATAGTTTTAACGATGTTTACGTAGCAACGCCCGCAGGATTTTTTCAGGAGAGAGCACAAAACTAGCAGGAGCTGGTTTATGCATCATGGACAGCAATAAACAAGACAAATCAATTGCCTTGGGGCTATACGCCAGCGTGTTCCAAGCGGAATGGAATGCGCTGAAGCACAAAGGGAAACAACAGAAATCAAAAACAAGACAGTAGTAATTTATTCTGACAGTCAGGCAGCTTTAAAGGCGCTTAGGCAACCAATGAATAAATTTGCACAGTCAAACGGCCTTACTAATAAAATAAATAACTCACTGTGTAACTTATACAGTGTTTTGTCTTGCTTTGACATTCGACATTTACTCGACGTATGATAAAGAAAAAACACTGTATAAGTTAAACAGCGAATAACTTTTTTTATTAGTAAGGCCGAAAGAGTCTTAACTCCTTGGAAAGAACATCAGAAATAATTATCGCATGGGTCATGAAGGGATGCACGGTAACGAACAAGTAGATGATCTGGCAAGAAATGGCGCTGATGAGCGTTTTATTGGACCAAAACCAAGATTACCTACATCAGCGACTGTCACAAAGAACATCTTCATTATGATAGCTACGCGAGATGCAAACCAAGAATGGAAGAATACCGAAGACTGTAGGCAGTCTAAGATGTTTATCTTAAGGAAAGACCCCAAAAAGGCTAAGTATTTACTTAATCTTAGTAGGGAAAACTTAGCAATACTGGTAGGTGTGGTGACAGGTCACTGCACACTAAATAGACACCTATAATTATTGAGGCTCGTAGAGGACCCATCATGCCTTCACTGTGGCTTGGAGGAAAGTAGCCAGCACTTCTTGGGAGAGTGCGTAATGTATTCAAACATAAGATAGCAAACACTAGGGATGGATACATTAGAATTAATTAAACGAACAAGAAGATTTGGGGAGGGACATCTGTTGAACCAACAGTAACCAGTGCCCAAACACTGGGAGTCGGGTGAAATAGTCACGGTAGAGGACCGATCACCCGCCTGTAGTGCAGCGGGCGTCCCACCTCATCATCATCATTGTTTATCGATACTATTTAAACAGTGATCCTCTCATCTGAAATATCGCAAAGTAAGTAAACTATCTATAATTTTTGACGATAGCCGTAACACAAAATAAATAGGTACCTATTTATTTTGTGGCCGTACTATATCAATACTTACCCCATCGCTGGTGGGCAATAAAATGGTATCTAATATAATGGACCTATCCTGTCAAAACTATATTGGTTTCAGTCATACAAAGAAGTACGGTCTTATGAGTAAAGAGTGTCAGTATAATAACTTTTGTTCATGGAAAATAGCCTTACCTCTATTTACTTACTAGTTTTATTCGTCCATGCTTACTCTGTGGATTTTACCTGCTGCAGAAATACATAGGACAGGACGAAACGAAAAACTTCGAAACTAATCTAAACATGAGTAATAGGTAGGTACTACAGAGGAACAGTTTTTTGTTAGAAGATATATTATGTGGCTTCAAATGTTACAGCGGGAATGCTCCGAATTAATTGTGCTCTAAGGGCTGCTCTTCTCTTCAAAATCTTCTTCTTCTTGAAGATGTCGCTGTATCTGCTGCTATTAAAAGCTGCAAAATTTTCCATATCCTTGGCCCATCAGCCATTTCGTAATTTCTTTATTGTACTACACAAAACAGACATACAGATAACTTATAATAGAAAAAACATATACAAAGGCGAGCTTATCTCTCAAAAGAGATTTCTTCCAGCAACCCAGATGGTAGGAAAGGTGATGGTTGAGCGGGGGAAGACCTGCGCGTACAATAAAATTCTATAAATAGTACGACTACAAACAATATTATACTGATAACCTTAATTGCTAAAAATAGACTGCAAACACAATTACTTAAATAAAACGTAAAAATATGAATAAACCGTATAATAAACTAATACATAAAATATATATATATATATATATATATATATATATATATATATATATCTAACTGGAAAGGGAGAGATAGTGCTTCTTTAGCCGGTTTTTGAATATATTTAGAATCGACTGTCCCTGATAGTGCAAGGAAGCTCATTCCACAGTCGTACGGCTCGGATTCTGAACCTGTGCTCGTAGGCTGCAGTGGAGTGATCTGGAGCTTTGCGTGTAGACGCCATATGAGTTCTCCGAGGCTTGCTTGTAGAAAGAAGATCACGTAGGAAGTTAGGGTAACAAGGGTTCCGCAAAATATAATAAAGGAAACACAGGATATGAGAGTCCCGTCGAAGCCGAATCGGTAGCCACTTCAGCTCCCTACGATGCTGAGATACGTGGTCATACTTGCGCAGTCCGAAGATGAACCAAATCCCGAGATTTTGAAGTCGTTCGAGTTTGTTCAGTTATTCTTCATTTGCGCTGACCCAGCAAACATCAGCATAATCAATGAGGGGGAGAAGAGGGACTGAGCGAGAGCTATTTTGGTCTGGCGAGGGAGAAAGTTCTGAAGTCTCCTGAGAGAGTGAAAGGATGCGTAAACTCGCCTGCTGACCTCATTAACATGCATTGTCCAGGACAGTTGATTATCAAAGATGACACCCAGGTTTTTAGCTTTATCGCTATACTTGATTACAGTACAGACAGATAAGCGACAGATTGCCAAATTATTGGCATACAATATTTATGACCCTGTTATTGTAGAGAAAATAACTAGGGTGCCAGTAGGAAATGACGAGTGTAGAAATAATTATACTAAACCTTTGTATGTTAAGAGTAATGTGACATGCACCCCTATTGGTAATTCACCTGTTAATCATACTTTGCATGCCACGTTGGAATCTGTTCCAAGTAATTTAAATTAGTTCATAAGACAATAGAGGAAATCTCTTGCATACAAGAGCCACTAAATATGTCAAAATGTAAGCCCCAGTTAAATATTGCCCATCAAAACATCCAGGGGCTACCTGGAAAAGAACTTGTATTAGAATTATTTCTAAAAAATTCTGACGTTGATATTATTTGTGTTACAGAACACTGGTTGAAGGAAAATATGGTGTCTTTTAACATAAATAATTACAAAATTGTCAGTTGTTACAATAGAAAGACTGCTGATAGAGGTGGTTCTTTAATCTTAGTGAAAAATAATATTAAGGTGAAACAACGCAAAGATATTCTTGCACTTACTGTTGAAAGACAAATAGAGGTATCCTGTGTTGAGTTGGATAGCCATATTATTGTTTGTGTCTACAGGCCACCGAGGGATGAAAAATATTTGAGAAAATTATGGAGGAAGCCCTCTCTAAACTATGTAATAACAGAAAAAAGTTAATTATTTGTGGCGATCTTAATGTAGATTTGCTTGTAGGAACCACTATGAAACAACGATTAATAACTTTATTCAAATCGTTTAACTTATGTCATGTATTTTTAGAGCCAACTAGATTTACACTTACCAGCCAAACTTGCTTAGATAACGTTTTTTGTGACTGTGCATTCACAAGTAAAAGTGTAATTAACAGCTTACCTTCCGATCACAGTGGTCAAACAGTTTCATTCCCAATTGCTATTAAGGATAAGACTGGTCCATCATTTTATAGGCCTATTACATCCCATAGACTAGAAACATATACGAAAAACTTAGATATAAATTTGCCAGTACCGGATTTTAATGAACAGAACCCAAACAAAATCTACTCAGACTTCTTCAACATTATTCAGACAGAATTCAATAAAGTTTTTAAATTAAAGAAAGTCAGTGACTACAACGGTAAATCGAAATTTAATGACTGGGCAACGTTTGGAACTCGTAAAAGTAGAGTTATCTTGTATGACCTTTATGATCAAAAAACCTATAACTTTGATCGAAAATTTCATGACTATGTTAAAAAATATTCCAAAACTTTCAAGTTGGTTTGTAGGACTGCAAAAACTTTACACATTAATAGAAAAATTCAAAATTAAAATAATAGAATGAAAACAGTTTGGCAAATAATAAACCGAGAAACTGGCAAAGTTATACCAAGGGACAATGATTTCTGCCTTAAGATAGGTGATGATGTTGTTAAATCCAGCGATGATGTTGCTCGAGCTTTTGAAACATTCTTCACCAATGTACCCCTACTGACAACAGATCGTCTAAATTCATCTCCATATGAAGCAGAGACTTTATTAAAAAATAACACGAGCGTCAGTAAGGTATATTTAAAATTTCATCATGTATATAATAATAATAATAATAATAATAACACCTTGGACACTATTTACACAAATTGATCTAGCCCCAAACTAGGATTCCCTGTATCTTGGGTACTAGACAACGATACACATACTTATATAGATAAATATTATACTTAGATAGATAAATAACCATGACTAGGGTACAAACATCCGTTCATCCAGGACATTGTCAAAACGTTTAAATTACTTAACTTAAAAAATACGGAAGACCTGTGGGGTATATCAGTCAAAGTTATTGGTTCAGTAATTCTAGTTATAGCCCCACACTTAGCTTATATATTCAATAAATGTGTTGACGATGGGGCTTTTCCAGACCTTATGAAACACAGTAAACTAATACCTCTGTTCAAGTCGGGAGATAAGGGCGATCCTTCAAATTTCAGACCAATATCGTTCTTCCAACACTAAGTAAAATATTTGAAAAGATTATACTCAATCAAATGCTCTCACACTTCAACCGTACAAAACAACTCCACGCTAAACAATATGGTTTCACTAGGGGTAAATCGACTGCGGATGCAGGTATTACCCTTATATCTCATATTTATTCTGCATGGGAGGCCGCACAGGATGCTTTCGGAGTTTTTTGCGACCTGTCGAAGGTGTTTGATTGTGTTTATTTATTTATTTTATTTATTTATTAATTCATTAACAATATACATTGTGTCTGAAATCACTTAATATTGATCATAATACGCTATTAATTAAATTAAATCATTACGGAGTTCAAAATAAAGCGTTGTATCTACTAAGATCATACCTAAGCAATAGAATTCAAAAGGCAGAAGTTAACGGCGTTAAATCTGATGGATCGGGTGTAAAAATTGGCGTTCCACAAGGTTCCTTATTAGGTCCTTTCTTTTTCCTGGTATATATTAACGATCTGCCTTTCATGGTGGAGAAATTAATTGACATAGTGTTATTTGCTGATGATACTTCAATGGTCTTCAAAATTGAAAGACAAAAAGCAGATTTTGATGATGTTAATGGTGTATTGTCTTTAACCTTGAATTGGTTCACAGTTAATAATTTATTGTTAAACGCTGGTAAAACCAAGTGTATCAAATTCTCACTTCCAAATGTCAGGCAAGTTGAGACCAGTTTAGTGTTAGACAACAGCACGTTAGAATTAGTAAATGATATGAAGTTTCTTGGCATAACCATTGATAGCAAATTGCAGTGGGGACCCCACATAGATAAATTGGCTGGTAAATTAAGTTCTGCGGCTTACGCTGTTAGTAACATCAGACAAAGCACGGATGTGGCTACATCTAGGCTAGTATATTTTAGTTACTTTCATAGTGTGATGTCCTATGGTATCTTGTTGTGGGGGAAAGCAGCGGATATTCATACTATTTTTATTTTACAGAAAAGAGCTATTCGAGCAATTTATAATTTAAAACGAACAGACTCCTTAAGAGAGCTTTTTAAAGAAATTGACATACTAACAGTAGCTAATCAATTTATTTTCGAAAATATAATGTATGTACGCAAGAACCTTACAACATTTTCCAAAATTAGCGATAGCTGTAATGTTAACCTAAGAAATAATCACAGACTGTGTCTGCCACGATTTAGACTCGCGAAGGTTAGAAATTCTTTCAAGGATCAGTGTATTCTCTACTATAATAAGATACCTCTGGAGATTTTGAAATTGCCATTTGAGCAATTTAAAAAGCATGTCAAAGCGACTTTGTCAAAAAAGGGATATGACAATGTTTAAGATTACTTAAATGACAGGACTGTATGGGGTTAATCTAGCCCAACACAGGCCTTGCTGTTAATCATTTTGTAATTATTCATTCCCGCTTATTAATCATAATAATTAAATTTTTCATATTTGTAATAGTTAAGCACAACCTATTTTAAAAGAGATCTAAAAATCAATCTGTGGGAGTTTCTACGCCCTTCTTCTCCCACAGTGGTCCAATATAGAGAAGAGGCAAAATTGACGTTTGCTAAGTATATGTAAATATCTACAGTAATAAAGTACTTTGACTTTGACTTTGTAACTTTATAAGTTACAGAAGGGACAGACAATTGCTGCAACGTGTTTAAAGAGTGTCTGGTACCTATAATCATGGCCTGGGAATTATTCGGATTAACCAGCAACCCAAATGAGGATGCCCATGCACTAATACCAGCCAAGTCAGCGTTTAACGCCTCCACAGCGGAATTTACATCATCAGGAGAGAAGTATCGATACATCTGAAGGTCGTCCACGTAGAGATGATAGGAAGAAGAAAAGACATCGGATATGGAATTGATAAATATTGAGAACAGAAGAGGAGAGAGAATGCCACCTTGGGGGACACCGGAGGAGAGGCCACCACACCACTCCGTACAAGCCTCCTCCGAATTGGTACGCTGTTTTTGGTTTCTTAGGTAAGAGTGAAACCAGCTGGCAGAAAGGGAAGAGACGTTAAGAGATTTGAGAAATTCAACGAGAATGTCGAAGTCAACACAGTTAAAAGCACTGCTGAATTCCAGCAGAACCAGTACCGAGAGCTGCCTTTGATCCATGGCGACCGGAATATCATCGGTCACTTTTAATAAAGCCGTAACAGTACTATGACTCAGTAAGAAAAGGATTCAGTAGATTTTTAGAGGATAGATAATGGGAGAGCTGAGTATGGACAATGGATTCGAGGACTTTAGAAAGGATCGGCAGGATAGAAATGGGGCGATACTCTTTAATAATAATAATAATACCCTGGAAACTATTTACACACATTGATCTAGCCCCAAACTAGGATTCCCTGTATCTTGGGTACTAGACAATGATACACATACTTATATAGATAAATATTATACTTAGATAGATAAACAACCATGACAAACCATACAAACATCCGTTCTCATTAAACAAATATTTGCCCCCACCGGGACTCGAACCCGGGACCCTTGGCTTCGTTGGCAGGGTCACTTAAATGAGGTGGGATTGGATGTTTTAGGGAGAGGGATAACTAATGCTTGTTTCCAAGCAGTAGGGAAAGAACAATTTCAGGAAGCAGACCATCAAGGATAGTTAGAATCTTTTGTTGGCAGATATTATCATCTCCTACAGCTTTGGAGCTGATTGCTAGAAATGCTTCCTTAACCGTGTCGCTTCCTACGTTGCTCAGGTTGAAAGGAGTGGTGTTGGGTAATGAGCTAGAGCGCAGACTCTGAAGAGTGGGGTGGCTTCCTTGATAGAAGGGTCCATTACAATTGGTGGAGCTGAGAGGAATTGATTGAGAGCGTTCAGATCAACATCACCCAAATGCATGTCCTGGGATTTTATGACGAAATTTTAATGACGAAATTCTAAACCATTAGTACAAAATTAATAGAAAGATAAAAGTAGCGATATTTTAGCTTTATAATTGATAGATACTCGTAGTTTTGGGCCAAACTTTAAGTACATAAATATTTAAAACTTCAAGATTTTTTCAATATTTTTAGCCTGAGTTTTAAATGAGGCTTTTGAATTAAAAGCGATGTGGTGGATGATTTGGTGACATAAGTTTATAATATATATAACACTTTGAGACAAAAAACCGTCTTATGCGAACTAAATACTTCTTATGTGAACTAAATACATATATGTACTTACTGTTAATACTCACAAAACCATATGGCGATCTTAGATACTTGCTGTATAGATATAGATATATTAAGTAATAGAAATAAGTTTCACCATAAATAATTAGATATAGATATAAGTATGTTGTAGTCCTTAGCAAACAGATAAATAGTATACATACGTAACATCATATAAATAAAGTACCTATTATATATTTCAATATAATACATACACATTAGTATTATATAAACAAAGTAAATAAGTAAATTTAATCCATCACACAATTGTATAGATCGCGACATGACGGGCGCGTCTTGACTTGATGTGTGATATGGAAACGGGCCGCTGCCGCCGCCCGCGCCCGGCGCATTCCTTCCCTATCGTCTAGCTAGGCGTCGTCGCCGGCGCACGGAAGGCAAGGACAGTCGATACACCATCACGACGCGTAGCGCACGCTTGTCGTATGTCGTGCTGTAACTCGCTAATACTTGCTCACTATCTTGTGCTTGCCTTGCTTATGTTTGCTTATAAACTGTACCGTGTTCTGGAGTGAAATAAACATAGTGTGCTTGCGCAACTGAGGACTTTACTTTCCGTCGCCTACAAGGATACAATACATTATTAGCTAAATACACACAAGTACACCTAAAACCACAATTATTGTATTTATTTCTTGTTTGAATCAAAAACGTTTTAAAACTCGCGAATATTTTGTTTAACGACTCTTCCAATCGAATCGACTTCGTATTTGAGTCGATTACGACCGTGTTTTCGATTGTTCACGTATTCCGTTCTAAGAAATATTAGTTTGAGAGTCGAATTCGTTTGTTTGACAGATAAAGACGTGGCGAATGAGCGCGAAACGCCTTTGATTCTAGACCCGAGAAATGTTATTGTTGTCCCTGGTTAACTATTTATTGTTTTGCGGCCCCATTACTGACCATCTTTCGCCATATTCCCGAGCAATGGAGTGAAAAGAATAATAAAAACTTGATGTTGCTGGTTTACATTGCATACAATGCTAATCGGAATTATAATAATAATCAAATTAATAGTCGTTATCTCCATGTTAAAATTTGGAACTGTATTCGGAACTGTGGTGTACAAATTTGCAGCCCCGGATCTACGAATTTTTCGAACCAAGGCAAAACTTGATAGTGGCGCCCCTTCTCTAGCATTTGAAATATTATTCCTGTGACAGCTGTCAGAATAACATGCCTAGAACTCAGACTACGTCGATAAATTATCGATATTTCGATAGTAAGTAATTGAATGGACGCTATTATAATTCGATGTCGTGCAAAATTTCACCTGATATCATTGCAATAAACGAGACCTGGCTCAGAGCGGGCGAGGAAGGTATTGCGCCCAAGGTACCCGGATACCGCTTACGTCATTTGCCACGACCTCCTGGCAGATTTAAGAAGGGTGGAGGTGTGGGTTTCTAAGTACGACGAGGTGTCGTAGCTCGAAACATTCCCCACCCCCACTCCACGCCTGGAGAGGATGTCACTGAACAGATGTGGCTATCTCTCCGTGTCAAATCCTTCCTATTTATCACAGGTACAGCATATAGACCTCAGTGGTTCAAGGTAGATACATTTTTTTACTCGCTGACTGAAAGTATAGCTTCTTTCTCACATTATGACAGAATTATACTGTTGGGAGATTTTAATATTAACGTGCTCGAACCTAATGATAGTAAATCAATCCAATTAAACCAATTCCTATTGTATTTTAAATTCCTATTTTTTTATAGGAAATATATATATATTTTATAGGAAATTCCTAAAAGAATAAATGCGAGTGGAGCTCTGTGAGGTGTTAGTCTTGTCAAAGCTTAACTACTGCATCACAGTATACGGGCCGCGTTTGTATAAGCGCACTGAACGATTGGTACAGCGAGTGCAGAACGCCTGCGCTCGCTATTGTTACATCGTCCCACCACGTACTCATATCACGCCATATCTGAATCGAGCAAGTGTTTTAAAAATGAAAGGCAGACAACAATTTTAATTTGCAACGCTCTTGTTCGGTGTTATAAAGAGAGGGATACCTGAATACCTTCACAAAAAGATCTCCTGGAAATTTTCCAATCACCACATGAACCGCAGCTCAACAAATATACTCTCCATTCCCCGGCATCGGACTGCTGCTTTCAGGGGTAGCTTCAGATATCTGGCTACAAAATGCTGGAATAATATCCCTCCGCCAATTCGTGAAAAAATTACTTTAACCAGCTATAAAACAGCATACAAAGCCTATTTACTAGCCCTTCAAAAAGCGGATAACTGAAGCTATCTCTGCAGTCTGCATCGGCAGCCTTCGTTTCTGACCCCCAAAACCTCTTGCATTTTTCAAACATGTTTGTACATTATTCATATTTATCATAATTACTGTGCCTATTTATTTATTTATTTATCGTACTTCATACCATTATTTACATGCCACACACAAACTCTATACTCATAAACCCTACATTTATATTATGCTATTTATTGTTTATATCTCTTATCTATGCATATTACACAGTAGTCTAATCAACACCGTAAAAACAACACACTCAGTCACACCGGTTCCGACAGAATACCACCGCTTCAGGTCCTCCTGTAGGCCCTGTAGCATAATGCTGAGCCGGAGCCGTTTCACCGTCGCCGTATACAACCAGCACACTATGCTGTTTTCTTAAGAAGCCATTTACATCATATAATATATCCACTTTTGTTGTTGTCCATGTGTATTCCTATTTTTGTATATTCCTATGTTGTGCTATGTGTTGTGTATTGTGACGCTTGAATAAACGCATATTCTATTCTATTCTTTTAATTTAAAAAACTGCGTCACAACTCCAACACACTTTACGGATGTCAGCGAAACTCTCACTGACCCTGCCTCATACTCTGGGCGTTATCACCTCATTGGTAAACAAGTCTATAACCACCTTCACATTCCCTTATCTTTGGAAAATAGCTATAATTAAGCCTTTACCTAAGAATAACGACCCGGCACGTGTAAGTGAGCTAAGACCCATTAGCATACTGCACTACCTATCGAAAATTCTGGCGAAAGTCGTATTTAATCAGGTTGCAAAATATGTCGAGGAGCAACAGATTCTCCCACGCTTCCAATCTGGTTTTAGAAAAAAAAAACGGAGCACAAATACCACTTTGCTTGATGTAGTCGACAACATTCTTTGTTATCAGGATGCAGGAGAAGTCACTATCCTTACCCTTTAAAAAATTTCCCGATCGTTTGACTCTATCAATACCTCCCTTTTGTTGTCCAAACTCTCTTACTATGGCTTCGACATAGGCACACTTAGATGGTTTGATAGCTACCTCATGTTGCGTCATCAGAAAGTCGAACTACGTAAGCTGGATGGATCTCGCCTATCGTCCAGATTAGGCCCAGTAGACAGAGGTGTACAACAGGGATCTATCTTAGGCCCTCTTCTTTTCATTATATACACCGCCGAAATCGTCCTTGGTTTGTCTCACTGTAAATATCATTTATATGCTGACGACTTATAAAGCTACATCTCAGCTAAAAATGAGAGCGTGGAGGCAGCCGTAAACAAAATGAATGAGGACTTAGATGCAGTATCGACATGGGCTACCAAAAACTCACTTGTTCTAAATCCCTCCAAGTCTAAATTCATGGTCCTCGGATCTAAAAATCAAGTAAAACACATCTCGAATGCTAATCCCCAAATTGCCATTATGAGCGTCCCTATTGAAAGGGTTGAACAGGCTCGAAATCTGGGTATACTAATGGATAGTGGGCTCACTTTTGAGGAACAGTGGCTGTATTTTAACGAAATTAATTTGTTTAAATTCGTTTATTTGTGAATATAGTGTTAATTTAAGTGTTTGTTAAGTCAACTAAAGTGTGCCAGTGCTAAATGTGGTCAGAATTGTAATTGTGATAAAATAATCGATCACGGACCGAAAGACAAAGGACATTTCAAACTGCCAACGGAAAAACCCCGGGGGAGTATTGTTTTTCATATTTGCTTATTCATATTTTACAAGTATTTAACTATATTCTTATACACTACATACTGCTCAACTCTCACTACTGTGAGAAACGTCCATCCTCACACCGCAGCGTCTTTGTTTTGTCTCTTAGCACTTGACAATCTGTGGAAGTACTTTTGACGATAAAACTAGCCGTTCACTCATATTTATTACACGATATGCACAAGTGCACTGATAGGTTAGACCTTGGCAATTTGTGTGAATATAGTGTAAGCTTGTAGGTAATTCTAGAGACATATTAGGTACTCACTTCACAGCTGATCAGCACAACACTTGCAAAACGACAAAAATTGTTAGATAATAAGTATAACTTTCATTAGTTCAGGACATTTATACTGTTAACCCATACTTACTTGTAATAAGTTAATTGAAACTTGATTGACTTTGACGTAGAATAGGGAATTAGGAACTATCATATTAGTACTACAGCTACTAACTGCAAGTCTTTATTCCTTCTGTTTTATTTTAATTTTGTTCGGAGCACCCATTCTTTCTTATTTTATTTCCAGGCATGGCATCCAACATTACTACGCGGAGAATGCATGCAGAGCAGCGTATTTCTAAACTGCAGCAACAACTGATTGACGCATAGGAGTTAAATCAAAGGCTATTGGAAGAGCGCAATGAAAATGACTTTGAGATAAAAAGCTTGAAAGCCAAGAACTCACAGCTTAGAGATAGTGTGTCTACTTTGTGAGATACACACGAGGAGTCGCAAAATGAGATTCAAAGATTGGAAAAACTTGTGGAATCTTTTGACACCCTGCGCACTGACCTTGCTTCTGCTTGTGACCGCAGTAAATTCTTCCAATACCAACTCAATGAGGCAACCTTGAAGTTGACTGATATGTGCATAGAAAAAGACTACAATGAATCTCGCCACATTACCTCTATCCAAGAAGAACTAGAAGTAGCCAACCTAAGCACTATTGTTCAAGCCATGCAGACAAGCAGCAGAAAAATTAAAAAATATTTTAAATTAAATAAATTCATGAAGAAAACTAGAGGTAATACAAAACTACTGAAATTAGCCTTGAAACGGCAATCAAACAGAACATTAAGAATCTCCTTAATGCAAGAGCTCCGGGGAAAAAATGTAGGTTTACTTCAACCATAAGGTAACGTAGGACCTTCAACATGCCCGAGTAGAAATCCAGCATCTACATGACCTCCTAACAAATACACTACAATGTTATGCCAAAAAACAAGGTGAGTTAGCAGAACTCAGAGCCACGACGTCTGAGTTAGTTCAGCTACAACGCCAGAATGCGGAATTGGTGGGCATTCTAATTGAGAATGAGGAGAATGAGACCAGCAAGGAGGACGAGCCCACATCACTAACTTTGGTCTCGACCCCCCTCAACGAGAGTGTTGCAGCGTGCACCGCTGCCCCAACCAAAAAACAGGGTCGCCGTCGTCGACGAGGAGGCACCTCGCAGCTCAACAGCGCGAGCACCGCGCCGCTCGCTGTCCCTGCTGAGGCGTGTGTCATGCCGCAAGCTGCCCCGAGGGCCGCGCCGTTCGCCGTTGCGCACGTTGCGACGCTCGCTGCCGCGAATGCTGCGCCAGCGGCCCCCACGTGCATCAAACCACACTCCAACACGTGTGTCCCGCCACTCACCTCCACTCGTGTACCGCCAGCTACCAAAATATGTGCTCAGAGAAAAACTCTGTTGTTCTCCGACAAAGTAGGTGCAGGATTTAGGCATCTATTACATAACCGGCTTAACCAAAAAGTAACGAACATTTGCTGTCCAAATAGTTCATTTGTAGATCTTGTGAAAATAATTAGTCGCGGTATCTATGATGAGTACAGCACTATTGTAATTATGATAGAAAATCATTCAAACATTAGTCGGAAAGATTTGAATAAAAGTGATGAAACACTTCTAGACTTACATAGTAGGATGAAATGCAAATTTATACAATGCAATTTTCCATAGAACTTGTATTAGAATTATTTCAAAAAAATCTGACATTGATATTGTTTGTGTTACAGAACACTGGTTGAAGGAAAATATGATGTCTTTTAACATAAATAATTACAAATTTGTCAGTTGTTACAATAGAAAGACTGCTGATAGAGGTGGTTCTTTAATCTTAGTGAAAAATAATATTAAGGTGAAACAACGGAAAGATATTCTTGCACTTACTGTTGAAAGACAATTAGAGGTATCCTGTGTTGAGTTAGATAGCCATATTATTGTTTGTATCTACAGGCCACCGAGGGATGAAAAAAGCAATGGAAATTTCGAAATATTTGAGAAAATTATGGAGGAAGCCCTCACTAAACTTTGTAATAACAGAAAAAAGTTAATTATTTGTGGCGATCATAATGTAGATTTGCTTGTAGGAACAACAATGAAACAACGATTAATAACTTTATTCAAATCGTTTAATTTATGTCATGTATTTTTAGAGCAGACTAGATTTACACTTACCATCCAAACTTGCTTAGATAACGTTTTTTGTGACTGTGAATTCACAAGTAAAAGTGTAATTAACTGCTTACCTTCCGATCACAGTGGTCAAACAGTTTCATTCACAATTGCTATTAAGGATAAGACTGGTCCATCATTTTATAGGCCTATTACATCCCATAGACTAGAGACATATACGAAAAACTTAGATATAAATTTGCCAGTACCGGATTTTAATGAACAGAACCCAAACAAAATCTACTCAGACTTCTTCAACATTATTCAGACCGAATTCATTAAAGTTTTCAAATTAAAGAAAGTGACTACAACGGTAAATCTAAATTTAATGACTGGGTAACGTTTGGAATTCGTAAAAGTAGAGTTATCTTGTATGACCTTTATGATCAAAAAACCTATAACTGATCGAAAATTTCATACTATGTTGAAAAATATTTCAAAACTTTCAAGTTGGTTTGTAGAACTGCAAAAACTTTACACATTAATAGAAAAATTCAAAATTCAAATAATAGAATGAAAACAATTTGGCAAATAATAAACCGCGAAACTGGCAAAGTTATACCAAGGGACAATGATTTCTGCCTAAAGATAGGTGATGATGTTGGTAAATCCAGCGCTGATGTTGCTCGAGCTTTTGAAACATTCTTCACCAATGTACCGTCTCACAACAGACCGTCTAAATTCATCCATGTATATTTAAAATTTCATCATGTATATCCCCAGGACATTGTCAAAACGTTTAGATTACTTAACTTAAAAAATACGGAAGATCTGTGGGGTATATCAGTCAAAGTCATTGGTTCAGTGTTTCTAGTTATAGCCCCACACTTAGCTTATATATTCAATAAATGTGTTGACGATGGGGCTTTCCTAGACCTCATGAAATACAGTAAACTGATACCTCTGTTCAAGTCGGGAGATAAGGGAGATCCTTCAAATTTCAGACCAATATCTGTTCTTTCAACACTAAGTAAAATATTTGAAAAGATTATACTCAATCAAATGCTCTCACACTTCAACCGTACAAAACAACTCCACGCTAAACAATATGGTTTCACTAGGGGTAAATCGACTGCGGATGCATTACCCTTATATCTCATATTTATTCTGCATGGGAGGCCGCACAGGATGCTATCGGAGTTTTTTGCGACCTGTCGAAGGCGTTTGATTGTGTTGATCATAATACGCTATTAATTAAATTAAATCATTACGGAGTTAGAAATGAAGCGTTGGATCTACTATGATCATACATAAGCAATAGAATTCAAAAGGCAGAAGTTAAGGGCGTAAAATCTGATGGATCGGGTGTTAAAATTGGCGTTCCACAAGGTTCCATATTAGGCCCTTTCTTATCCCTGATTCTTAGGCAGATCGTTAATATACACATTAACGATCTGCCTTTCATGGTGGAGAAATTAACTGACATAGTGTTGTTTGCTGATGACACTTCAATGGTCTTCAAAATTGAAAGACAAAAAGGAGATTTTGATGATGTTAATGGTGTTGTAATTACTTGCGTGAGAGTGTGTGTGTCCTTTGGATGTATGTGTTACGATTGCCAACCAACTTATGTAGTTGCAGATTTTCAGTCTCTGTAATAAAATCATCAAATCATCACAATATTTGTTTTGAGTCCATACTGTCAAGCTAAAGTGAACCCTAATACCCCAACATAGTGGTCCTTCGAACCGGATCATCATTAAACTCGGAACATTTATTAAAATAGGCGTAGAAAAATACTATCAGTGCAGGTGTGCGAACAATAGACATTCCAATCTCTCGAGTCTAATTAGGTGCTGTTGGTAGTAAACAAGTGCAAAACAAGTTATATAATGGCTTCCGAAATTGATAAAATATTGCAAAAAATAGACTTTACTGTGGAGCGGCTAGAGAAATCGCAAATCAACTTCAAGAAGTGTCCAAAATCAAGATTAACCTAAGTGGATATATTCAAACACTGTTACAAAACTTGGATGCGCTATGGGATTCACTGGGAAAATACAACATGGAGTTGATAGCTATTGCGTCATCCGAGCAGAAAACCACATTACCGTATTTTGTCGAGGACTTTTCCACAAAACCAGCGAAGAGTTGTATACCGGGTTGAGGGCCGACATTTTGGACCTTACATAACCTTCAACCGGAATACAAAGTAATCAGCGATCATCACCAGCGCAATCTCCGACGGCATCGCCACGTGTTTCATTGGACGGCAGCGTCAACCAAAGCGACAAAATATCGTTTGATGTGAAACTACCAAGAATAAACTTGCCTACTTTTTCTGGTGCATATGAGGAGTGGCAATCATTTGAAGATACATTCACATCCTTGATACATAGCAACAAGTCGCTCAGTAACGTGCAAAAATTACACTAACTGAAATCATGTGTCGTTGGTGAAGCAAAAAGCACAATCAAGCATTTTCAAGTGACGGATAAAAACTACAATGCAGCTTGGGAAAATCTGAAAGGTAGATACAGCCAAAAGAGACTCATAGTGAACGCTATTCTAAAGAGGTTATTTTCACAGAAGAAAATACATTCACAATCTTCAGGACAGCTCAAGGTACTTATTGATACCAAAAAGGAATGTTTGAACAGTCTGGATTGCATGGACATTGAGACGGAGTCATGGGACACTATAATCATATTCCTGACTGTACAAAAATTAGACGCAGTCTCGCTTAGCGAATGGGAACAATACGTTAGTGATCAGTACACCCACGGACTACCTTCACTGCAAAACATGATAGACTTCCTAGATGGAAGAATACGAACACTAGATGTAAATGTACGCTTTGTGAAGAAGATCATTACCTTTGTCACTGTAAAGACTTCGGTAAAATGGATATAGACAAACGATGCAACTTCGTGAGAGAAAACCGACTATGTTACAACTGTTTATCCCCCACTCATGTCGTTTTCAACTGTAAAATGAAGACTTCTTGTAAAATATGCCACAAGAAACATCACTCACTCCTACATACGAAAACAGAAAGGTCATCGGATCGAGAAGAGAGCAAACTATCAAATCCGGGTATGACATCATTGCACACAAATGTAGAATAAAATCAACAAGAGCTTCATGATGTATCTATTGCATCGCATTTCACTACCAAACATGAAATGGCGTTATTGGCAACAGCATTGGTTCCTGTAAAAAGCGAGACGGGGCAAATAACTTTGTTGAGAGCACTCATTGACCCCGGTTCACAAGCATCATTTATAAGTGAGAGAGCAACAAAATACTAAAATTAAAGAGAATAACAGCTCACGGAACAGACACCGGAGTTGGATCAACACAAACAAAAATCAATCACATGGTACAAATTGAGATAAAATCAAGACATGAAAAAAGATTCTGTCTACAAACTAAGGCGTACGTAATATCAACCCATGTGACTAGCAAGTTACCTTGCAAGAGTTTAAAAAGATGCTCATGGCCACACTTGGAGAAGCTCGATCTTGCTGATCCAAGATATTTCACCCCAGGTAACATAGATATTGTTTGATTCCACGCCTAAACCGAACGGCGTGGAGTCATGAGGGGACCTTTGCGCCGCACGTGAGAGAAAAGAATGATGAAATTTGTTTATTACCTTGTCACCGTAGACAGGAGATCGAAGGCTCGATTCGAGACAGGAATTCGGGAAAGGGGGCACAGTTGGGATAGGATGGGATCGAACCCTTGCCGTCGCTGTCCGACGGCGTGGCCGGCGCGCTGCTGCCGGCACGTGGAGTCGCCGCTACCGATACGACGAGTTGGAGACCGTACAACTTCAACCTTCACCACGAATCACTTGACCGCTGACGCTAATCTAATTACAATCAATTGCCCGACGCTATGAGGTAGATTTACACTCTGACCAGGCCCGATGCCTGTATTATGGTAATTGATACATTGAAATACCAATCAATGCCATGAGGCCCGAGCCGCCATGTTATTCTCCCGATGAGACCAGACCAAGAGGAAGATAACCTCCAATTTTACATCTCGTTTCGGTACGAGTGACAGCTGCTAGTCCGTTTTCGCTAGTGATGTCTCGATTACTCGCGATCGATTCGCGCAACAAAAAACCGGTGCGTTTCCGACGCATAAATACTAAACAGTCACCCGCCCGGACAGGCCCGAACCTGTCCCTAATCAATAGGAAGGCGAGAAAGTGTTGCGACCGCTCTCTTGAGGACCGAGTCCCCCACCCTGACTTCTGCTGATCGAGGCGTGCCATCCCGACCCGTGTACAAATTGACGATCCGTCCTCGTCTCCATCTCAATGATGGCAGGTTCGCATCCTTAATCAGCACCAAATCACCGACTTGAGGGGGGCTCGTCCGGTCAGTCCACTTAAGGCGCTGCTGCAAGATGTGCAAGTACTCAAGGGACCACCGTTTCCAAAAATCTTGAGCCATCTGCTGCAACATCTGCCACCTAGGTAACCGACTTAACTTAACATCACCGAATGGGTATTCTGGCAGGGCGTTAAGGGGCTGACCTATCAGGAAGTGACCCGGCGTCAACGCTTCCAAATCATTTGGATCCGAACTGAGCGGGCACAACGGACGCGAGTTCAGTGTCATTTCAATTTTACAGAACAGCGTCGCAAGCTCTTCAAAGCGTAGAGAGGTCTCACCGATGATCCTCGTCAGGTGTGACTTAGCCGATTTAACCGCAGCCTCAAAAATTCCTCCCCAATGAGGACATCCCGGCGGACTGAAAACCCATTCAATCTCTCGTCGGGAGCAAGCCGTACCGATGGCGTCCCGGTTACCGTTCAGGAATTGAGTGACCTCCTGCAGATATCGCCTGGCTCCGACAAAGTTTGTGCCGTTTTCCGAACGGATTAATGTCGGGAGGCCCCTTCGTGAGACGAACCGATCTAGACAAGCGATAAATGCCTCCGTAGTGAGGTCACTGACCACCTCCAAGTGGACTGCCTTCATGGCTGTAGGATCTCTTGGTAGACACTACAGCTTTTGTTGATATATTGATGATGATTGTTTAGTAAAACGGCCGATTTACGTAAATTGATTTAAATGCGCTAATGCACACGAGCGCACTCCACCTTGTTATATCGTGACACTGACTTGTTAGGTAAATTGGCAGAGTGTGCACATTGTGCGATTGCTAAATCGTACATATTCCCGAGGGAGAAAATAAACACTACCTAAAAAACTGTTCGCGAGATATCCCACCCCGTCTATAAGACCGCGTCGCCGGCGCCTTGTTGTCTGGCGTGTAGACTGCTTGCTACCGTGCTGATGCTGCAATATTTGATTGTAGTATTGGAGTTCGTTGTACCCGTGACGTAATTGCAATAGTATAGCGTTACAATGGTCTTGTTCTCGCATTGTGAGACACGCCTTTTCTAATGTGTTGATGTACTTGCTCAGGGCTTTATTTCCTTGCCAATATGGTTGCATTTGGTAGTAGACAACAAGTTTTCATTCGTCTTTGATAAGTGACATATCCGCTCCTTTGTCAAAATACAATCCTTGATTTTCTCTGAACTTGGTGACATTGAGACTGCATTCGGAACTTGATATGATGCTTATGAACAACATTAGTGCAGTAAATAATGTTGTTAGACAGGAAACCTGGTTTTTTCTTGTTTGCCGCGGCTTGCTTGCGGGATTTTCTTGCTCATCGCATACTGTTTTGTTCACGGTGTTTGTAGGTTCATCTTCATGGCCGGTAAGTATTGATAGCTTGATTACGGGTCGCCGCATAAAACCGCTCTTCGTTTTCAGTGTTACAACGCGAACATATTCATCTTGTCCGGGATGAAGATCAATTACTCTGCCCATGATCCACTTGCCTGGCGGCAAGTTGTCGTTGTGGACAAGGACTACGTCGTTAATGCTGATGTTTTTGTGGGGTTGCCTCCATTTTGACCTTGCTGTCAGCTGGGACAAGTATTCCGCGCGCCAGCGTTTCCAGATATCTTGTAGGATTTTTTGTGTGAGTTGCCAGCGTGTTCTCAAATCTCTTTCTGTTTCGACCAGTGTCAATGTGGGGCCGTTTGTGAGAAAATGAGAAGGTGTTAGATAATTGAGATCTTCAGGATCTTCTGATAAAGCGCACAATGGCCTGGAGTTTAGACACGCTTCTATCTGGGAGAGCAGGGTCGAGAACTCTTCTTATGTAAGCTTCTGTTCTCCGAGGACCCTTTTAAGGTGAAACTTGAAGCTTTTTACAGCAGCTTCCCACAGGCCTCCTGCTGATGGCCAAGAAGGTGCGTTGAAGTGGAACTTGATTTCCATATCGGTTAATTCTTTTTGTAGATCTTCGTTGAATACTTGTTGGATCTCTTGATATTCTTCATGTAATGTTCGGCTTGCTCCGATGAAGTTGGTGGCATTGTCACAGTAAATATGATCTGGCTTTCCTCTCCGTGCGGCCATTCTGCGGAGCGCTGCGATGAATGAGGATGTGGACAGGTCTGATACCAGCTCTAAGTGGGTGGCTTTCGTGGTCATGCACACGAACACAGCTACATATCCCTTTGAGGTCTTGATTCCCCGACCCTTGTTGGCCTTCAAAAGGACATGCCCGGTGAAGTCTACGCCGGTGTGCTTGAAGGGGCGAGAAGGATTCACTCTTGGCTCGGGCAACTGTCCCATGATCTGTTTATTCATGTTTGGTTTTTGTTTTTTGCATTTCACACATTGGCGTATGTATTTTTTGGTGGTCCTGTTGCCACTCAAAATCCAGTATTTTTGTCGCGTAAATGCTAAAGTCACTCTGGCGCCGCCGTGTAACGTGAGCTCATGCGCATGATTTATAATTAGCTCGGTAACGCGATGGTTCTGTGCTAAAATGGCAGGATTTTTCATTTCGGGGCTAATGTGAGCATGCAATAGCCTCCCCCCGACTCGGAGAATTTGATTTTCATCCAAGAAAGGGTTAAGGGTGCATATCTTGCTTTTTGAAGAAACTTGTTTTCCTTCTTTCAGCTCTTGTATTTCTTTCAGGAAATCTTCAGCTTGTGCATATTTTACCAAGCATTCTTTTGCATTGCGTATTTCTGATACTGTTAACCATGATGTGCTTTTCTTGTATTGTTTTTTCGTGATGAAGCGGCGTACCCATGCTAATACTCGTACGACTTTTTTGAAAGAGCTATTCTTGTCTAACAGATCTTTGATTATGCTTGATAGTGGGCTTTGAGTTACCACGTTAACTTGCTTAGTCCGTATTTCTTCTTCCTTTGTCGTGTATACAGGTTGTTTGACATTGGCTTTGTAAGTGGGCAACCAGTGTGGTCCTTGCCACCACAAAGGATGATCTATCAGTTGGCTTGCTGTTATCCCCCGGCTTGCGGAATCCGAAGAGTTTTCTGCTGACCTTACGTAATGCCAGCTGTCCGGTGGCATTATTGTCGTGATTTCTCGAACTCTGTTAGTGACGAACGGCTTCCAGCGGTCGGGATTGCCTTGTAGCCACCCCAAAACTGCGGTCGAATCAGTCCATCCATAAACCTTTATGTCTTGGTATGACGAAAGCGCTTGTTTGACAGTTTTTATCAGCTTTGAGAGGAGGAGTGCTCCACTAAGTTCGAGTCGTGGTAATGAAATTTCTTTGTTGCACGGCACAAGTCTTGATTTACCGACAACTAGATTGATTTCTGCTTGTTGTCACTGTTTCACAATTTTGCTGTAAATGACGCAGGCATAAGCTTTTAGCGAGGCGTCGCAAAATCCGTGTAACTCGATCGCGCATGTTTCGTCTGAGCCGAGCCAACGTTTTACTTTTACTTGGTTAATGTTTTTTATATCGCCCTTGATTTTATGCCATGCCAAGGCGATGTTTTCGGGGAGCTTGTCATCCCATGCTATGTTTGACTTCCAGACGTCTTGAAACAGCACCTTCATTGAAGTCGTGAGTGGAGTCAACCAACCCAGTGGGTCAAACTGTTTCGAAATATCTGACAGAAGACTTCTTTTTGTATCAGATTTCGTCTCTTTCTCATCATTATGTATTCTTGTTTGGAATGTAAACATATCCTGATTGGGGTTCCAGTAAAGCCCGAGCGTTTTTGTGGACTCCATCTGCTTAAAACTGTATTGTTCTTGATCTTGCTGCTCTTGTCCCAGTAGTAATTCTTGATAATTAGAGCTCCACTTTCTCAGATTACAGCCTCCAGATTTCATCAAGTCGAGTAAATCTTGTTTCAATTTTTGCGCTGATTCCAGTGAGTGACTGCCGTGGAGTAAATCGTCCATATAAAAGCTGTTTTCGACGACTTGTGCTGCTTCTGGGTAATTATCCCTTTCGTCGGCCGCTAACTGGCGTAGTGTAATCATAGCCAGAAAGGGCGCGGCCTTGGTGCCGTAAGTGACAGTCGTCAGTTGGTATTCTTGCAATAGTTGCTGGGGGTGATCTCTCCAGACAATCTTTTGTAAATCTTGATCTTCTTCATGCACCCATATCTGCCGAAACATTTTTTCTATGTCGGCGGTGAAGGCGACCTTGTATTGCCGCCAGTACAAAATGAGTGTTAAGAGGTCTTTCTGTAGGTTTGGACCTTTATACATGTAATCATTTAGGCTCTCGCCGTTTGATGTCTTTTGGGATGCGTTGAAGACTACGCGATGAGACGTAGTTGTTGAATCTTCTTGTAGCACGCAGTGATGTGGCATGTAGAATCCCAGTGACTTGTAACTGTCGGCGAACTTCATGTGGCCCAGATCTTGATATTCATGAACGAAAGACTTGTATTCTTTCGCCATTTCTTGATCCTTGTTAAATTTTCTCTCGAGTTGAAGAAACTGTGCAACAGCCTTGTTCTTGGAATGTCCCAATTGCTCAATACTTGACTTTAGGGGTAGTCTAACTTGATATTTTCCATCGTCCAACCTTGCTGTTGTGGATTTGTAAAAGTTGACACAGTCCATTTCTTCCGTCGAGTAGGTAGGTGTTTCTGCGATATCCTCTATTTCCCAGAATTTGTGCAGTTCGTCGGTGTTATTTATAATCACATTGCAGAGTGTATTGTTGCAATATGTTTGTAACTTGCCGCACAAAATCCACCCGAGTCGCGTTTGTTGTGCGACCGGTGCCGGCGTCATATTACTGGGCTTGCATATTCCTGATAATATAATGTTTGAATAAATTTCTGCGCCCAAAAGTATATCAACGGCACGGCTCTTGTTGAAATCAGGGTCAGCCAATGGAATGTTTTGTAGGTACTCCCATGGCGGTCTTGCGAAAGTGTAGTTAGGAAGGTTTCTTGTTAAACTTTTCATTATAAAAACATCTGTGTCGAACACGAACTCTTCTGCTGTCGAGCTGCATTTGATATTTATCAATCCTGTACATCTGTTGTCCTTGGTGCCAACTCCTGTTATCATTCCTCTGCATTTGCGACGCGGTAAACGCAACAGTTGGGCTGCGTTTTCTGTTATAAGCGACACTTGTGAGCCTTGGTCGACGAGTGCTCGCATGGTTCTGTAGACTCCATCCGCCCCTTGTACTTTGATAAGGGCTGTAGCTAAAAATATTTCGTGTACGTCATTATTTTGAGCCACGTGTGAGGAATTGCTTGGTTTTGATTGTTCACTCCACGACCTCGTGTCTACGGTATAGTTACTGGGGCCGTTCTTTGGCGTCATTCCGTGCGGCGGCGTCATGTTACAGTTTCCTTTTAAAAAAGCCGCATGCAGTAATGTGTTATGAGACTCGTTGCATTCGCGGCATCTCTTGTTTGATGTGCAGGGTTTGTCGCCGTGACTGAAGAGGCAGTTTGCACAGAATTTTAACTTCGCAATTGTTTGCCGTTTTTGTGACGGCGTTTGTTCTAGGAATTGTTTGCAGTAGTAAATTCCATGATCATTGCTTGTACAAATTGGGCAATTATACTTGTAATTTTGCCCGGGTCTTGATGTAGCCTTGTTGCTGGAGTAGTAATTGTAGTTTTTTACTACTTTTTCTTGTTTAGTAGAACCTGATGGCGCCGATTTTGATTGATTGTACTCTTGTTTCTTGCGCGCTGACTCCATGGTGGTAAACTTGTTCTCCATGAAATACAAAAACTTGCTGAAACTCAAACTCAAAACTCAAAACGTTTATTCTGTAAATAGGCCACAAGGGCACTTTCACATGTCATTTCATTTCATTTTTTACAGAACATTTGGTATTATGATTTGTATCATATTATCAGAAAAAAAAAAGTACTTAATTATTGTTTCTGAGAGATGTAAAGAGTCTCAAATGTCATAATAAAATAATTAAAATATAAATAACAGAGATGTATAGTCTCTTTAGTCAATAATACAATGATAAGAGGAGATGTAAATGGTCCCCACAGTCAAGAGTTGTATAATTAAATTAATCTTTGGAGGTGTAAAAGGCCTCCAAGTGTCCAGTAAAAGAAACTCTGGCAGTGAGGATGCTCACAATTAATTAGAACAATTCAGTCCCAAGCATTTTTATCGTCTATGTACTCTTTAATACTGTAGTAAGCTTTAGAAATAAGCCTTTGCTTGATGTATTTCTTGAACTTATTAATTGATAGATCTGTCAAAGTGCTTGGGAGTTTATTGTAAAATCTTACACAATTACCCTTGAACGAGTTTTTTATTTTATGGAGCCGAGTAGTGGGCACTGCAAGTTTGTCCTTGTTTCTAGTATTAAAGTTATGTATATCACAGTTTCTTCGAAAGTTAACAATGTTCTTATGGACATACATAATATTCTCGTAAATATATTGACTATGGACTGTCAATATATTTACTTCTTTAAACTTATTTCTAAGAGAATCTCTATTATTCATTTTATAAATCGCACGAACAGCCCGCTTCTGCAGCACAAAAATAGTATTTATGTCAGCAGCACTGCCCCAGAGCAGAATACCGTAGGACATAATACTATGAAAATAACTAAAATAAACTAATCTGGCTGTTTTTAAATCTCTCAAGTGACGGATTTTCCTGCATGCAAAAGCTGCAGAGCTCAGTCTGTTCGATAGCTTATCAATATGTGGACCCCATTGGAGTTTGGAATCCAACGTTATACCTAGAAACACTGTGCTGGTTACCAATTCCAATTCCTCATTTTTAATTGTTATACATGTCTGATTATTTTTAACGTTAGTAGTAAGAAACTTAACACATTTAGTCTTTTTCTCATTTAATAGCAAATTATTAACATTAAACCAATTTACCACTCTTGATGTGGTATTGTTCACGTGATCATCATTAGCGTGTTGGTTTCGCTTTGTTTTAAAAATAAGTGAGGTGTCATCAGCAAACAGTACCATATCATGACAGTCCCTTCCTAGATAGGGTAAGTCGTTTATATAGATGAGGAATAGGAAGGGTCCCAATATTGAGCCCTGTGGCACGCCCAAACAAACCAATGATCCTGGTGATCGTTCTCCGTTTACGTCTACCCTTTGTATTCTTCCGTTCAGATAAGATTTTAACAAATTCAATGACGTGTCTCTAACTCCATAATGATGTAATTTCCTGATCAATGTTTCATGACAAACGCAATCAAAAGCCTTAGATAAGTCACAAAAAATGCCTAGGGCATCTTGTGACTCTTCCCAGGCATCAAAAATACTTTCAATGAACTGAATTCCGGCATCTGTTGTTGAACGACCGCGAGTGAATCCAAACTGTTTGTTATGCATTAGCTTATTTGATTCAAAATATATGTAATAGTAAATGTAATAGCTGTGATAAGATTAATTTCTCAAAAATTTTACTAAAAGTTGGTAGTATTGATATAGGTCTGAAATTGGTGGGGTCTTGAGTACTACCTGCTTTGAAGAGGGGAATTATCTTACTTTGTTTCATTAAATCAGGAAATTCACCGCAGTCTATACAATTGTTGAAAATGACCGCTAGGTCAGGTGCAATTAATTCGATCAGGGATTTAACGACGTGAACAGAGAGTCCCCAAAGATCATTCGTTTTCTTAACATTTATCAATTTAAATGCCTTTACGACATCTGAACTTGTGACGTGCTTAAAATTCAAGTATGAAGCACACTCTGAGACATTATCTTTTAATATTGCAACAGCAGACAAAGGTGACGAATTTAAATACTTAGTCGTGGAAGCCGGTGCATTAGTAAAAAACGATTCAAATTCAGTTGCAACTTCTAAGCTAGAACTCGTAAGCTGTCCATTGATTTTTAGTTCGTAATCGTGACTCGCTTTTTTACTACGACCGGCCTCCTCATTAATTATTTTCCAAGTCGTTTTTATAGCATCGGAACTATTCTTAATTTTACTACTCAGAAAATTACGTTTAGCTGTATGACAGTCTAATTTAAATTGTTTGGAGAACTGTTTGACTTGTTCTTTAAATTCGTCACTCATGTTGAACCGTCGTTCCTCATACAATGCATACAATGCTTGCCTGCGTTTATGCAACTCTGCAGTAGCCCACGTACTAAAGTCGTTTGAACCACAAACCACAACCGATTTTGAAGTGAATATCGCGCTTTACTGTTTCATAAAGGTTTCAAAGAATAAGTTATACATTATATTAGGAGACTGTTCAGCAGCCAAAAACGGTAGTTCCTGGGCTAAAGAGTATCTCATTCTTTCTAACCGGTCAGCAGTTATTGGCACAAACGAAATTTTCTTTTTAATGACAGGTTCTCTAATAGAATCAAATTGAAATAATTGACCTAAATGATCTGAATCCAATTCAATGATAACACTTTTACTGATTGGAATAACATCAGTAAAAATGTTGTCAATGCATGTAGCACTAGTAGCAGTCACTCTTGTTGGCTCCAAAAATAAATGGCTAAGCCTAAATGATGAGAAAAGATTTATCAATCTAACGCTGAGAGTAGTTCTTTCTAACAGATTAACATTAAAGTCACCACATATAATTAATCGTTTCGTACTGTGTGATGAAATAGTTAGGACGGATTCCATTATTTTCTCAAACATTTCAAAGTCGCTCAAGGGTGGCCTATAGACACATATAACGATGAACTGTTCTAATTCCACAGCTGCAAGTTCTATAGTTCGTTCAACAGATAAGGAAACAATGTCCTTACGTTCCTTGAATTTCATATGATTGTTTAGTATGATTAATGCCCCACCATGTATTGAATTAAGTCTGGTGAACGAACTACCAACCTGGTGATCTTTAAAGCTAAACATAATTTCATTAATAGTTAACCAGTGCTCTGTTATGCACAAAATGTCAATTTTATTACAATTTAAAAATAACTCTATTTGTAGATCTTTGCCTCTAATACATTGAATATTCTGATGAACCAGGCTTATATACTTAGCATGTGAGCTTCCCTTATTCTTAGGGTTTTCTAATATACTAGAACATATGTTGCCAGAGCCTGGGTCCTCTGTTGTCTTATGAACTAATTTAAATGCATCCTGTTATTCTGGTCTGATACCAGATTCATATTAGGCTGCTCAGTAAAAGCAGAGTTAGAAGCCAAATTTTTGGCTGTAATGTCATATAAATATAATAGTGACATAGCTATTTGTCGTTTACAATAATTTGAAAGGTAAAATGTACCTTTAGTCATAGTAAAATAATTACTAACATAATTGTTAGTGTCAATAATATCAAACTTATTATTATATGTACATAAATTGTACATAGTTATATTCATATTATGTCTATATACATTTTCATTTTGTGTCAATTGGTTGCAGTAGGGAAATGTGAACAATATAATTTTTTTCACACTAAGACCATTCAATGTTTCATAAAATTTTATTAAATTATTTTTGTTCACATCTCCCCTATTGCCCATGAAAATTATCAGTGTGGCACTGGCTGTGATAGTGCTGTCATTCAAAATTTGATTTATAATATTATCTACAGTGCTAAAAGGTAAGCAATTACTAATAACACTATGTCCCTTAGAGTATGAGTGGAGTGCTGAGCCCATGCCACTTCCAATCTCATCACAGTACATTATAATATCAGGTGTTGTGGTCATATCAGACTTGGCAGAACTATTATCAGTAACACCTTGTGTTGGTAAACTGTCACACAAGCCCGGAGAGTTGCCCGCTGTCAAACAACCACCTTTCTGCTCACAGCGACAAGTATGGTTGTTGGTCAGTGACTCAAACCGCTCACAATTATGGTTCATTTCTTGAATTAAATCATCCATAGCCAATGAGTATTCATTTATAACTTTCTTAGAGTTCAAATATGCACTGTTTAGTGATCTCAATGAATCCTCTAAGCTTTGGATTTTCAAATGTAAGTTTTGTGTGTCAGTTTCATACACAAACTTAGTACTTTCTAATTCTAATACACACATATTCAAATCATGTAATAAGTTTACATTTTTCTTGCTTACTTTTAAGTTTTTAGTACACAATTTATTATGTTTTATTAATTTCTGAGTTTTCCGTATATACCTATTTATTTTAATGTATTTTTTCAGTTTGTTATTGCTGCAACTTAATAACCTTGATGTAGGCAATGTGTCATTAGTTAAATCAATGACATCATCAAGGCTTCCAGTTGCAACAGTAACCAGCTGCGGGCTGATCCCTACGACTTCACTGTAAAGGCTCTGGGTCTGCAACGCTGCGGTGTTTTCCTTCTCCTCCTGGAGTGCATGTATTTGTTCATGGGCATCGAACAATGCTTTCTCCAGGGAATCAATCGATTTCAGGCCTTGCTCGTACTCTGCACTACATACAGTGAAGCTATCTACGGTGACCTGCAGCTTGTCCCGCTCAACAATTACATCACTACATTCTTGTTCTAATACACATAATTGTTTCTTTAGCTTATCTCTACTTTCAAGTACTGATAATAGCTCTTTCTCATTTTCCTCCCTTTCACAGAGTAATTCGGTGACCATTTCCTTTGATTTTTTTAATTCTAGTAAGGTAACTTTGAGCTTGTCATTTTCCTGCTGTCGGGAGGCGACAGCAGCAGCTCTGCGGGTCATCATGGTTACAGTTGAGATAAGAATCAAGGAATTGCACACCAAAACAATGCGAAATTACTTACGTGGAATAGTAACGTTTTTCAGCGTTTGCACATCACTAATTGCTATGAAATATATTTTAAACGTTGTTAAATATAATAATTTAACAATAAGGTAACAAAAAGCGATGAAAGTGAACGGAAATAACAAATACTTTTAAATTTATAACCTGCAACGGTCACAAATTTAACATGTTTCGAGACACTAGTAAACGTCACTAAAACACACTGCAAACAATAGAAATACTTAACATTACACTATAATCCTAAAATAACACTAAATTGGGCTCAGAATTACACTAAATCATATTAAAATATAAATTTTTCTTAGTGATGTTCCTAATCGATTATAAATAATCGATTAATCGATTATCAAAATAATCGACCATGATCGATTACGAAAATCAAAATCGATTATGTAATCGATTATTAAAAATAATCGAGTTTTTTTTAAGCTCTATTAACCGGATTTTGAGAAAAGGTGTTTCTCAAAATATATCTACCGAATAGAGGTTTTCCGGATTTTCCATACGCCCGCCGGCTCGGCGCACCGGCACCGGCACTTAATCACCGTGAGCTTTAGTCCTATTTACCCCCTTTCTAACTCACCAAACCGGTGCCGGCCGGTGCCGGCCGGTGCGCCGAGCCGGCGGGAGTATGAATGGTACAATGAAACAAAACGCCTAATCTATGACTACGATTGATCTATGAACGCAATCTCAAAAAAAAACTGTCATCATCAGTTTGTTATGATAACTAATATTGTTTGTTGTCGGTCGTCTGTCTTTTCTTCTTGTGAGATGTGTTGTTTGTTTACAAGCTGATATAAAATAATTTATCATGAAACGCTATAGAAGTGTGTCCTTTGTTTGGACACACTATGATAAAGACAGAAACGAAGCGACATGCAAAATTTGCAAAAAAGTCATTAAACTCTGTGGTAATACCACCAACCTAAGGGAGCACCTTAAACGCCTCCACAATATACTAGAGGACCCAGCCCCCGCAGCACCCAGTACATCGAGTTCTTCAGATGCTGATCCTGTTCCACAAAAAAAAGAAAGGCAAACCAAACTTATAGTAAATTCAGTATCTGAGCTAAAGCCAGCTCAAATCAAACGCATTGACAATGCCGTTTTGAAAATGGCTTTCACGGACCACCAACCTTTATGTTTCGTAGAGGACAAAGGGTTTCTTGAGTTTGTGGAAGTTCTACAGTGCGAACTCTTAAACAGGTAATGAATACCTAACTATGTTTGTGTAAATAAATATATCATTTACATAGGAATCTATTTATGGTTATATCATGTGAAACTGAAATTGAATTGAATTTAAGACCAAATGTTAACTATAATACGCAAAAAAAGTTTCATAATTCTTCTTCTTTCAGGAACACACCTCTTTACCAGCCGCCAAGTAGAAAAGTACTCTCAAAAGTTCTACTACCGGAGCAGTATTCTAGGACATGTGCTGAACTGAAAAACATATTGGAAACTGTCCAATACATTGCTGCAACTACAGATATATGGACCTCAGATAGTAACAAGGCCTATATCACCATCACCACCCACTTCATTCATGATGATGAATTATATGCATGTGTGCTGGCCACCCGAGAGATACCAGAAAGTCACACAGCAGAAAATATTTCCCAAAAACTGCAACAAATCTTCAATGAGTTTGAAATATTGGACAAAATAGTGATTGTTGTATCGGACAATGCACACAACATGAAAAATGCCATAAATCAAAGGTTGCTAAAACATTACCACCCGTGTGTTGCACATACCCTGAATTTGTGTGTGAAGGAGTCCTTGAACTCAGATCCCATTTTGCAAGACCTTATAAAAAAATGCAGAAAACTTGTAAGTCATTTCCGTCAAAGCGTTAAGGCTTCAGAAATCTTAAAAAATATCCAGACGCAGCTACATTTACCGATTCTGAAAGTAAAACAAGATGTTGAGACAAGGTGGAACTCCATATGCATTATGTTCCGCAGACTTCATGAAATAAGACAAGCCTTGACTCTGGCATTGGCTGAGCTCAATAACCCACCAGAAAACTTAGATAATAATAATGACTGGAAAATGATAGCAGATTGCATTTCCATCCTTCGTAATATTGAAGAGATAACTGAACAGTTATCAGGAGAACAATACCCTACATTGTCATTGGTGATTCCTTTGGTTCGGGGCCTTCAATATAATTTGCAACAACTGAAACCAGTGACAGCTACGGGAAATGAATTAGTGTCAAAACTGATAGAAACAGTGCAACGAAGATTGGGAACACTAGAATCAAAAAGGCATGTTGCAAATGCATGCCTCTTGGATCCCAGGTTCAAAAAGATAGCTTTTGGATCAGAAGATAATGCTTCTACGGCACAAAGAAGTATCAAAGATGAGCTATCAAACATCTCAAGATTAAGATCAGCCCCAGAACCTGCAGCAACCGCAGAGGTAAGGCCACAGCTATCAAATGATGAAATGGAAGCTCACAGTTCATCAACAGAAACAGTACCAGCAAAAGTGTCCATATGGGACCACTTCGAACTAAAAAGAAGCAGTTTAATAGAATCGTCTAGTAATGCTTCTGATGTGATTATCGCGCTGCGTCAATACTTAGAGTTTCCACTTCTGGAACGACACAAAAATCCATTCAGCTACTGGAAAGAAATGAAAACAATTATGCCTGATTTATACCGCCTACACCTGAAGTATTCATGCATACCTGCTTCATCAGTCCCCTCTGAGAGAGTCTTCTCCAAAACTGGGCAAATTACAAATTTACGACGCAATCGTCTCCTGCCAAAAAACCTTGATTACATTGTGTTCCTCAATGCTAATTATAAATTAGTTGAAAAGGCTAATTTGAATAAGTGAATATTAATTGTGATATTTAATATATTTTAACAGTGTTACTTCAGTAAGGAAGTAAATATCTACCTTATTCTTATTGTATGGTTGTGGGAATCGTTATAGTTTGAATTTTATAGCTTGATCGATAACAGATGTCTTTGGGTGGATTTATTGTAGGATTGCTTATCTTGTTCATGGCGTAGAGTAAGGGACAGAGCTATATGCGCTGTATATAGCTTCGTCCCTTACTTAACGCTATAAAAAAGATAAGCATTTCTACAATAAATCCACCCAAAGACATCTGTCATTGATCAAGCTATAAAATTCAAACTATAAGACTTATTATTTTATCTAGTTAGGCCATTGCCATTTTGATATTCTAAAAATATATATAGCATAGTATAGCAAAGTATTTTAAAGATCTCATTAGTCTTCTATGAAAGTGTTATATACTCATGTTAAAGTATTTATTAGTAAAAAAAAGCAAGTACAAAGTATTTTGTATTTCTAAAATACTGAGCGAGTGACTGACTCCATTTAAAAATGACTGTGATGTTCCTTAGTTTTCTTAGCTGTTTGAAGATTCTATTAGCACTGTGTTTTAATATTTTATGTTATGTTTATATTTAAATTTGATGCTGATTTCAAAAGTGAATATTATTTTTTCTATTTAGTTATGTTCTAAAAGTTTCACTTCAGTAAGAAAGAATAGCTCAGTGTAGTTTAAAATTAATATATCCACCTTATTGTATGGTTGTGAGAATTGTTAAGACTTAATATTTTTTCTAGTTAGGCCATAGCTAATATTGATACACAATAGTAATTATTTTGTATGTCTAAAATACTCAGCGAGTGACTGACTCCATTTAAAAATGACTGAAATGTTTCTTAGTTTTCTTAGCTGTTTGAAGATTCTATTAGCACTGTGTTTTAGTAATTTATGTTATGTTTATATTTAAATTTGATGCTAATGAATGACCCAAGGCTAATGTCATTTCAAAAGTGACTATTATTTTTTATATTTAATATGTTCTAAAAGTTTTACTTCGTAAAGTAAAAGTAAGTAAATAGCTCAGTGTAGTTTAAAATTAATATACCGACCTTATTGAATGGTTGTGAGAATTGTTAAGACTTAATATTTTATCTAGTTAGGCCATAACTAATATTAATACTCAATAGTAATAGACCTAATTGTTATTGATTGTATATTTGATAATCTAGAGATCTCATTTATGAAAGTATTTATCCATATTCTTGTGTGTAAGTATTTATTAGTAAAATAAAAAGCAAGTACAAACTTATCTTTGTTGTTTGTCTTGTTACTGGTGATTCTAAAATATTTTGTTCGAATAGGAAATGATAATTTTAATCCCGAAATCATGAAACAAAGGGTTAGGTGCTGAATATTACAGGCCTCGTATGGTTTTATCATAATCGATTAATAATCGATTATTAATCGATTAATCGATTACGCATCAGATGGCATAATCGATTGATCGATTATGAATATAATCGAATCGGCACATCACTAATTTTTCTAGGGACGTAGTGAAATCAGCTGTTTGCCGTTTGACAGCCAGTGTTGTTGTTGTTGAGACAGGGTAGTTCTCTTGGTTGCTTCAGAGAGTCCAGATAATCGGCGTGAGTTTCTGAGTCGAGTTTCTGCACTAAAATATGTACCAGAATTGGGTCCCATGTTTCAATATTGACTCCCAGGTTTTTTATTGCATTTAGACATTCTGTGGTGACGTCATGGATGCGTTTGATGTTGTGCGATGACGGATGCTGCATGGTTTGAAGATTCATCAAAGTACTCATATGGGTAGAGAAAATCAATTTCTTGTTATTGTACCGGTGGTTTAGAATTTCCCACGCGGTAAGATAATTCTCTGAGCTGATCTGAAGATGTTGGATCAAACGCTCTGCTTCTCCTCTAAGCTTGCTCTCTTTCTCTCTTTATACTTTATTGCACAAAAACAGAAGATATAGATACAAAAAAAATGGAAACTAGGTGTACAAAGGCGAGCTTATCTCTAAAAAGAGATTTCTTCCAGCAAACCTAATATGGACAGAATACATGAAATAACAGGTAGACCTATGTGCACAACGTTAAAAATATTAAAATAATAAACTAATTACTAATATGTACATAAATACATAATATCAATACAAATAGACAAAATTATACTACATATATATCAAAGCAATAAACCTACATAAATCTAGTATGGAAGAGAAAGATAGTGTTCTTTTAAGCGAGTTTTAAAAATAGAAAGTGACGGGCTGTCTCTGATGGCGCTAGGAAGTTTGTTCCAGAGCCTGATAGCTCGTAGTCTGAACCCATGTTCATATGCGGCTGTATTGTGTTGCGGAGTTATAAGCAGTGATCGAGCGTGAGATCTCCGAGGCCTATCCGAGGACAAAAATTCAAAACGATCTCGTAAGAAGACAGGATAGCGAGGATTAAATAAGATGTTATAGAGGCAGATGAGAATATGAGAATCCCGACGAAGACGGATAGGGAGCCACTTTAACTCCCTGCGATACTCCGAGACGTGGTCATACTTGCGCAGGCCGAAGACAAACCGAATCCCGAGGTTTTGAAGTCGCTCGAGTTTGTTCAGTTGCTCTTCATTCGCGCTCACCCAGCATACGTCAGCGTAATCGATCAGGGGGAGGAGAAGAGACTGGGCAAGCGTTATTTTTGTCTGACGAGGCAGGAAGTATTGTAGTCGTTTGAGGGAGTGAAAAGTGGCAAAGACTCGCCTACTGACCTCGCTGACATGCGCTGACCAGGAAAATTGGTTATCGAAGAAAACTCCTAGATTTTTGGCCTTAGTACTATATGAGATTATAGTTCCATCATAGGTTATAGGGGCAATGGACAGATTCTGTAACAAGTTAAGGGAAAACCTGGAACCAATAATCAAAGCCTGGGACTTACTAGGGTTGACAAGTAGTCCAAAAGAAGTGGCTCAGTCCCTAATTCGCTCGAGATCGGCATTTAACATTCCCACAGCAGACACCATATCACAGGGAGAAAAATGACGATAAATCTGGAGATCGTCTGCGTAAAGATGGTATGATGACGAGAGAGTATCCGAGACGGAATTTATGAAGACGGAGAAAAGAAGAGGAGAGAGAATACCACCCTGAGGGACCCCCGCAACGAGGTCACACCACTCCGTTGAAGTCACCTCCGACCTAATACGTTGCTGGCGACCTCTCAGATAAGAGTCGAACCAGCAAGCAGAGACGGAGGACACATTCAAGGACTTCAGGGTCTCAACGAGGATATCGAAATCAACGCAGTTAAAGGCGCTGCTGAAGTCCAGCAGTGCAAGCACAGTGAGCTGTTTCTCGTCCATCGCATGCTGAATGTCATCGGTGACTTTAAGGAACTGTAATTTCTGGGCGTTTGATATCGACGGATTGACGTGGATAGCTTCACAAAATAAATCCTTGAATGACACCCATTGTTGGTAATTGCCGTTGAAAACAGGGATGTCGAGTTTAGGGGTTGATTTTTCCCGATGAGAGACTGACCATAACTTGCTATTTATGGCTTTTTTCATGTCAAAGTATTTCTGTTCATGTTCTGTGAAACGGTCCTCGTATATCTTGTCTGAACCGTTCAACTCACTATCGATTGACCAATGATTGGAGTCGATAGCTGTCCATCGCTCGTGCAGTGTTTTCAAGGTGTCCTCGAATTCCCATTTTTCTTTCATGATTTCTATGTTTATGCTGGAGACTGTTCTTGCAAAGGCCTTGAAATTGCTGAGTTGCTTTTTCAACATCTCGTCCAGCTTGCTGTTACTCCCAATAGTCTTGCTCGCAATGGTTGATGTTTGTTGATCTTGATTTGTGCTGGTAGTGGCTTTTAACTGCTCATCCTTGTCGATGCTGTCGTTAGTTACTTCTTGATACACTCGTTGTTGGCAGCAAACTTTTTCGATGTACTCCCTGGTCTCTAGGTACGTTCGCCTTGTTTTTTCGAAGTACTTGCCTACTAGGTAGTCATGGTCCTGTGGCAAAACTGGTAGAAGCTTGTTGTAATTTTCACTATACTCCTTCCAATATAATTCTAGAGCTTCCAGGCGTCTTTTAATGCTTTCTTGGGTCTGGCGATCCCTTGGTTCTTTCTTGAAGTTGACCAAAATTTTTTCGATGCCTCGTTCAAGCGTGATTTGATTTTGGATTATGTTTTCCATGTCATTGTTTTCTTGATGCATGTTTGTCTTGCTGATCACTTGTTTGATACTTGGGTTACGAACTTGTTGCTTTCGTATTTAATGAATTCCAGATTGCACTAGTATTCTGGATTCTGACTTGATAATTGGTAGGTACCTGCTTTTAACTTGATATCTTGATTATTGATAGTATTCTTGCTGATTTCAATGGACTCGAACTGTCTTCATACAAAGAATCCACCGTAGTAGTAGTAGTTGACTCCTTGGTAAGTCTCGCCTTGCTGCTGGCTCTTGATAGTCTGACGTCGGTGTGTCTTCCGTGTTCCAAAACTCACAAATGTCGCCAAACTTATGCTCGAAGGACCATAAAGATGTAGGATCTCTTGGTAGACACTACAGCTTTTGTTGATATATTGATGATGATTGTTTAGTAAAACGGCCGATTTACGTAAATTGATTTAAATGCGCTAATGCACACGAGCGCACTCCACCTTGTTATATCGTGACACTGACTTGTTAGGTAAATTGGCAGAGTGTGCACATTGTGCGATTGCTAAATCGTACAGTGGCCAAGCACACGAAGACGCACAGGTATGCCTTCACTAATTTGGCGTTCCGTAGCTGTGAAGACTTGACCATGAATGGTCCCGCGAAATCCGTTCCGACACCCGCAAAGGGCCGGATTTCGTTAACCCTATCCGAGAGCAAATCGCCCATCTGGGGCTGCATCGTAGCCGCCTTGGCCCGATAACAAGGCAGGCACCGAAATACGACGCTACGCACTAAGCGTCGTCCCGATAGAATCCAGAACTCGCGCTGGAGAAACGCCATCAAGGCGTGGCATCCGATATTTCCATCCGATATCCATTCCGAATGTGTCGATCCTGTATCAACAGTTCGACCAACTTCCCTTTCCTAGGGAGTAACAACGGGTGGCGAGCCGCATAAGGCAGGTTGGCATTCCGCAGCCGACCTCCTACCCTCAGCAATCCTTGAGGGTCAATAAACGGGTTGAGCCGAGCCCAGTGCTGCAAAAGCTCCTGATTTACCAGGAGATTACATGATTTTAGGCCTAATCTCCTTGTCTACTGTTTTTTTTTTGTAAATTGAGAAAATCTACTGATATTTAGGAATTTTTGTTCGGCTTATGTTGGCTACTATTGGTTTCATCACATCATATCGAACGGAACGTATTTGTCAGGCGAGGTGACTGTATTAATGGTTACTAAGTCCATGATTAATGGTGAGTTTGACTTATTTACCTATACCATTCACGTTCGTAGTTTCGTATCTGTGGTGTGAGGTGTGATGGCGGCTCTTCACTTGGCCGTACTTGCCAAATACTCGTGTTGCCGTCCCTTTCGTTTTCTATGTCAAACGAAAGGGACGCGAAATGCACATTAAAATGCATGTGTTATTTTTGGTGGTTTTTGGTTTTTTCAAGCTTCACTAGCACATACACGCTACTTTTAATTGCACATTATGGGAAAAAAAGGTACTTAATTATCCTTCTGTTTTTTTTCTCTGTCTCCTGGTTTTTTTGCTAACCATCTCCTTTTTTCTTGCAGGTTAGAGTTTGCAGCACTGGCCGAGCCACAGCTCCCTTCAGTTGGACGCGTCCGCGTCTCAGAATGTCCAGTTCGGACTTGAAGTGCACCGTCTGCACGTTCCGTACCAATGCGAACAACGCATGGTTCCGTTCCCGTGGTGTCAGGACCTGTGTCCGCACTCGTTGCGCCTCAGAATTCCGACAATTCCGCGCAAATCGGCAGATCCACGCGGTCACATTGACCAGCTTGTCGAGCGAGCTGTTCCGTTCCAGCAGGCTGAACTCCTCTTCCGGCTCTGGTTGCGTCGTACAGACACCGACTGTCAAGGCGCCGTTCGCCGAGGTAACGCGTGGACTCATTGGCCAATCCGATTCGGCTTGAGTCAACCATTTTGGACCCCACCACATGGGATGTCCAACCAACTCCGGAGCGTGACACCCACGAGCTGACCGAAGGCGACCAGTATTGTTCCGATAAAACTGTTCACACTCTTCTTCAACCGGGTCCAACCGGCGGACCGTAGGTGGTTCCTCCACCTCCCAAAACTTCTGTATCACCTCCGAGAGTACAGAACCGAATAAGGGACTACGAGTCGCTAGGCGTGGGGCAGCCGGTATGACCGGACCCATTACCGCATGGCCCAGTCTGGTGTTGACCGAAACCAGACCAGTCGCCTGCAACACGTGGACACCTGGCACTAACAGGTATCCCAAGGCATCGACACCCAATAAAATGTCTACTGGGCCCGGAATGTCGAACTCCGGGTCAGCCAGTGACAACCCAGCGACCAACTGTCGCACCGAGGGCGACAACCGTACGTGAGGGTGTGAGCCCATCACATTAGGCATGACTAATGCCGTGACCGTCAGATTCACCGATGAATCCACCCGTGACGAGAGAGTAATCCGACATACTCCCTTAACGGAACCGACTTCCGTGTTCCCAATTCCCCGAATGGAATGTGGGTACTCCCTTACCGAAATGCCCAACCGTCTTACAAGGTTGCACGAGACTAAGCACCCCTGGGCCCCCGAGTCCAATAGTACTCGTGTCACACATGATTTGCCGTCCGAACTCCACGCTATCACCGAGGCGGTGGGGAGCATGACCGTCTGTGGAGTGGCGGCACCTTGTAAGTGGGCGGCGTGTCCCTAGCGGGAACCCCCGCGGGATCCGAACCCGCTCAGACCTCCGTCGGCCTGGTAACTCGGCTGCTGATATGCCACCGGTGGCATATCAGACCGCATGTACATTAGGGGGTCCCAACCCGCATAATAGGCCCCTTGCTGTCCCGGTACCCGACCATACCGGACTGTGAACGGTGTGCCCGGTGGCCACCGTGGATGGAGGGGGGAGAGCGGATCCAACCTGGGGCGCTCTAGGAATGGGGGCGACATCCGACTGTTCGCCTCCCTGTTCGCCTCCCAGAGCGACGGGCAGGGTGGCGCAGAAGGTGGTGGGCTCCCAGCCTTCGCGCCACTCATAGGTGCCATCTGACACCCGCCCGTAACACGCGGTGAGCCAGCGGCCCGAAGTCCTCGCTGGCCCTGGACAGCGGCGACCGAACCCCGGCTATCCCTCCTGTTACCCCCTTCGCTGCCCCCTTCCCCTCGGGGGGGGGGTCCCGTCCGCGGGTACCCCAGTCACCCCGTTGGTGACTCCCGTTGCCCGGAGGGGGACTGGGTCCGGCCCTGGTTGGGCCCTGTGACCGACCAACCTGAGTCCGGCCCTGGTGACCGTCCGATGGGCCTGACCGGTTCAGGCACAACACGACGTGGTGCCTGCCACCGCAGCCCTCACAGGGGGACGCCCGTGAGCACTCGCTCAGCGGGTGCGGCCCCAAACAACCGAAACACAATCGGTGGCGGAAGACCACCTTCCTGCGGGCAGCCACACCGAGCGCCTTAAAGTTGGCGCAACTGGTCACCTCATGACCGGCACTGTCGCAGTGCACACAGCCGACGGCGCGGCACTCAAAACGCCAAATTGTTTTGACCGACCACCCCCCCGTGGGGGTGGGGGGCGCGGCCCCTCCCGCATCCGCGCGGGTTGGCGCTGCACACTGGCCTCCGAATCCATGGTGTCGCATCGCCTGCATTCACCCTCCAAAAACTCCGTTAATTGGACGAGCGTGGGCAGTTCCGAGCTACTGCCCCCATGCAGCTGTTCAAACCGACTTTGAACAGCTGCAGGCAACCGTGACAAAACCATATATAACACAATATATGACCATTGGTCTACCGGCAGACCAAGGTTCTGAAGGGCCTTAGTGGCCACCAGCACAGGGTTGAGCACCTGTACCCGGATGTCAACATCCCGGGTTACTCTTGGGATGCTGAACAGCTTCCCCAGCTGCGCATCAACCAACCGCCTTTTGTGTTGGTAGCGGTCAAACAATATGACCCGGGCAATCTCATAATCGCCCGCCGTAACCGTTAGGTGACCGACCAACTCCTTCGGTTCACCCCGCAGTGCCATCAATAGCTGGGCCAACTTGTAGGCGCTGTCCAGGTCGTCCCGACCGTGGACCAGTCTATCGAACAAATTGATGAATGCCGGCCACTCATCAATTTCCCCACCGAAGGCCGGAATCTCCAGGTGTGGAAGCCGTCCATCCACACCCTTAGGGGGGGGTCTCCGCTACCCTCCCCGCGGTCATCCCGATGCGACCGCTTAATTTTTTCGGCGCGACGCTCGATGTCGCCCAAGCACTCCATCGCTTGGTCAGCATCCGCGCAGAGCTGCCTCACTGCAGCCACCGAGGCCTCATCCGTAAGCCCGAGGGCTTCAGCCTCGGCAGCCAGCCGACACACCTTCCCGACGCGTTTCATTGTGTCCTCCACACGCTTGAGCAGGACATCGTCCATGTCGGGTCGCTCCACATACTTGTGAGTATGGGCGAGCCATCTCATCTCCTCACGGACACCATATCGCAGTACCGTCAAGGGCGAAGGTGCCATGGTTACCGATTTAATTGTTCCTGGTCCTATGCTTCACTGCCGAACTAAGCACAGCCAGATACCAGCACTTTCCCGTCAGCGCTGGGCACAGAAATTAAAACTAAGTTGTAAAACCCAAGGCAACCACTAAACAATTAAATCCTAAACAATATTTAATATGGTCGCCCTGTGGACACACACCTTATAAATATATACTCTAAATCAATTAGAGAATGCCACCATAAAACACAATACAAAAATAACCCACAAAACTTGATTATGAAAACAATACAAAATAATAAGTGGCTTCTTATGAACCACACTTCCTTTGAGGTCAGCAAATCAGCTTAATACCCCTTAAATAGCCCGACCCTGCTGTGTAAACCGAAATAACACTGTAGGACTACAGAACCCGACGTTCCACCGTAAGTAATACAATCTAGGCTTCGCAGAATGACCGTTCAATCCTTTATGCGCACAAACAGTAGTTTCCGACTACAAATTTATAACAACTGTTAACTAAATTGGCACTTATACTTTCACTTACCGAAAATGAACTTTAATCGTGGTATACTGACCACAGACTCATTGCCGACTTGAGCCAATCTGAGATATTCTTTTCTCCCAACTACAATGTGACAAAGGCAGCCCTACAACCGTGAATCGATGATTTCCCACTAGGAAACCGCGCTCCTGCTACCAAAATGTTTGATTCCACGCCTAAACCGAACGGCGTGGAGTCATGAGGAGACCTTTGCGCCGCACGTGAGAGAAAAGAATGATGAAATTTGTTTATTACCTTGTCAACGTAGACAGGAGATCGAAGGCTCGATTCGAGACAGGAATTCGGGAAAGGGGGCACAGTTAGGATAGGATGGGATCGAACCCTTGCCGTCGCTGTCCGACGGCGTGGCCGGCGTGCTGCTGCCGGCACGTGGAGTCGCCGCTACCGATACGACAAGTTGGAGACCGTACAACTTCAACCTTCACCACGAATCACTTGACCGCTGACGCGAATCTAATTACAATCAATAGCCCGACGCTCTGAGGTAGATTTACACTCTGACCAGGCCCGATGCCTGTATTATGGTAATTGATACACCGAAATACCAATCAATGCCATGGGGCCCGAGCCGCCATGTTATTCTCCCGATGAGACCAGACCAAGAGGAAGATAACCTCCAATTTTACATCTCGTTCCGGTACGAGTGACAGCTGCTAGTCCGTTTTCGCTAGTGATGTCTCGATTACTCGCGATCGATTCGCGCAACAAAAAACCGGTGCGTTTCCGACGCATAAATACTAAACAGATATTGTTCAGGCTTCTCAGCACCTAATGACCTCGTAGGGGCCCATAGCTACGAGGTAGCGTGACGATCAGGTGCCAAGAAGTGAAGAACGTCGGCGATTCACCGAGCTGAAGTTATGTGGAGTAGATCTAACCTGGTCTGTGCTTCGGTCCCGTCAACTGTCTATCTGCAAGGCCCGGGTGCACCCTAGGCTCTTCTTGGTAGACAGGTGCTTCAGCCAACCAGGTATGACTGGCGGGCCAGCTTCAATGAGCACAGTGTTCCAACACAGGTTATGTTCTACGTGGTAAATACAAATCGGGCACGAAAATCCGAACTTTATCTGGTTCGAGAGACAACAACACACTCAGCTATATTAACAATCCTGAGGGAATCCCGAATACATTCCAGATGCCCTGAGATTTAATTTCAACCCCTGACCAAAACGCGTTTACATTGCGAGGGCTTTCGTCTGTCAGTCCTCAAAACTGCCAGATTGACAGCTAACGTCAAATTAAAAAGACCGTTCAGAAACAATCGATCGGATATCGATTTGGAATCGAACAATCACCCGCCCGGACAGGCACCCACCTGTCCCCTAATCTACGGGCAGCCGAGACAACGTTGTTACCGCTCGTTTTAGAACCGAGCCTCCTACTAGAACCTCTGCAGACCGGGGGGTCCCGTCCTTGCCAGGGAACAAGTTAACAATGCGCCCCCTGCGCCAACGTAGTGGCGGTAGGTTAACATCCTTAACCAGAACGAGGTCACCAACACTAGGGGGGCTAGTTTTGTCAGTCCACTTAAGGCGCTGTTGTAAGATATGCAGATACTCGAGCGACCAACGCTTCCAGAAATTCTGAGTAAACTGCTGCAACATCTGATACCTTGACAACCGATACAATTTCACTCCCTCGAAGGGGTGCTCGGGCAACGCGTTAAGTGGCTGTCCTATCAAGAAATGGCCTGGGGTCAGAGCATTTGGATCCGAGCTGAGCGGACACAACGGTCGCGAATTGAGAACGGCCTCGATCTTACAAAACAATGTCGCGAGCTCCTCAAAAGTCAGCGCGGTCTGACCTACTATACGCCCCAAGTGCGTCTTAGCTGACTTAACTACGGCCTCAAAAATCCCACCCCAGTGGGGGCAAATCGGTGGGCCGTTCCAATATCCACTTTATTTACATTCAAAAAGTTGACTATCTCTCGTAAGTATCGTTCCGCACCTATGTAGTTAGTGCCGTTATCAGAGCGGATCAAAGTTGAAAGTCCCCTTCGAGAAACAAACCTATCCAAACAAGCAATGAAAGCCTCTGTCGAGAGATCAGCAACGAGCTCGAGATGTACCGCCTTGGTGGATAAACAAACAAACACGTACGCCTTGTATTGCTTAGCGGTACGCAATCGTGAACTCTTCACCATAAACGGTCCTGCAAAATCTGTACCAACACCTGAAAACGGTCTGACACACGATCAGAGGGCAAGTCCCCCATGAGAGGTTGCATCGTGGCAGCCTTAAGTCGATAACAAGGCATGCATCGAAACACGATGTTCCGTATGACACGGCGGGCAGATAAGATCCAAAACTCCCGCTGGAGCGTGGCCAACAACGCGTTACAGCCGGCATGCGCGTTTTTAATATGACGATCAGTCACCAGCAATTCAACTAACTGTCCCCCCTTGGGGAGCAGAAGTGGGTGACGAGCCGAATACGACAGATTCGCATTGCGCAATCTTCCTCCTACCCGAAGTAACCCGGTCGAATCAACAAAGGGGTTGAGACGCGCGACGGCTCCCTTTAATTTCGAACGTCCACTTCGTATAATTTCCAATTCTGCCCCAAACTTCGAGGACTGTACCAACCGGACCAAAGTCAACAGCAACTCGTTTCGCTCTGCCGGAGTCAGAATAGGGTTCAACGTTCGCTGATCGCGAGGAGTACGACAATTTCGAGCGAATCTCCTAATCCAAGTGGACACGTTTATCAACTTGTCAAGTGAGCTATACCGGTCCAGCAGAAACCCGGCGTCAGGGTCCTCAGCCTTCTGGGTAACATGCACGGCCGCTCTGGGGCCATGATCCGAAGATACTACTACATGGCTGTGGGGCCAGTCCGATTCTCTCTTGGCAAGCCAGGGTGGTCCCCACCACAAATAGTGTCTAACGAGTTCAGGAGCCCGACATCCCCTGGATGCACAATCAGACGGGTTCAATTCTCCTGGTACATGTCTCCAGGTCAGTGGGACCTTAGACGACACAATCTGGGAGACACGGTTCGCAACAAAAACATCCAAGTTATGGACCGAAGCCTTCAGCCAGCACAAAACAATCTGGCTGTCCGTCCAAGCGTACACCGTATCCTCCAAAACCACTGACCCACGCAACACTGTTAGAGTGTGATTCAAAAGTATGGTCAAAAGAGCAGCCCCGGACAGTTCCAGTTTTGGAATCGTCATCCTTGTCCGAATAGGCGCTACCTTGATTTTTGCCAAAACCAAACGCACGTTGACCTCCCCGGTGGAGGTGACGGTTCGCAAATAAACCGCTGCCGCAAACCCTCGTTCAGAGGCATCACAAAACCCGTGAAGGGTTGCCCTGTAATCCCCAGCAGGGACCAATTTCCTCGGCAGCGATACATTATTTATATCCGATAGCGAGGTGAACATTCGCGTCCAATCAGTCAACAAATGACCTGAGAGGTGGGTGTCCCAGGTCAACTGAGCCGCCCATAGCCTTTGCATAAAACATTTGAGAGCAAAGGTGACTGGAGAAATCCATCCATTCGGGTCGAACGTTCTCGCAATCGTTGACAGTACTGACCGCTTCGTCCAGGCCTTCGGTGTTTCTAAAACCACCCGATAGGTAAACTCATCATGGACGGGCCGGTACTGAATTCCAAGCACTGACAACATGTTAGGGTTGTCAGGATTCTCAAAAACGTGCGGGTCTTGTTGAAACTCATCTGGGAGACCAGCCATCAACTCAGGGGAGTTGGACATCCACTTGCGTAGTTCATAGCCGCCTCGTTCCAGCAATTGAATGAGCTCGTCACGTCGGTCCAGAGCTTCCTCTACACTGGCTGCCCCTGTGCAGACGTCATCGACGTACAAATCTTGCTCCAGGATAGCGGCGGCTCTAGGATAGCTCACACGGTCACGCGACGCCAACTCCCGCAGGGTACGCATCGCCAAATACGGGCTAGACCGTAACCCATACGTGTTCGTGTTTAACTCATAGACCTTGACTGGCTCGGCCGTGGTCTCACGCCAAAGTATCAACTGATACCTTCTGTCAACCGGATGAATTACCGTTTGCCTAAACATCATCCGAATGTCTGCGACAAATACAATCTGGTGTCTCCGAAAGCTCGTGAGAATATCCGAAATATCACGACTCAACTTGGGTCCCGAATGTAGACACTGATTCAGGGACATCCCGTTCGAGGTAGGTGCTGACCCATCAAAAACAACTCGAATCTTGCCGGTAGGGGTTCGCAGGATGGCATGGTGTGGAAGGAAACAATGATCCTCAGATCTCCAGTCCACACCCGATACCGACATGTGTCCTAACGACTCATACTCCCTCATGAAATCAACGTATTTTTGTTTAAATACGGCGTCCCTTGACATCCTACGCTCCATCGACATCAATCTCGTCTCAGCCATCTTCCTAGATTCTCCTAGTGGCGTTCGATCGGCCCTGAAAGGCAGTCGAGTTACAAAAAGACCAGAACGAAGGCGACCAGTACTATTCTGGTAAAACAACTCGCACTCTTCTTCGTCTGCGTCGACTCGACGAACGGTGGGAGGTTCCTCTATCTCCCAGAAACGTTGGATAGCGTCTGACAACGCTGAGCCAATAAGTATGCCATCTGACTCGGCAGGCCTAACCATTGGCAATGCCGGACCCATGATCACGTGACCAAACTTAGTATCCACAGCAATCAACCCGTCCGGCTGAAGAACTCGCCGATCCGACGACAGAAACCTACCCAGAACGTCTGCTCCCAGTAGCAGGTCGACCGGGGCTGGAGTGTCAAAATCGGGATCCGCCAACTTGAGTCCTGATGTCAGGAATCGAACGGCCGGATTCAACTTCACCAAGGGGTGTCTGCCCATGACATGCGTCATTACTAAAGCTTGCACGGATGTTTTTGTCAAAATGTCATAACGTGGAGAGAACGTGATCACCGATTGACCAACTACATTCGTAACCGTAACATTCCCCACGCCCCGTATTGATTTATTATACCTATTTACCTTGAGGCCCAACCATTTTGCTAAATCATTCGATACAATGCAGCCCTGAGCTCCAGAATCTAATAGGGCGCGAACGTGTGTTGGGTTGCCCGCCAAATCCCAAACGAGCACAGAGGCGATCGGTAACACCACCGTCTCCGGTTGGGGGGCAACAAATGTTTGGGCCGCAAATTCCTAGCGAGGGCCCCCGGGGCCCCACTCTGCCTGTAACCGATCAGGTATGCAGCTATACGCCAGAGGGTCCCATTGTACAAATGGCCCACGCGCCGGTTCCATTGCCACCCTACGATTCCCCGTAAAGGGGGGTGGGCGTGAATTCAACCGTGGCCGCTCCATGAGCGGGGGGGGACATCACATGTGACCGACGAGGACGAGGCGACGAGCGGGGCGACAACTGAGGCGGCGTCCGAACCGCACCCGCATAGCTCGAAGGTGTCCCATGCCACCCGCCCGTTACGGCCTGCTCAACACACCCAATGTCCCGCTGAGTCGGATGCTGAGTCGCAACCGAAAACTCAGGGCCCCCCATGTAATGATCCTGAGTGCGGCCCTGCACCCTAGTACTGCCCTGTGACGTTGGCCCCTGAGTTGCGCTCCGAGTCGCAAACGAATTCTCAGGGCCCCATGCCGTGTCACCCTGGGTGCGGCCCTGTGGTGGCTGTTGGCCGGACCGGTACCTGCACAACAGATTGTTGTGGGGCCCACCACAATATCCGCACATTTGTGTGCGCGTGCAGTCCCTAGCCATGTGTGGCCCGAGGCACAGGAAACACCAGCTCCGCTGCTTGGCCATCCGGCGCCGTCCCTGAACCCTAAGTTCCCCGAACTTATTGCAATTGGCCACAGCATGGCCAATCTGCCTACAGCATGGGCAGGTCTCACCATGTGGGGTCAATTCACTCACAGTCCCATACGACTGCCGGTTGGTGCGGTCCTTCCTCGTCGGAGGGCCCCTACTCACAGCGCTCCCTGCAGCTCTCTGTGGCTCCGAAGGATGGGTGACCGTCAACCCCAAATTCTCTGCCCGTCGAGCCTCCTCTTCAAAAAATGCGACCAAGTTGGAGAAGGCGGGCAGGTCCTCGGCCGACCTCCCGTGAGACTGTTCGAAACGAGTCTGCACGTCAGCGGGTAGGCGGGAAAGTACAATGTACAACAGTAAGTACGACCATTCTCCAACCGGAAGTCCAAGATTCTCTAGAGCCTTGGTGACGGACAACAATGGGTTCAAAACCTCCGTCTGTATGGCCCCGACCTTGTTCACAACCGGGATACTAAACAAACGGTTCAGTTGGGCATCGGCCAACCTCCGTTTGTTGTGGTAACGTCTGACCAACAATTGCCTGGCCGTTTCAAAGTTACCCTCCGTAACTGTCAAATGAGCGACCAGCTCCCTAGGCTCACCCCTCAATGCTGCCACCAGCTGAGCCATCTTGACAGACTTGGTAATGTCCGATCGCATGTGCACCAAACTGTCGAACAGATTGATGAAGCTCATCCATTCACCGGAGACGCCGTCAAAAGTAGGCGTTATGGCAGGTAACCTGGACCCCGATCCCTGATGCGGCAGAGGTGCTTCAATGTCACCATCATGGCTGGACTCGCGCTGTCTACGTATGTCCGCAGCCTTCTGCGTGATAGCAGCTGCCATCTCCATACATTGGTCGACATCCCCTATCAACCGTGACAGCCTGTCAGGTGCACAACTATCAACTGATTCCGCCTGCGCGGACAATTCGAGCACCCTATTGTAACGTTCCTTAACGTCCATAGACCGCTCCAATACCACATCATGCCTATCTAAACGGTCTATCAGACCGTGTGCGGAGGAAAACCATCTGAGTTCCTTAGAAACACCCTTCTGGATTTCAGATAACGACATGATCGGAACGATACTTACTCACAATTTGCAGTAACTCAATTTTATTGGACCCTCCAGTCTACAACCCAAACGAGGGAACCCTAAACCACAACTTAAACAATGTTGTTTTCCTTAAACAATAGGAACCGAGTTTTATATCTATATAAATTCTGTAAATACAATTTAGTTTCCCTTTATCATTATAACACACGCAGATAGTCAATATTGGTTCAAGTTATAAATTTCTATAAACTGAAAACAATGTAATAGCCTGCTATCAATAGATGTAACTACCTATGTTCATTCATTCAATAGCATTACTAGACCACTAATAGATTGACTAACTGGTAATTCAATGCAAATTTCAATTCAATATCTGTCTGTCTACTACCAGCAATAGACTTATAGCTTACAATACTACCAATCTATGTGGATATAGGAACAACAAGTTACTTAACCGCCTATACCTACAGATTGATAGTCCCAAATCGTGCCTTCCTGGAGCCCTTGACGGCTGCAAATCTCAGGAAGCCACGCTCTGCTACCAAAATGTTCAGGCTTCTCAGCACCTAATGACCTCGTAGGGGCCCATAGCTACGAGGTAGCGTGACGATCAGGTGCCAAGAAGTGATGAACGTCGGCGATTCACCGAGCTGAAGTTATGTGGGGTAGATCTAACCTGCTCTGTGCTTCGGTCCCGTCAACTGTCTCTCTGCAAGGCCCGGGTACACCCTAGGCTCTTCTTGGTAGACAGGTTATTCAGCCAACCAGGTATGACTGGCGGGCCAGCTTCAATGAGCACAGTGTTCCAACACAGGTTATGTTCTACGTGGTAAATACAAATCGGGCACGAAAATCCGAACTTTATCTGGTTCAAGAGACAACAACACACTCAGCTATATTAACAATCCTGAGGGAATCCCGAATACATTCCAGATGCCCTGCGATTTAATTTCAACCCCTAACCAAAACGCGTTTACATTGCGAGGGCTTTCGTCTGTCAGTCCTCAAAACTGCCAGATTGACAGCTAACGTCAAATTAAAAAGACCGTTCAGAAACCATCGATCGAATATCGATTTGGAATCGAACAGATATCCTGTTGGGTGTAGAAGTTTATAAAGAGATTGTAAAAAGCAACTTAATCAAAGGACCACCAGGTACACCAACTGCACAAGAAACCGGCCTGGGATGGATCTTATTCGGAAGTATACGAGATGAGAATTCAACCGAAAATAGTATTGTTGCAATGCACCATCAACTAGACATTGACCAGATGTTCAGAAGCATGTAGGAAATAGATACGACAGAAAAACGCTATCTTACTGCTGAAGAAAAATTGTGTGAAGAAATTTATACTAAAACACAGTCTAGGACAAATGAAGGACGTTATGTAGTGAAGCTACCATTCAAATCTGATCAACCAATTGAGAAAATTGGGAAAACAAGAGATATAGCTGAGAAGAGATTTAAACAACTCGAGAAGAGATTAGATTCCAACAATGATTGAAAAGAGAGTAACACACAAGTCATTGAAGAATATTTACAACTAGAGCACATGGAACAAATTCCAATAGGAGAGAAAAACAATCCTGCAGTTTATCTTCCCCACCATGCCGTGGTAAGAACGGACAAAGTGACTACAAAGACGCGCATAGTTTTCGATGCCTCCTGTAAAGGATCTAACAACGTGTCTCTAAATGAATAAACTACTAGTGGGACCACAACTTCAAGATGACTTGAGAAGTTTGATAATGAGATGGCGCATGAGAAGAATATGCTTCGTTGCAGACGTAAAGCAGATGTACAGACAAGTACTTGTGGCAAAAGAAGACGCAGATTTTCAAAGAATTCTATGGCGATCAAGTCATGATGAAGAGCTGAAAGACTACCGCATCTTACGTGTGACATTCGGTACAGCATCAGCGCCATACCTCGCTGTAAAAACTCTTTTGCAAGCGGCCGACGATGAAGGCCAAGAAAACCTACAAGCTGCACAAATCATACGGGAAGATTTTTATGTAGATGACCTGATGTCTGGCAGCGATACTGTCGATGAAGCAGTTGAAATAAGTAATCAAGTTTTACAAATTCTAATCAAAGGTGGATTTCCACTTCAAAAATGGTGTTCGAACAGTAAAGAGTTTATGAAACACAAGGAGCCTTTAGCCAGATCAAGTCAGTCTACCACGAATATAAACAAAGAGAGTGTAATCAAAACCCTTGGTCTTACCTGGAACAACGAGTCAGACACATTAGAGTATCAGTTCAACCTACCGCCGATACCTAAAACCATCACGAAGAGGAATATACTTGCAGATATAGCACGCCTCTATGACCCCCTTGGTTGGTTGGCAGCTGCTACGATCCCTGCGAAGATTCTGATACAAAGATTGTGGTTAGAAATAGTTGAATGGGACGAAGTAATAAATGAAACACTGAATGAAGAGTGGATACAGTTAAGAAGCAGTTTCAAAGACTTTGACCAAGTGAGAATGAAGAGATGGTTAAATACACAGAAAACAAATCGAGACATCACCGTTCACGGCTTTTGTGATGCCTCAATCAAAGCCTATGCCGCCGTAGCATACTGTAGAGTAGTAGAAGAAAATGGTGATATAAAGACAAGCATCATATCAGCAAAGACACGAGTGGCGCCAGTTAAGCCTGTCTCTTTGCCAAGATTAGAGCTCAGTGGGGCAGTGCTTCTTGCAAAGATGTTGAAGCAAATCAGAGAAGCAATGAAAATCCCGCCATGTCAAATATTCGCCTGGACAGATTCAACTGTGGTACAGTCTTGGCTTCATGGAGACCCCAATCGTTGGAAACCATTCGTCAGCAACAGAGTTGTGGACATCTTGGACAATATGAGCAACACACAATGGTTCCACGTCACATCAAAAAACAATCCAGCAGATATAGCATCCAGAGGAATACATTTGCCAGAACTGATTGAAAATAAACTTTGGTGGAACGGGCCAAAATGGCTTAATAACGATCCAATACAATATTCAAAACCTATCGTGATACCAACAGAATTAGAAAGAAAGACACAACAAATACAGGCAAATCTGAAAGTCGACAATGATGGAGGAATATTTAAATGGGACAACTACGACTCACAACACTTGGATGTGCTATTAAAAACATTGGTTTACTGCATCAGATTCATAAACTACAAGAAACGTGATCAAGAAATAGATTCAGATATAACAACAAAAGAGTTTGAAGAAGCTTCAACGAAAATTGTGAGAATAGTACAGAAAGAATATTTTGCAGAAGACAAAGAACAATTAAGAAAAAATAACAGAGTACAGAATAAAAGTACCTTAAAGAAACTGAACCCATTCATTGATCAGCAAAATATAATCATAGTAGGTGGCAGATTGAAAAATTGTGAAATGAAAGAGCAGAGAAAACATCCAATAATACTAGGACATGGCAGCGAATTCACCAAGCTAATAGTAAAAGACGCTCACCTCAAAACTCTTCATGGTGGAGTACAACTTGTCCTCCGTTATATCAGATCGAAATATTGGGTGATAAGAGCAAAGACGCTAGTAAAGGCACAAATTCACAAATGCCTTGTATGTGCAAGACAAGCAGCTACTAACAGAAAGCAAATTATGGGAAATTTGCCAAAGGTCCGCGTGACTCAAGCTAGACCTTTTCTCCACAGTGGAGTGGATTTCTGCGGTCCTTTCTCTATATTACAGAAGGCGTACATAGCAGTATTTATCTGTATGGCGACAAAAGCCATACACTTAGAGTTGGCCGGTGATATGAGCTCTGAAGCTTTCATAGGAGCATTTCGTCGTTTTGACAGTAGAAGAGGAAAGTGCAGCCATTTATGGAGCGACAGAGGAGGAAATTTTGTAAAGTGTGATAAAGAATTGATCAATGCATGGGAAGAGGCCAATTCAGACTTACCGAGTCACATCTCAACTTTACTCGCAACAGATGGAACACAATGGCACTTCATTCCTCCATACAGCCCTAACTTCGGTGGATTATGGGAAGCCGGTGTTAAGTCGGTCAAACATCACCTGAAGTGAATACTCACCAAGAATGTGACCTTTGAAGAAATGACAACATTACTGTGCCAAATAGAGGCGTGTCTCAATTCACGACCCTTAACTCCAATTGATGACTAAGACATGGATAACGTCGACCCGCTCACACCTGGACATTTCCTCATAGGCGAAGCGCCGATTACTGTGCCCGACCCAAACTTACAAGACTTAAACATTAACAGATTATCTCGATGGCAGTATATCCAGAGACTACTAACTGATTTTTGGACCCGATGGCAACAAGAATACCTATCTAGGTTACACGAAAGGCCTAAGTGGTTAAAACTACAAAAGGAATTTGAAATTGGTGATATTGTACTAATAAAAGAAGATAATCTTCCACCTGGAAAATGGTGTCTTGGTCGTATCCTGTGTAAACATCCCGGTAATGACAATATAACGCGTGTGTATAGTGTGAAATGTCGTGATAACATTGTGAAAAGATCAATATCAAAATTGTGTGCGTTACCAATAGAAAATTGTGCATGATTTACATAGGTCACATGTTAATTATTGTACTGTATTACTTATTCAAGTTGTAAAATTATTAGTCACATAATGATTAGGTAATAGTTTTGTATCCCTTTATATACATTTAAAGTTGTGCATAACTACAAAACCGAATAACATTGGCATGAATGACTTTTGTACTCAAAGTTGAACATAATTTTTATTTTGACTTTGTTAATTAAGGACTAGTAGCCATTGGTGGCCTGCATGTTGTAATTACTTGCGTGAGAGTGTGTGTGTCCTTTGGATGTATGTGTTACGATTGCCAACCAACTTATGTAGTGCAGATTTTCAGTCTCTCTAATAAAATCATCAAATCAACACAATATTTGTTTCGAGTCCATACTGTCAAGCTAAAGTGAACCCTAATACCCCAACATATTTAAATACAATGTATTGTATTTAACCTTGAATTGGTCCACAGTTAATAATTTATTGTTAAACGCTGGTGAAACCAAGTGTATCAAATTCTCACTTCCAAATGTCAGGCAAGTTGAGACCAGTTTAGTGTTAGACAACAGCACGTTAGAATTAGTAAATGATACGAAGTTTCTTGGAATAACCATTGATAGAAAATTGCAGTGGGGACCCCACATAGATAAATTGGCTGGTAAATTAAGTTCTGCGGCTTACGCTGTTAGGAACATCAGAAAAAGCATGGATGTGGCTACATCTAGGCTAGTATATTTTAGCTACATTCATAGTGTGATGTCCTATAGACTATGTGCGCGCCAATTCGCGAAGGTTAGCAATTATTTCAAGGGTCAGTGCATTCTCTACTATAATAAGATACCTCTGGAGATTTTGAAATTGCCATTTGAGCAATTTAAAAAGCATGTTAAAGCGACTTTGTCGAAAAAGGGATATTACAATGTTCAAGATTACTTAAATGACAGGACTGTATGGGGTTAATCTACCTCAACACAGACCTTGCTGTTAATAATTTTGTAATTATTTATTCCTGCTTATCAATCATAATACTTAAATTTTTCATATTTGTAATAGTTAAGCCCAACCTATTTTTAAAAGAGATCTAAAAATCAATCTGTGGGAGTTTCTACGCCTTCCTCTCCCAGAGTGGTCCAATGTAGAGAAGAGGCAATAAATGACGTTTGCTAAGTATATGTAAATATCTACAGTAATAAAGTACTTTGACTTTGAAAATACCTATTAAATTTGCAGAAGACAGGTAGATGTTCCAAATAATTATAAAGACAGCTTTTTCCTTCAATATTTTTTTCCTTTTTTCATCCTCATTCCATCCAAAATAATAATAATATGATTACATATATTACCAACATATTTACCTGTTTTATTCCCGTACTAACCAATTTTGGCACATACCCTAACTTTATTTGACATTTCAGCGACCTTTCTCACTTTCATTGTTTATCATATCTTAATTAATCCACTTAGCAGGTTATAGCAATGTGATAGCAACGATGTTTTCTCTTTCTTTTTCTTTCTTTATATAACGTAGTATTTTATGCTTCACAAGATTTAGCAACTTCATGTAAAATAATTATATGATAATTGTAATTATTTATTTATTATAAGCTTGTATATAATTGTGTGTAAATTTTACCAAGGTTCTGGCAGAATATCAGCGTTGCAGATCTTCTGCAACACTTTGCTGAGTCAGAGCCTTTTCTCTGTTTGTAATGCATGTTTTTGTTTACTGCTGCTGAATGAATTGTTTGTCTGTAATTATAAACGTTTGTTGTAACATTGACTAAAGTGTTTATCTATCTATCTATCTAATTTTCATTATACATATGTAGTACAGAATAAGAACAGAGCTATGCGCTTTAAATAGCTCCGTCCCTATTCTATACCACATTATGGTTTCGCACGACATTTTTTTTAAAGAAACTCGTTAACGTTACACGTTTTTGTTCTCACAGCCTAAGTCATCGTCAACGTCTTATTTTGATTAGTAGTCGCTGGAGCAATCCTGCAGATTCTTGAATGATATTTCAAACAAATTCTACATGGGGCTATTAACAATCTGTTAACAAGCTTTGAGTTTCTAAAACGCTAGAAATCATTGTAAAATTATCTAATCTACTAACTGTCGACGGCTGATTATTTTTTTAATGTGGTCACCCAGGTCATTCTCACATTTTCATGTTCACATTCGCACTTTGCATTTGTTTCCCTCTTGCACATAGCATTATCTCTATCTTTATGCCACACGTCCAATTCACGTTTGTCTGTTGGTCATGTTAGTTTTCAGTTTTTCAGTAGGTAACTAACTAATATCACAAAAAAACGCCAAAACTCTTGTGTGTACTCGTGAAAATGCCACCGCGGTGAACAAGAAAGTATCTACCAAGCAGATATAATAAGTTCATTGCGTGTTGATACTCCTTTTAATATTTATTTGTTTCTATTGCTGTTATGGTAGATTGTTGTGATAGCAGCAGCCGATTGTATAAAATAGATTTTATATTGCGTAGGCCTCTCACTTGAGGGTCTCCAACCAAATGACAGTAAATATTTTTCTTAAATATGTGGTGGTACAAAACCTTCCATGAGAGTCACTTGCACTTGAATGGTTTTTCTTGGATATTTCAAATTGAAACAACCTATGTATACATAAAACAATGTGCTTACATTATAGTTACAGACTAATAATCTAATTAAATAATGTCATCTATTATATATTATAAACTAAAACTAAACTATAACTGCACTAAACTAAATTAAAAATTTCCCTGAGTTCACTGCCGGGCGGGAGGGTGCCCAAGACGCTGGCACTGTTACCTCGCTGTATCGCAATACTGATGCGTTGAGCGAGGTAGGCGTCAGCTCTGCGGTCCCCTGACGCTTCGACGAGCCTCTTAGAGATGTCTTTGAGGACTCTTCGAGCGTCAGGGCCCCATGGCCCAAGGGTCTCAAAGCCGAACGGCATAAACAAATAGTCGTCGCCGAGTGCGGCGTATTTGCGGGTTTTGAGACACTCTGCTGCTGCGCCGCAGCGCCGGCTGTGGCTGAGGTTGCCGAAAGGTGACACGGTGCCAGCGTATCTACGCAGGTCGCGTCCCATACTAGCGACCTCCCGCTCTGCCAGGGAATGAGCGTCATTCCGTCTGGCCTCTTGCCATCGTCGCGTGCCAGTCCATTGGGTTCAAGTATTGCTGGCACGCCACAGCTGGCAAGGGCCCGACGGATGACGTCATTAAGATTGGCATGACGGGACCACCGACCGGCGCTGCGTTGGCAGGAGAGGCCGTGGTGACCTAGTTGGTCCACCCTAGCACCGCAGCGGCACCGATGGATTTCGTTTGTCTTTACGCCGAGTCGCAGGCAAACGGCGAGGGTAAGGGTGGTACGGTCAAGCAGGGTGCCAATGTGCGTTGATGGGATTGCGCGCAGCCAGGGTCCTGACTCCTTCTCCCTGGTAGCTAGGAGACGAGCGCGCACTGCTGGACCACTAGCCGTTTTTACCAGATCTTCGCGGGTTTTAATGCATAGCGGCTCGTCCCATAGCCGTTGAGAGTTTAAATTTGTTGGAAAATTTTGCCTCGGACAGGCTTGCGTCCAGGCATTCCTGGCCTCGACCAGACACGTGACCTCCACATCACCGAGTGATGGGTTTATGATTTTACCATAGAGATCACGTGAGCTATGGGCTGAAGACAGAAAGGCCGGGAGCGCCACATCTGAGATTTTCCGGATCCCCAAGCCACCGTGTCTGATTGGAAGGGCGGATTGGGTCCAGCTTCGTTCATCGAAATTAATGTTTAAAATTTTGGTTAATGTACTTTTGGTAATATCGTCTAAAAGGTTGAGAATGGGAGGGTATTTCCAAAGAGGAGAGCATCGAAGGAGGTAGGTAAATTTGGGTACAAAAAGGCAAAACCGTATGATAGACAGGGCCATGTGGGGATTTAGGTCAGTCAGTTTGATAGAATTTTGATTGAATTTAGAGATTTGTTCATCCACGAAGCTGGGGATCCCGTCCTCTAGAACGAGGGCCCCTAGGAGGCGAAGTGAGTCTTTGTCTAGAATTTTAATGTTAGGGGCAGCTGAGTTGAATTTAAAGATGATCTCAGTCTTTTCCGAGAGGGTAATATTATCGGATACGAACAATTCGCATTTCGAGAAATTGAAGTCTAGGCCTATTTTTTTTAATTCTGATGTTAGGTGTTCTAAATCTTGTAATAAGTCTTCGACTTTGCCTCCTATGGTCCCGTCGTCTAGGTACCAAATGTTGAATTTGGAATTTAGGCTGGTAATGATCGGATGGATAGCCAATCTGAATATTGCCGGTCCGAGTGGGTCGCCCTGCTGACAGCCGACGGCAGAATTTATAAGATGGTCCCTGAAGATTAATTTAGAATGTTTACTGTAACATTGCCACATATAATTGTAGATAGATGGTGTATGCTCTTTAATTTGGGATAGCAGGGCGCCTCTGTCTACCGAATTGAAGGCGTTTTTCACGTCTACCTTCAGCAGCACGTCACCTCCTCCGTTAGCTAGGAAGGTGCGAGTCGCGTGCACAGCGGCCTCGCAGCCTCCCCTGCTACCGAAACCCAGCTGTACCGGTTGTAAGGTAGTGCAATCATCTGGTAGGATATACCTACAGCAGATCTTTGACACTATGCGGCGGATGGTATTGCCTACAGCGATGGGTCTGATACCCCCGTCCTTCTTTATGAGGGCACACAGATTAGCTCCGTAGAGCACGTCTGTTATGCCTTCGTGTACCTTTCCAGACAACATGAGGCTCGCCAGTTCAGCGATATCCGCCAGGAGAGTCTGCCCGACGTCCCCGACGGCTCCACAGATCAGGTCTTTGTAGAATTGCGGGGTCATGCCGTCGTTTTTGGAATCTGTTCCAAGCTCTTTAAATTAACCCATAGGACAACAGAGAGTAACTCTGGCAGTAATATTAATATTTGTATAAATATACCTTCATCTTGCCCATTAAATCAAGTTACTAGTAATGAAAAATGTAAAAGTAAGAATATTTTAAACGTGGTTCATCAAAATATACAGGGCATGTTAAGTAAAGAACTGGAAATTGAGTTATTCATGAACTGTAATAATATTGATATTTTATGTATAACAGAGCACTTTTTAAAGAGTTATCAGTTCATGTTCAACTTTAATAACCACCACGTTGCTAGTTCGTTCAACAGAAAAACAGCTGATCGCGGTAGCTCCTTAATACTTGTAAATAATAGTTTTAAATATAAGGAACGAGTTGACATAGTGAGCCTGTCTGTTGAGCGTACCATGGAAATAGCCTGTATTGAACTTGAACAACTTATTGTAATGAGCGTATACAGACCACCAGATTCATCCTTTGATTTATTCGAAAAGAAAATGGATGAAGTGTTGATTAAAATCAGCGATAAAAACAATTTTTTTATAATTTGTGGTGATTTTAATGTTAATCTGTTAGAGGATAATAATATTTGTACTAGATTAAAATCTTTATTTTTATGTCACAACATGAACTATCTGTTTTTGGAGCCTACTAGAATTACTGCAACATCTGCTACCTGCATTGACAATATATTTACTAACATTACGCCCATTTTCAAATCGGTCATCAATAAATTAACCTCTGATCACTCTGGTCAGATAGGTATATTCAATATTAAAATAAAAAAGGACCAAAAAGAGGATATTACATGTGTGCCCGTTAGTGACACTCGGCTTGAACACTACAGGAATAATATTTTAGATAAACTATGGGAAATACCATACAGTGACGATCCAAATTTGTTGTACAACTCAGTATTTAACCTTGTCAAAAATGAATATGATACGGTATTTAAATCAAAAAATATAAAAGTTAATAACAAAGCTTTGTTTAGTGATTGGGCGACAGTTGGAATTCATAGGAGCAGACGAAGATTATATGAACTCTATGAAGAGAAATCATATAACAAAAATACGGCCTTTCTAGATTATGTTCGTAGTTATTCAAAAATGTTTAAACGCGTTTGTGCCGTAGCTAAATCTAATTTCATTAAAAACAAAATTGAATCTAGTAGCAATGTAATGAAAACGACTTGGCAAATTATAAACAGAGAGACTGGAAAGGCCAAAGCTACACATAATAACTTCAAGCTATAGATAGATAATCAATTGCTAAGTACAGACCTAGAAGTAGCAAAAGCTTTCGAAAATTTCTTTACGGACATTCCAGTTTCAACAACCAAGTCTTTAAATTCATCTCCCGCTGCTGCTGAATCTATACTTAAACAAAACTTTGAGGAATGTAAAACAGATTTTAAATTTAGGCTCGTAAATAATGAAGACATTGTAAAAGCGTTTAAATCCCTGGACATGAAAAAGACAGCTGAAGCTCATGGTCTATCTGGAGGTGACTCACGGACGCCATACGACGTATGCGCCTACTATCGCCGCCGTCCATATAAAATAAAACTAGTGTTGTTTTTGCTATGCAAATACATTTATTTAATGCGCATTAGTGTAAATATTGACAATTATTATTTGCGTAATTAAAGGTTCAGTGATTAGGCCAAAAAGTGACCAAAATAGTTACCTACTGTCGTGTGCTGTGACATCTACCCACAGTGTTAAAAGAAAAAAAAAAAACAGCACAAAACAATGAAAAAGTGTGGGGCTTGTGCTAAATTTATTGGGCGCACTGGCATCGTATCGTGTCCAAAATGCGGCGGCCAGTACCACGGTGCTTGTGTGGGTGTCTCAGCCGGAGCAGTTATCCCCAAGGACTGGGACTGCCCTGATTGCCAGAGATTAAAACCGAGAGACAACCGCGCTGACACGCCCGTTAAAGGACTGCTGGGTCAATCCTCCTCTTCGGCTCCGCCAGCCGCCGCTCCGCTCGCCACCGACCGGCCCGCTGCTGCCACTCGGCCCGCCTCCGCTCAGACCGCCACCGCACTGCTTGCCTCCTCTTCGGACTCGCTAAGCGCCGACACGGCCATGCCCTTCTCTACTGCATCCTTCGACGGGGAGGACATGGCCAGTGCGCTTATTGAGCTGAAACGGTTCATCGGAGTGGAATTCCACACCATCCGACAGGAGCTGAAGGAGTTTCGCGACGAGTTTCAGGACTTGAGAGCGCACCTATCCGTGTTTGGCGAAAGGATGGATCGTTTGGAGGGCCGCGTCGACGCTATTGAAAGGCAGGTCATAGATGGGGCGGCGTCAGCTGCTACCCGAGTCCTCGAAGAAGCCGTTGCGACTCTTCAAATGGAGCTGAACGACCGCGACCAAGAGCTTTTGTCGAACGACATCCAGGTGACGAACGTCCCGGAGGACCCCGGTGAGAGTGCCGCCGGCCTAGCCACGCGGATCTGCGCAAAACTGGGCGTGGAGCTGGACGTGCGTGACGTGGTGTCGGTGTATCGTGCCGGGCGGACGCGCGAGGCGGCCCGGCCGCGGCCCATCGTGCTGCGCCTGGCGCGCCGCGCCGTCAAGGACGAGCTGCTGCAGGGCGCGCGCACACGCCGCGGCGCCACCACCGAAGGGATGGGCCTGGCCGGCGCGCCGCAGCGGTTCTATGTGAACGAGCGGCTGACTAGCGCCAACCGACAGCTGTTCCAGCGGGCGCGCGAGGCCGCGCGCACCGCCGCCTGGCGCTTCGTGTGGACCCGCGACGGCAGAATCCTCGCCCGCAGGTCTGAGGGTCAGCCGGCTCATCACGTGCGTCGGTTATCCGATCTGCATATTTTTTTGCCAGCCGAGGTCCAAAGAATTCCTTAATTGTTATTGTTTTTGTTTGTTTTGTAGCAAAGTCCTGCAATTAAATGTTTCGTTGTTATTGTTTGTTTGTAACTCGTTTCAGATAAATTGTATAATTGTAAAAAAATACCGTTTTTACCGTTTTGTTGTGGCCTATAAGCTTATTTCGTCATTGCTATGTCTTGTCGCGGGAGTGGACCGACAAATATGCCTCGTACCGTCGCGTGATTCAGCCTGGAAGCAATCATTTTATATAAATTTATCCGTATATAACTTATGTATGTATATATATGTTATAGGTCTACACTATCACTCTTTATTTATCACTTTGTGCTGCACTTGCTATTTACTTTTATCTTCGTGGACTGAGTCACTTACCTGTATGCATTCATTCATTTGCTATTGTTCTTTTAACTTTTTTGCTCGTTTTCATGATGTCGCGGTTTAATAACTTAAAAGTTGGATTATTTAATGCTGGTTCCCTTGGTACGGGACATGATGAGCTGATTGCGACTTTAACAGATACGAACGCAGACATTATTGCCATAAACGAGTCTTGGCTTCGGGCTGGAGAGGATGGACGTGCTCCCGCCGTGCCTAATTACCGACTACGGCACGTTCCCCGGCCGGTCGAAATATGTGGAGGACGGGGTGGGGGCGTTGGTTTCTTCCTGCGCCGGGGCCTCCACGCGCGCACACTTACACATCCTCCCGCTGCGCTCGTAGAACAAATGTGGTTGAAAACAATAATTAACAGCAAACATTTAATCATTGGGACCGCATATCGGCCACCGCGGCTCGATGTTGACACTTTTTTTGATGCCATTACTGACTCAATAACTTCTTTTATTAAATACGACCGACTGATTTTACTGGGTGACTTTAATATTAATTATATGGATAAGAACGACAGAAAACTTAGATGTTTGACACAATTTCTGACAACGATTGGCTTGACACAACATGTAAGCGACCCGACTCACTTTACGGAACACAGCCAGACAACTATAGACCTTATTTGCTCGGACGCTCGTGTTGTGTCTGTGGACGTGCAGCATATCCCGGACTTAGGGAGGCATGCATTCATCACAGCCGAGTTTGACATTAAAAAACGGAAACCGACACCTAGACGTATTACTTATAGACCACTGAAAGATATTAACCTAACTATATTTAACAATGACCTTGACGCCATAAACTGGGAACAAATTTATTTACTTAACGACATAAATGACATGGTTAGACTATTTAACTTACTGCTACTAGGACTCTTCGACAGACACGCGCCGGAGAAGATGATAGTGGTGAAGGAGGCACTTAAACCATGGCTCACGAGCAACGTTCGGCTCATGATGCGGCTCAGAAACGAGGCTCACACTCGTTACAAACGAACCGGGAGCGATGTTCACAAGCGGTATTACCTCGACCTGAAGCACCTTGTGATAGAAGCCATTTATAACGAGAAACGTGCCTTCTTCACGCATCATATTAATGACACTACCGACTCGAAGACTCTCTGGAAAACCTTAAAGCGCACTGTTCTTCCAGATTCACAGACGCAGACTGACCTCCCGGCACAATTTGATGACCCTGACTTGATAAACCGTCATTTCCTTAATATTCCTGGGAAACAGGAAGTTACTTTATCTGACTTAACTTTTTTTGAATTTAATAGACATAATGACAAAACTTTCACGCTTTCTCCTACTACTGCTACTGCCGTCACAAAACTCATTACGTCAATAAAAACCACAGCAAAAGGACTCGACTCAATAGATATTGACATGATACTTCTGACATTACCGAGAACTACAGACGTACTGACTTACATTATTAATATGAGCATTCTGACAATGACTTTCCCAGCTGATTGGAAAATCGCTCAGGTGACCCCGTTACCAAAAAAACCGAATCCCACTGAAATGTCTCAACTGCGACCTATAAGTATTCTTCCTTGTGCATCGAAGATAATAGAACGGGTAGTTTGCGAACAGCTGTCCGATTACCTGGAGAAAAACAGCATACTCCCTGAACTGCAGTCAGGTTTTCGCAAAGGTCGATCGACAGCTACTGCGCTGCTCGATGTAGTCGATAACATCTTACAAGCTCGTGATGCTGGTAAAAGTACTTTTTTAGTGCTTTTAGATTTCTCCAGGGCCTTCGACTGTATTAGCATACCCCTACTATTATCCAAGATGTCTTATTACGGGTTTGATGTCACTGCTACAAAATGGTTCAGTAGCTATTTGTCTGGCCGTGCGCAGGCAGTTGCATTGCGTAGGGTGGATGGTAGTGCTCTGCGGTCCTCTGTTTGTCCTGTGACAAGAGGAGTACCGCAGGGTTCGATACTCGGGCCTCTGCTCTTCATACTGTATAGCGCTGATATCACTAACAGTATGGAGAGCTGCAAGTATCACCTGTACGCGGACGACGTGCAACTTTACTTTTCTAGCGTGCCGTCAGACACATCTGCTGCCATAAACAAGATAAATGCTGACCTAGACCGTATTTCCTATTGGTCGGACAAGAGCTGTTTAGTTCTTAATCCTGGCAAGTCGAAATATGTCGTTTTTGGGTCAAAACATCAAATCCGTAATACCCTTGAAGCTCTGACTTCCGGGAATGTCGCCGTCATGGGCGAACCAATCGAACGGGTGGTAGAAGCAACCAACCTCGGCCTTTTAATGGACGGGAATTTGCGCTTTGAGAACCACATACTAAATGTTGTGAGTAACTGCTTCTATCGCCTCAAAGTTCTATATAATATACGAGATTACCTTAGTGTCGATTTGCGTGTTGACCTATGTGAATCACTTATATTATCTAGGTTAAACTATTGTGATGTCGTGTATGATGGGTGCATTACTGGTCGTTCCAAGAGGCTCATACAACGAGTGCAGAACGCATGTGCTCGTTTTTGTTTCAGAGTCCCTCCCCGGTCCCACATCACTCCCTACTTGAACGCCGCTAACTTGCTTAACATGCCTGCACGCCGGCGCCTGCACTTGGCCACTTTGCTGTTCGGGGTGGTAAGACACAAAACCCCCACCTACCTTTTTAATAAACTGGTTTGGTCCAAAAGTGTGCGCAGGTTCAAGGCAATGGCCATCATACCTATGCACCGGACCGCTGCTTTCAGAGGTAGTTTCAAGTTTGCGGCGTCTAAGTGCTGGAATGATATCCCTCCTCCCATCCAAGGGGCGCTTAGCAGATACACCTTCAGGCGTATGCTTAAAGGCTATTTGTTGACGCTCCAGAAAACATCCTAATCCCCAGCACTGTGACAGCAATAAATATGCCAATTGCATTTCTTTTTTTTATCTAGTTTTGTTTGTAATTCTTACTGTAAATATTATATTAATGAAGCTGCATCTAGGTAGTGTTTACATTATTATGTCACTTTGTATTTATGTTTATTTCTCTTTCGCCTGTCCCAAAAATCTAGGTAGTTTATAGATATATATTCTTTTGGTATGACGTTTCCGTGAGTCACCGACGGTGCTGGCTGAAAATCAGCGCTGTAGGTGTCTGACATCTCAGCATAATGCTGAGCCAGTGTCCGGTTCACTGCCGCAGAGACACACTTGTTATATGTTTTTTGTTTTGTTTATTTTTTGTTTAATATGCGTGTCCTGTGTGTTTGTGAATAAATGTTTCTTTCTTTCTTTCTTTCTTTCTTTCTTTCTTTCTATCAGTAAAAATTATTAGTTCCATTGTAGATTGTATTGCACCTCACCTTTGTTGTATATTTAATCAATGTATAGATAGTGGTGTGTTTCCTGACTTGATGAAACTAAGTAAAGTTATACCTTTATTCAAAGCTGGTAGTACATCAGACCCCACCAATTTTAGACCCATATCGATACTACCACCGCTTAGCAAAATATTTGAAAAACTCATACTTAATCAATTGCAAAGTCATTTTTATCTCAATAATTTAATTCATATTGCTCAGTTTGGTTTCACAAAGGGTCGTTCAACAGCCGATGCTGGTGTTGAACTAATCGACAATATTTTTGATGCCTGGGAAGACGCAATGGATGCAATAGGTGTCTTCTGCGATCTATCCAAGGCTTTTGATTGCGTCCATCATGACACTCTTGTCAGGAAGTTACGCCATTATGGTGTAAAAGATCAGGCACTTGGCCTTCTGGAGTCATATCTAACAGATAGGGTTCAGATGGTCGATGTTAATGGGAAAAGATCACCTGGGTCTTCAATAAGTATGGGCGTACCGCAAGGTTCAATTCTTGGTCCTTTTTTGTTTTTAGTATATATTAATGATTTACCTTACCTTGTTAAAGCAAAACATGGGTTAGTATTGTTTGCCGATGATACTTCTTTGATATTTAAAGTTAAAAGACAGCAATCAAATTATGACGAGGTAAACAATGCTATCTCTAGTATAGTGAACTGGTTTACTGTTAACAATTTATTACTTAATGAAAAGAAAACTAAATGTATTAAATTCGTGTTACCCAATGTGAACCCGGTAACTACAGACATATTTATAAAAGGACAGAGATTGAACCTTGTGCAGTCGACTGTCTTTTTGGGCATTACATTAGACGCCAAACTACAATGGGATCCTCATATAAATAAATTGTCGAACAGACTGAGTTTGGCAGCGTTCGCAGTTAAAAAAATTAGAGCTCTTACCGACGTAGACACCGCTAGACTAGTCTACTTTAGTTACTTTCATAGTCTAATGACCTATGGTATTTTATTGTGAGGTCACGCTGCGAATGCTAATAGTATATTTATTCTGCAGAAACGGGCTGTTCGTGCAATTTATAGATTAGGGCCTAGAGTGTCACTGAGGGAAAAGTTTAAAGAAATCAATATTCTGACATTTGTGTCTCAATATATCTATGACAATCTTGTGTATGTAAAAAGAAATATAACTAATTTTCAGAAGTACAGTGATATACACAATTTTAATACTAGAAATAAAGACAAGTTGGTTGCTTATGTAAGCCGACTACATAAAATTAGTAATTCTTTTAAAGGCAATTGTATACGCTATTACAATAAGGTCCCTACTGATATTAAAAACTTACCTTTAGACAAGTTTAAAATAATAATAAAACAGAAATTGTATAAAAAAGGTTACTACAGGATATCTGATTACTTAGAGGATAGATGTCCATGGGAATAGATTGTTTGTGTAACAGGCTGTTTCGATATATAATTAGCATTCATTTTGTAATTTGACAATATTTTATTTAAAAAAGGAAACGCAAAAGATGCGACGACTGTGGAGTTTCTTCGGTGAGCTCTTCTCCACAGATTCCGCCATTGGGTTAGTGAACTCACCCAAAAAAATGTAATGACGGATCTAAGTGATGTAACAACATCCTATGGAAATAAATGATTTTTGATTTTGATTTTGATTTTTGATTCGAGGCCGCCTGCGGAACCACTTCTGAAGGACATCACCGCAGATGCGACGTCCTCGGCTGTAGCCTGGGGGGTACGTTCAGAAGGGTTGGGGGGATCAGGGAGGTGCAGTGTTGGTGAAGGTGCTGGGTGCTTTGACTCCAGCGCGTGCAGAGTGTCCGGGGAGTCAGGGGCGACAGCATCGCTCTAGAAAAGAAGTTGAGCAGCTCCCTTTAAATCCCCGTCACTTATTTTATTCTCTATTGTTTTCGTCATGTTAAATTTGGATCGAGATCTATTGTTGAGAATTTGGCCCGAAAAGGTTGGTGATTGGTTCTTGCAGTTGTTTTTAATTGATTGTGTAAGGGATCTGCTCTTGCTTCCATCCTTATCTACGTGCAAAGTCCGGTATGCGAAAGTAGGCAGCTGTTCCCAACTGGGGCCATCATTGTTTAAGATGACCTGTCGTATGGAAAGGGACAGAGAGGTCGCCACTCATGTCCTGGCACCACGAGGGATTCTTTTAATTATTGGGCACATTTGTTTAAGGCGTCCTAAGGTTGCCCAGAATGCGCCCGTTGACGGCTGTGTTCTGCTGCTATCATTGGGCGCATCCTGAGCGCCTTGGTTGCCCTGTGGTGCGAGGTAATGTTTTTTATGTGTTTTGGAATTGTGTATCTTTAGACCTCTCTGTCCTTTGAACAGCCGCTGCTGTGTGCATTCCGGACACTGCACGAGATCTGAAAGTGATGTGTCGAAGGTCTGGCTGCAGACGGCACCTGCTGATGGCCCGGTTGACTGCGACATCGGCGTAGCACGAGCGAATAAGAAAGCTACAAATATAATTTGGTACTACTGAAGAATAGAAAAAATATGTATATATAAATAAACAAACAAAAACTGTTCATCACGTCGCACTATATCTTCTTCGTGCTGTGAGAAGCCGCCGACGCCGCCTGCCTCGGCAGGTTCCGTGTGGCGGCGGCGTTCTAAATAGATGTAGGCTGGATCAGTGCCCCATTTCAGGGATCAATGATCCAAGAGCGAGCCAGAATTTGATCGAGATAAAGTGGATTGAGCTGTCACTTTCTTGAACTGTTAACTGCAATCTGCGGGCTGTGGGATCTCTCCTGCAGGTGAAAATCACCTTCAAGCACTTCTTTTACGTTGAAATTTTGAGCGTGAGAAAAATAAATAGGTGTCGGTCGAAATGTCACAACAAACTGGATATTGTGAAAATGGGTAAAAGTGTCAACAAGTCATCACATCAAAAACTACATATTATATTATTCTTCTTATTACATTTGATTAATTTTATTTCTGACTTCTTCGAAATCATTCACTTTGGATGATAAAAATACTAGATGATTATATATTTATTTTCTAATTCAGAGCTTGTTTGATGTCCAGCTTGTTTGACAATGTGCTTAATTTCAGGTGATACTAAAGCGCTGGAAGTTATTAACGAGCCGGCTCCGCACCAAGAGAAAACAGTGAAGAACGCAGGGTTGAAACGATGCAGTAGAAACATAGAGATATAAATAGAGAAATAAAAATTAATGAGAATTTTTTGTTGGTTTAAGGCGGACCTATCTGTTTGTCTATTACTGTTGTTTATCTGGCTGTTTAATTCTTAAGTGTATTCTTTCTATCTTATTTCTTAAGCTGTATGCATACTCTAATAATTGTGCTGTTAGTATCTATATTTTAATTGAAAGGAAAGATCTTAGATGACTATTATTTTATAAGTTTTTACAAACTGCATTTGCAATTTGCATGAAGTGAGCAAGCAACGGGTACATTAATTTATTTGTACTATCGAACACGATCTTTATTGTATCGAAACTTTTTTTTAAACAAAGCAACTCAATCAATAAAATAAAAAAACCTTATTATTCACTTGTGAATAATATCTGGGAGACCAGCCATCAACTCAGGGGAGTTGGACATCCACTTGCGTAGTTCATAGCCGCCTCGTTCCAGCAATTGAATGAGCTCGTCACGTCGGTCCAGAGCTTCCTCTACACTGGCTGCCCCTGTGCAGACGTCATCGACGTACAAATCTTGCTCCAGGATAGCGGCGGCTCTAGGATAGCTCACACGGTCACGCGACGCCAACTCCCGCAGGGTACGCATCGCCAAATACGGGCTAGACCGTAACCCATACGTGTTCGTGTTTAACTCATAGACCTTGACTGGCTCGGCCGTGGTCTCACGCCAAAGTATCAACTGATACCTTCTGTCAACCGGATGAATTACCGTTGGCCTAAACATCATCCGAATGTCTGCGACAAATACAATCTGGTGTCTCCGAAAGCTCGTGAGAATATCCGAAATATCACGACTCAACTTGGGTCCCGAATGTAGACACTGATTCAGGGACATCCCGTTCGAGGTAGGTGCTGACCCATCAAAAACAACTCGAATCTTGCCGGTAGGGGTTCGCAGGACGGCATGGTGTGGAAGGAAACAATGATCCTCAGATCTCCAGTCCACACCCGATACCGACATGTGTCCTAACGACTCATACTCCCTCATGAAATCAACGTATTTTTGTTTAAATACGGCGTCCCTTGACATCCTACGCTCCATCGACATCAATCTCGTCTCAGCCATCTTCCTAGATTCTCCTAGTGGCGTTCGATCGGCCCTGAAAGGCAGTCGAGTTACAAAAAGACCAGAACGAAGGCGACCAGTACTATTCTGGTAAAACAACTCGCACTCTTCTTCGTCTGCGTCGACTCGACGAACGGTGGGAGGTTCCTCTATCTCCCAGAAACGTTGGATAGCGTCTGACAACGCTGAGCCAATAAGTATGCCATCTGACTCGGCAGGCCTAACCATTGGCAATGCCGGACCCATGATCACGTGACCAAACTTAGTATCCACAGCAATCAACCCGTCCGGCTGAAGAACTCGCCGATCCGACGACAGAAACCTACCCAGAACGTCTGCTCCCAGTAGCAGGTCGACCGGGGCTGGAGTGTCAAAATCGGGATCCGCCAACTTGAGTCCTGATGTCAGGAATCGAACGGCCGGATTCAACTTCACCAAGGGGTGTCTGCCCATGACATGCGTCATTACTAAAGCTTGCACGGATGTTTTTGTCAAAATGTCATAACGTGGAGAGAACGTGATCACCGATTGACCAACTACATTCGTAACCGTAACATTCCCCACGCCCCGTATTGATTTATTATACCTATTTACCTTGAGGCCCAACCATTTTGCTAAATCATTCGATACAATGCAGCCCTGAGCTCCAGAATCTAATAGGGCGCGAACGTGTGTTGGGTTGCCCGCCAAATCCCAAACGAGCACAGAGGCGATCGGTAACACCACCGTCTCCGGTTGGGGGGCAACAAATGTTTGGGCCGCAAATTCCTAGCGAGGGCCCCCGGGGCCCCACTCTGCCTGTAACCGATCAGGTATGCAGCTATACGCCAGAGGGTCCCATTGTACAAATGGCCCACGCGCCGGTTCCATTGCCACCCTACGATTCCCCGTAAAGGGGGGTGGGCGTGAATTCAACCGTGGCCGCTCCATGAGCGGGGGGGACATCACATGTGACCGACGAGGACGAGGCGACGAGCGGGGCGACAACTGAGGCGGCGTCCGAACCGCACCCGCATAGCTCGAAGGTGTCCCATGCCACCCGCCCGTTACGGCCTGCTCAACACACCCAATGTCCCGCTGAGTCGGATGCTGAGTCGCAACCGAAAACTCAGGGCCCCCCATGTAATGATCCTGAGTGCGGCCCTGCACCCTAGTACTGCCCTGTGACGTTGGCCCCTGAGTTGCGCTCCGAGTCGCAAACGAATTCTCAGGGCCCCATGCCGTGTCACCCTGGGTGCGGCCCTGTGGTGGCTGTTGGCCGGACCGGTACCTGCACAACAGATTGTTGTGGGGCCCACCACAATATCCGCACATTTGTGTGCGCGTGCAGTCCCTAGCCATGTGTGGCCCGAGGCACAGGAAACACCAGCTCCGCTGCTTGGCCATCCGGCGCCGTCCCTGAACCCTAAGTTCCCCGAACTTATTGCAATTGGCCACAGCATGGCCAATCTGCCTACAGCATGGGCAGGTCTCACCATGTGGGGTCAATTCACTCACAGTCCCATACGACTGCCGGTTGGTGCGGTCCTTCCTCGTCGGAGGGCCCCTACTCACAGCGCTCCCTGCAGCTCTCTGTGGCTCCGAAGGATGGGTGACCGTCGACCCCAAATTCTCTGCCCGTCGAGCCTCCTCTTCCAAAAATCCGACCAAGTCGGAGAAGGCGGGCAGGTCCTCGGCCGACCTCCCGTGAGACTGTTCGAAACGAGTCTGCACGTCAGCGGGTAGGCGGGAAAGTACAATGTACAACAGTAAGTACGACCATTCTCCAACCGGAAGTCCAAGATTCTCTAGAGCCTTGGTGACGGACAACAATGGGTTCAAAACCTCCGTCTGTATGTAATACCACATCATGCCTATCTAAACGGTCTATCAGACCGTGTGCGGAGGAAAACCATCTGAGTTCCTTAGAAACACCCTTCTGGATTTCAGATAACGACATGATCGGAACGATACTTACTCACAATTTGCAGTAACTCAATTTTATTGGACCCTCCAGTCTACAACCCAAACGAGGGAACCCTAAACCACAACTTAAACAATGTTGTTTTCCTTAAACAATAGGAACCGAGTTTTATATCTATATAAATTCTGTAAATACAATTTAGTTTCCCTTTATCATTATAACACACGCAGATAGTCAATATTAGTTCAAGTTATAAATTTCTATAAACTGAAAACAATGTAATAGCCTGCTATCAATAGATGTAACTACCTATGTTCATTCAATCAATAGCATTACTAGACCACTAATAGATTGACTAACTGGTAATTCAATGCAAATTTCAATTCAATATCTGTCTGTCTACTACCAGCAATAGACTTATAGCTTACAATACTACCAATCTATGTGGATATAGGAACAACAAGTTACTTAACCGCCTATACCTACAGATTGATAGTCCCAAATCGTGCCTTCCTGGAGCCCTTGACGGCTGCAAATCTCAGGAAGCCACGCTCTGCTACCAAAATGTTCAGGCTTCTCAGCACCTAATGACCTCGTAGGGGCCCATAGCTACGAGGTAGCGTGACGATCAGGTGCCAAGAAGTGATGAACGTCGGCGATTCACCGAGCTGAAGTTATGTGGGGTAGATCTAACCTGCTCTGTGCTTCGGTCCCGTCAACTGACTCTCTGCAAGGCCCGGGTGCACCCTAGGCTCTTCTTGGTAGACAGGTTCTTCAGCCAACCAGGTATGACTGGCGGGCCAGCTTCAATGAGCACAGTGTTCCAATACAGGTTATGTTCTACGTGGTAAATACAAATCGGGCACGAAAATCCGAACTTTATCTGGTTCGAGAGACAACAACACACTCAGCTATATTAACAATCCTGAGGGAATCCCGAATACATTCCAGATGCCCTGCGATTTAATTTCAACCCCTAACCAAAACGCGTTTACATTGCGAGGGCTTTCGTCTGTCAGTCCTCAAAACTGCCAGATTGACAGCTAACGTCAAATTAAAAAGACCGTTCAGAAACCATCGATCGAATATCGATTTGGAATCGAACAGATATCCTGTTGGGTGTAGAAGTTTATAAAGAGATTGTAAAAAGCAACTTAATCAAAGGACCACCAGGTACACCAACTGCACAAGAAACCGGCCTGGGATGGATCTTATTCGGAAGTATACGAGATGAGAATTCAACCGAAAATAGTATTGTTGCAATGCACCATCAACTAGACATTGACCAGATGTTCAGAAGCATGTAGGAAATAGATACGACAGAAAAACGCTATCTTACTGCTGAAGAAAAATTGTGTGAAGAAATTTATACTAAAACACAGTCTAGGACAAATGAAGGACGTTATGTAGTGAAGCTACCATTCAAATCTGATCAACCAATTGAGAAAATTGGGAAAACAAGAGATATTGCTGAGAAGAGATTTAAACAACTCGAGAAGAGATTAGATTCCAACAATGATTGAAAAGAGAGTAACACACAAGTCATTGAAGAATATTTACAACTAGAGCACATGGAACAAATTCCAATAGGAGAGAAAAACAATCCTGCAGTTTATCTTCCCCACCATGCCGTGGTAAGAACGGACAAAGTGACTACAAAGACGCGCATAGTTTTCGATGCCTCCTGTAAAGGATCTAACAACGTGTCTCTAAATGAATAAACTACTAGTGGGACCACAACTTCAAGATGACTTGAGAAGTTTGATAATGAGATGGCGCATGAGAAGAATATGCTTCGTTGCAGACGTAAAGCAGATGTACAGACAAGTACTTGTGGCAAAAGAAGACGCAGATTTTCAAAGAATTCTATGGCGATCAAGTCATGATGAAGAGCTGAAAGACTACCGCATCTTACGTGTGACATTCGGTACAGCATCAGCGCCATACCTCGCTGTAAAAACTCTTTTGCAAGCGGCCGACGATGAAGGCCAAGAAAACCTACAAGCTGCACAAATCATACGGGAAGATTTTTATGTAGATGACCTGATGTCTGGCAGCGATACTGTCGATGAAGCAGTTGAAATAAGTAATCAAGTTTTACAAATTCTAATCAAAGGTGGATTTCCACTTCAAAAATGGTGTTCGAACAGTAAAGAGTTTATGAAACACAAGGAGCCTTTAGCCAGATCAAGTCAGTCTACCACGAATATAAACAAAGAGAGTGTAATCAAAACCCTTGGTCTTACCTGGAACAACGAGTCAGACACATTAGAGTATCAGTTCAACCTACCGCCGATACCTAAAACCATCACGAAGAGGAATATACTTGCAGATATAGCACGCCTCTATGACCCCCTTGGTTGGTTGGCAGCTGCTACGATCCCTGCGAAGATTCTGATACAAAGATTGTGGTTAGAAATAGTTGAATGGGACGTAGTAATAAATGAAACACTGAATGAAGAGTGGATACAGTTAAGAAGCAGTTTCAAAGACTTTGACCAAGTGAGAATGAAGAGATGGTTAAATACACAGAAAACAAATCGAGACATCACCGTTCACGGCTTTTGTGATGCCTCAATCAAAGCCTATGCCGCCGTAGCATACTGTAGAGTAGTAGAAGAAAATGGTGATATAAAGACAAGCATCATATCAGCAAAGACACGAGTGGCGCCAGTTAAGCCTGTCTCTTTGCCAAGATTAGAGCTCAGCGGGGCAGTGCTTCTTGCAAAGATGTTGAAGCAAATCAGAGAAGCAATGAAAATCCCGGCATGTCAAATATTCGCCTGGACAGATTCAACTGTGGTACTGTCTTGGCTTCATGGAGACCCCAATCGTTGGAAACCATTCGTCAGCAACAGAGTTGTGGACATCTTGGACAATATGAGCAACACACAATGGTTCCACGTCACATCAAAAAACAATCCAGCAGATATAGCATCCAGAGGAATACATTTGCCAGAACTGATTGAAAATAAACTTTGGTGGAACGGGCCAAAATGGCTTAATAACGATCCAATACAATATTCAAAACCTATCGTGATACCAACAGAATTAGAAAGAAAGACACAACAAATACAGGCAAATCTGAAAGTCGACAATGATGGAGGAATATTTAAATGGGACAACTACGACTCACAACACTTGGATGTGCTATTAAAAACATTGGTTTACTGCATCAGATTCATAAACTACAAGAAACGTGATCAAGAAATAGATTCAGATATAACAACAAAAGAGTTTGAAGAAGCTTCAACGAAAATTGTGAGAATAGTACAGAAAGAATATTTTGCAGAAGACAAAGAACAATTAAGAAAAAATAACAGAGTACAGAATAAAAGTACCTTAAAGAAACTGAACCCATTCATTGATCAGCAAAATATAATCATAGTAGGTGGCAGATTGAAAAATTGTGAAATGAAAGAGCAGAGAAAACATCCAATAATACTAGGACATGGCAGCGAATTCACCAAGCTAATAGTAAAAGACGCTCACCTCAAAACTCTTCATGGTGGAGTACAACTTGTCCTCCGTTATATCAGATCGAAATATTGGGTGATAAGAGCAAAGACGCTAGTAAAGGCACAAATTCACAAATGCCTTGTATGTGCAAGACAAGCAGCTACTAACAGAAAGCAAATTATGGGAAATTTGCCAAAGGTCCGCGTGACTCAAGCTAGACCTTTTCTCCACAGTGGAGTGGATTTCTGCGGTCCTTTCTCTATATTACAGAAGGCGTACATAGCAGTATTTATCTGTATGGCGACAAAAGCCATACACTTAGAGTTGGCCGGTGATATGAGCTCTGAAGCTTTCATAGGAGCATTTCGTCGTTTTGTCAGTAGAAGAGGAAAGTGCAGCCATTTATGGAGCGACAGAGGAGGAAATTTTGTAAAGTGTGATAAAGAATTGATCAATGCATGGGAAGAGGCCAATTCAGACTTACCGAGTCACATCTCAACTTTACTCGCAACAGATGGAACACAATGGCACTTCATTCCTCCATACAGCCCTAACTTCGGTGGATTATGGGAAGCCGGTGTTAAGTCGGTCAAACATCACCTGAAGTGAATACTCACCAAGAATGTGACCTTTGAAGAAATGACAACATTACTGTGCCAAATAGAGGCGTGTCTCAATTCACGACCCTTAACTCCAATTGATGACTAAGACATGGATAACGTCGACCCGCTCACACCTGGACATTTCCTCATAGGCGAAGCGCCGATTACTGTGCCCGACCCAAACTTACAAGACTTAAACATTAACAGATTATCTCGATGGCAGTATATCCAGAGACTACTAACTGATTTTTGGACCCGATGGCAACAAGAATACCTATCTAGGTTACAAGAAAGGCCTAAGTGGTTAAAACTACAAAAGGAATTTGAAATTGGTGATATTGTACTAATAAAAGAAGATAATCTTCCACCTGGAAAATGGTGTCTTGGTCGTATCCTGTGTAAACATCCCGGTAATGACAATATAACGCGTGTGTATAGTGTGAAATGTCGTGATAACATTGTGAAAAGATCAATATCAAAATTGTGTGCGTTACCAATAGAAAATTGTGCATGATTTACATAGGTCACATGTTAATTATTGTACTGTATTACTTATTCAAGTTGTAAAATTATTAGTCACATAATGATTAGGTAATAGTTTTGTATCCCTTTATATACATTTAAAGTTGTGCATAACTACAAAACCGAATAACATTGGCATGAATGACTTTTGTACTCAAAGTTGAACATAATTTTTATTTTGACTTTGTTAATTAAGGACTAGTAGCCATTGGTGGCCTGCATGTTGTAATTACTTGCGTGAGAGTGTGTGTGTCCTTTGGATGTATGTGTTACGATTGCCAACCAACTTATGTAGTGCAGATTTTCAGTCTCTCTAATAAAATCATCAAATCAACACAATATTTGTTTCGAGTCCATACTGTCAAGCTAAAGTGAACCCTAATACCCCAACATATTTAAATACAATGTATTGTATTTAACCTTGAATTGGTCCACAGTTAATAATTTATTGTTAAACGCTGGTGAAACCAAGTGTATCAAATTCTCACTTCCAAATGTCAGGCAAGTTGAGACCAGTTTAGTGTTAGACAACAGCACGTTAGAATTAGTAAATGATACGAAGTTTCTTGGAATAACCATTGATAGAAAATTGCAGTGGGGACCCCACATAGATAAATTGGCTGGTAAATTAAGTTCTGCGGCTTACGCTGTTAGGAACATCAGAAAAAGCATGGATGTGGCTACATCTAGGCTAGTATATTTTAGCTACATTCATAGTGTGATGTCCTATAGACTATGTGCGCGCCAATTCGCGAAGGTTAGCAATTATTTCAAGGGTCAGTGCATTCTCTACTATAATAAGATACCTCTGGAGATTTTGAAATTGCCATTTGAGCAATTTAAAAAGCATGTTAAAGCGACTTTGTCGAAAAAGGGATATTACAATGTTCAAGATTACTTAAATGACAGGACTGTATGGGGTTAATCTACCTCAACACAGACCTTGCTGTTAATAATTTTGTAATTATTTATTCCTGCTTATCAATCATAATACTTAAATTTTTCATATTTGTAATAGTTAAGCCCAACCTATTTTTAAAAGAGATCTAAAAATCAATCTGTGGGAGTTTCTACGCCTTCCTCTCCCAGAGTGGTCCAATGTAGAGAAGAGGCAATAAATGACGTTTGCTAAGTATATGTAAATATCTACAGTAATAAAGTACTTTGACTTTGAAAATACCTATTAAATTTGCAGAAGACAGGTAGATGTTCCAAATAATTATAAAGACAGCTTTTTCCTTCAATATTTTTTTCCTTTTTTCATCCTCATTCCATCCAAAATAATAATAATATGATTACATATATTACCAACATATTTACCTGTTTTATTCCCGTACTAACCAATTTTGGCACATACCCTAACTTTATTTGACATTTCAGCGACCTTTCTCACTTTCATTGTTTATCATATCTTAATTAATCCACTTAGCAGGTTATAGCAATGTGATAGCAACGATGTTTTCTCTTTCTTTTTCTTTCTTTATATAACGTAGTATTTTATGCTTCACAAGATTTAGCAACTTCATGTAAAATAATTATATGATAATTGTAATTATTTATTTATTATAAGCTTGTATATAATTGTGTGTAAATTTTACCAAGGTTCTGGCAGAATATCAGCGTTGCAGATCTTCTGCAACACTTTGCTGAGTCAGAGCCTTTTCTCTGTTTGTAATGCATGTTTTTGTTTACTGCTGCTGAATGAATTGTTTGTCTGTAATTATAAACGTTTGTTGTAACATTGACTAAAGTGTTTATCTATCTATCTATCTAATTTTCATTATACATATGTAGTACAGAATAAGAACAGAGCTATGCGCTTTAAATAGCTCCGTCCCTATTCTATACCACATTATGGTTTCGCACGACATTTTTTTTAAAGAAACTCGTTAACGTTACACGTTTTTGTTCTCACAGCCTAAGTCATCGTCAACGTCTTATTTTGATTAGTAGTCGCTGGAGCAATCCTGCAGATTCTTGAATGATATTTCAAACAAATTCTACATGGGGCTATTAACAATCTGTTAACAAGCTTTGAGTTTCTAAAACGCTAGAAATCATTGTAAAATTATCTAATCTACTAACTGTCGACGGCTGATTATTTTTTTAATGTGGTCACCCAGGTCATTCTCACATTTTCATGTTCACATTCGCACTTTGCATTTGTTTCCCTCTTGCACATAGCATTATCTCTATCTTTATGCCACACGTCCAATTCACGTTTGTCTGTTGGTCATGTTAGTTTTCAGTTTTTCAGTAGGTAACTAACTAATATCACAAAAAAACGCCAAAACTCTTGTGTGTACTCGTGAAAATGCCACCGCGGTGAACAAGAAAGTATCTACCAAGCAGATATAATAAGTTCATTGCGTGTTGATACTCCTTTTAATATTTATTTGTTTCTATTGCTGTTATGGTAGATTGTTGTGATAGCAGCAGCCGATTGTATAAAATAGATTTTATATTGCGTAGGCCTCTCACTTGAGGGTCTCCAACCAAATGACAGTAAATATTTTTCCTAAATATGTGGTGGTACAAAACCTTCCATGAGAGTCACTTGCACTTGAATGGTTTTCTTGGATATTTCAAATTGAAACAACCTATGTATACATAAAACAATGTGCTTACATTATAGTTACAGACTAATAATCTAATTAAATAATGTCATCTATTATATATTATAAACTAAAACTAAACTATAACTGCACTAAACTAAATTAAAAATTTCCCTGAGTTCACTGCCGGGCGGGAGGGTGCCCAAGACGCTGGCACTGTTACCTCGCTGTATCGCAATACTGATGCGTTGAGCGAGGTAGGCGTCAGCTCTGCGGTCCCCTGACGCTTCGACGAGCCTCTTAGAGATGTCTTTGAGGACTCTTCGAGCGTCAGGGCCCCATGGCCCAAGGGTCTCAAAGCCGAACGGCATAAACAAATAGTCGTCGCCGAGTGCGGCGTATTTGCGGGTTTTGAGACACTCTGCTGCTGCGCCGCAGCGCCGGCTGTGGCTGAGGTTGCCGAAAGGTGACACGGTGCCAGCGTATCTACGCAGGTCGCGTCCCATACTAGCGACCTCCCGCTCTGCCAGGGAATGAGCGTCATTCCGTCTGGCCTCTTGCCATCGTCGCGTGCCAGTCCATTGGGTTCAAGTATTGCTGGCACGCCACAGCTGGCAAGGGCCCGACGGATGACGTCATTAAGATTGGCATGACGGGACCACCGACCGGCGCTGCGTTGGCAGGAGAGGCCGTGGTGACCTAGTTGGTCCACCCTAGCACCGCAGCGGCACCGATGGATTTCGTTTGTCTTTACGCCGAGTCGCAGGCAAACGGCGAGGGTAAGGGTGGTACGGTCAAGCAGGGTGCCAATGTGCGTTGATGGGATTGCGCGCAGCCAGGGTCCTGACTCCTTCTCCCTGGTAGCTAGGAGACGAGCGCGCACTGCTGGACCACTAGCCGTTTTTACCAGATCTTCGCGGGTTTTAATGCATAGCGGCTCGTCCCATAGCCGTTGAGAGTTTAAATTTGTTGGAAAATTTTGCCTCGGACAGGCTTGCGTCCAGGGATTCCTGGCCTCGACCAGACACGTGACCTCCACATCACCGAGTGATGGGTTTATGATTTTACCATAGAGATCACGTGAGCTATGGGCTGAAGACAGAAAGGCCGGGAGCGCCACATCTGAGATTTTCCGGATCCCCAAGCCACCGTGTCTGATTGGAAGGGCGGATTGGGTCCAGCTTCGTTCATCGAAATTAATGTTTAAAATTTTGGTTAATGTACTTTTGGTAATATCGTCTAAAAGGTTGAGAATGGGAGGGTATTTCCAAAGAGGAGAGCATCGAAGGAGGTAGGTAAATTTGGGTACAAAAAGGCAAAACCGTATGATAGACAGGGCCATGTGGGGATTTAGGTCAGTCAGTTTGATAGAATTTTGATTGAATTTAGAGATTTGTTCATCCACGAAGCTGGGGATCCCGTCCTCTAGAACGAGGGCCCCTAGGAGGCGAAGTGAGTCTTTGTCTAGAATTTTAATGTTAGGGGCAGCTGAGTTGAATTTAAAGATGATCTCAGTCTTTTCCGAGAGGGTAATATTATCGGATATGAACAATTCGCATTTCGAGAAATTGAAGTCTAGGCCTATTTTTTTTAATTCTGATGTTAGGTGTTCTAAATCTTGTAATACGTCTTCGACTTTGCCTCATATGGTCCCGTCGTCTAGGTACCAAATGTTGAATTTGGAATTTAGGCTGGTAATGATCGGATGGATAGCCAATCTGAATATTGCCGGTCCGAGTGGGTCGCCCTGCTGACAGCCGACGGCAGAATTTATAAGATGGTCCCTGAAGATTAATTTAGAATGTTTACTGTAACATTGCCACATATAATTGTAGATAGATGGTGTATGCTCTTTAATTTGGGATAGCAGGGCGCCTCTGTCTACCGAATTGAAGGCGTTTTTCACGTCTACCTTCAGCAGCACGTCACCTCCTCCGTTAGCTAGGAAGGTGCGAGTCGCGTGCACAGCGGCCTCGCAGCCTCCCCTGCTACCGAAACCCAGCTGTACCGGTTGTAAGGTAGTGCAATCATCTGGTAGGATATACCTACAGCAGATCTTTGACACTATGCGGCGGATGGTATTGCCTACAGCGATGGGTCTGATACCCCCGTCCTTCTTTATGAGGGCACACAGATTAGCTCCGTAGAGCACGTCTGTTATGCCTTCGTGTACCTTTCCAGACAACATGAGGCTCGCCAGTTCAGCGATATCCGCCAGGAGAGTCTGCCCGACGTCCCCGACGGCTCCACAGATCAGGTCTTTGTAGAATTGCGGGGTCATGCCGTCGTTTTTGGAATCTGTTCCAAGCTCTTTAAATTAACCCATAGGACAACAGAGAGTAACTCTGGCAGTAATATTAATATTTGTATAAATATACCTTCATCTTGCCCATTAAATCAAGTTACTAGTAATGAAAAATGTAAAAGTAAGAATATTTTAAACGTGGTTCATCAAAATATACAGGGCATGTTAAGTAAAGAACTGGAAATTGAGTTATTCATGAACTGTAATAATATTGATATTTTATGTATAACAGAGCACTTTTTAAAGAGTTATCAGTTCATGTTCAACTTTAATAACCACCACGTTGCTAGTTCGTTCAACAGAAAAACAGCTGATCGCGGTGGCTCCTTAATACTTGTAAATAATAGTTTTAAATATAAGGAACGAGTTGACATAGTGAGCCTGTCTGTTGAGCGTACCATGGAAATAGCCTGTATTGAACTTGAACAACTTATTGTAATGAGCGTTTACAAACCACCAGATTCATCCTTTGATTTATTCGAAAAGAAAATGGATGAAGTGTTGATTAAAATCAGCGATAAAAACAAATTTTTTATAATTTGTGGTGATTTTAATGTTAATCTGTTAGAGGATAATAATATTTGTACTAGATTAAAATCTTTATTTTTATGTCACAACATGAACTATTTGTTTTTGGAGCCTACTAGAATTACTGCAACATCTGCTACCTGCATTGACAATATATTTACTAACATTACGCCCATTTTCAAATCGGTCATCAATAAATTAACCTCTGATCACTCTGGTCAGATAGGTATATTCAATATTAAAATAAAAAAGGACCAAAAAGAGGATATTACATGTGTGCCCGTTAGTGACACTCGGCTTGAACACTACAGGAATAATATTTTAGATAAACTATGGGAAATACCATACAGTGACGATCCAAATTTGTTGTACAACTCAGTATTTAACCTTGTCAAAAATGAATATGATACGGTATTTAAATCAAAAAATATAAAAGTTAATAACAAAGCTTTGTTTAGTGATTGGGCGACAGTTGGAATTCATAGGAGCAGACGAAGATTATATGAACTCTATGAAGAGAAATCATATAACAAAAATACGGCCTTTCTAGATTATGTTCGTAGTTATTCAAAAATGTTTAAACGCGTTTGTGCCGTAGCTAAATCTAATTTCATTAAAAACAAAATTGAATCTAGTAGCAATGTAATGAAAACGACTTGGCAAATTATAAACAGAGAGACTGGAAAGGCCAAAGCTACACATAATAACTTCAAGCTTAAGATAGATAATCAATTGCTAAGTACAGACCTAGAAGTAGCAAAAGCTTTCGAAAATTTCTTTACGGACATTCCAGTTTCAACAACCAAGTCTTTAAATTCATCTCCCGCTGCTGCTGAATCTATACTTAAACAAAACTTTGAGGAATACAGATTTTAAATTTAGGCACGTAAATAATGAAGACATTGTAAAAGCGTTTAAATCCCTGGACATGAAAAAGACAGCTAAAGCTCATGGTCTATCAGTAAAAATTATTAGTTCCATTGTAGATTGTATTGCACCTCACCTTTGTTGTATATTTAATCAATGTATAGATAGTGGTGTGTTTCCTGACTTGATGAAACTAAGTAAAGTTATACCTTTATTCAAAGCTGGTAGTACATCAGACCCCACCAATTTTAGACCCATATCGATACTACCACCGCTTAGCAAAATATTTGAAAAACTCATACTTAATCAATTGCAAAGTCATTTTTATCTCAATAATTTAATTCATATTGCTCAGTTTGGTTTCACAAAGGGTCGTTCAACAGCCGATGCTGGTGTTGAACTAATCGACAATATTTTTGATGCCTGGGAAGACGCAATGGATGCAATAGGTGTCTTCTGCGATCTATCCAAGGCTTTTGATTGCGTCCATCATGACACTCTTGTCAGGAAGTTACGCCATTATGGTGTAAAAGATCAGGCACTTGGCCTTCTGGAGTCATATCTAACAGATAGGGTTCAGATGGTCGATGTTAATGGGAAAAGATCACCTGGGTCTTCAATAAGTATGGGCGTACCGCAAGGTTCAATTCTTGGTCCTTTTTTGTTTTTAGTATATATTAATGATTTACCTTACCTTGTTAAAGCAAAACATGGGTTAGTATTGTTTGCCGATGATACTTCTTTGATATTTAAAGTTAAAAGACAGCAATCAAATTATGACGAGGTAAACAATGCTATCTCTAGTATAGTGAACTGGTTTACTGTTAACAATTTATTACTTAATGAAAAGAAAACTAAATGTATTAAATTCGTGTTACCCAATGTGAACCCGGTAACTACAGACATATTTATAAAAGGACAGAGATTGAACCTTGTGCAGTCGACTGTCTTTTTGGGCATTACATTAGACGCCAAACTACAATGGGATCCTCATATAAATAAATTGTCGAACAGACTGAGTTCGGCAGCGTTCGCAGTTAAAAAATTTAGTGCTCTTACCGACGTAGACACCGCTAGACTAGTCTACTTTAGTTACTTTCATAGTCTAATGACCTATGGTATTTTATTGTGGGGTCACGCTGCGAATGCTAATAGTATATTTATTCTGCAGAAACGGGCTGTTCGTGCAATTTATAGATTAGGGCCTAGAGTGTCACTGAGGGAAAAGTTTAAAGAAATCAATATTCTGACATTTGTGTCTCAATATATCTATGACAATCTTGTGTATGTAAAAAGAAATATAACTAATTTTCAGAAGTACAGTGATATACACAATTTTAATACTAGAAATAAAGACAAGTTGGTTGCTTATGTAAGCCGACTACATAAAATTAGTAATTCTTTTAAAGGCAATTGTATACGCTATTACAATAAGGTCCCTACTGATATTAAAAACTTACCTTTAGACAAGTTTAAAATAATAATAAAACAGAAATTGTATAAAAAAGGTTACTACAGGATATCTGATTACTTAGAGGACAGATGTCCATGGGAATAGATTGTTTGTGTAACAGGCTGTTTCGATATATAATTAGCATTCATTTTGTAATTTGACAATATTTTATTTAAAAAAGGAAACGCAAAAGATGCGACGACTGTGGAGTTTCTTCGGTGAGCTCTTCTCCACAGATTCCGCCATTGGGTTAGTGAACTCACCCAAAAAAATGTAATGACGGATCTAAGTGATGTAACAACATCCTATGGAAATAAATGATTTTTGATTTTGATTTTGATTTTTGATTCGAGGCCGCCTGCGGAACCACTTCTGAAGGACATTACCGCAGATGCGACGTCCTCGGCTGTAGCCTGGGGGGTACGTTCAGAAGGGTTGGGGGGATCAGGGAGGTGCAGTGTTGGTGAAGGTGCTGGGTGCTTTGACTCCAGCGCGTGCAGAGTGTCCGGGGAGTCAGGGGCGACAGCATCGCTCGAGAAAAGAAGTTGAGCAGCTCCCTTTAAATCCCCGTCACTTATTTTATTCTCTATTGTTTTCGTCATGTTAAATTTGGATCGAGATCTATTGTTGAGAATTTGGCCCGAAAAGGTTGGTGATTGGTTCTTGCAGTTGTTTTTAATTGATTGTGTAAGGGATCTGCTCTTGCTTCCATCCTTATCTACGTGCAAAGTCCGGTATGCGAAAGTAGGCAGCTGTTCCCAACTGGGGCCATCATTGTTTAAGATGACCTGTCGTATGGAAAGGGACAGAGAGGTCGCCACGCATGTCCTGGCACCACGAGGGATTCTTTTAATTATTGGGCACATTTGTTTAAGGCGTCCTAAGGTTGCCCAGAATGCGCCCGTTGACGGCTGTGTTCTGCTGCTATCATTGGGCGCATCCTGAGCGCCTTGGTTGCCCTGTGGTGCGAGGTAATGTTTTTTATGTGTTTTGGAATTGTGTATCTTTAGACCTCTCTGTCCTTTGAACAGCCGCTGCTGTGTGCATTCCGGACACTGCACGAGATCTGAAAGTGATGTGTCGAAGGTCTGGCTGCAGACGGCACCTGCTGATGGCCCGGTTGACTGCGACATCGGCGTAGCACGAGCGAATAAGAAAGCTACAAATATAATTTGGTACTACTGAAGAATAGAAAAAATATGTATATATAAATAAACAAACAAAAACTGTTCATCACGTCGCACTATATCTTCTTCGTGCTGTGAGAAGCCGCCGACGCCGCCTGCCTCGGCAGGTTCCGTGTGGCGGCGGCGTTCTAAATAGATGTAGGCTGGATCAGTGCCCCATTTCAGGGATCAATGATCCAAGAGCGAGCCAGAATTTGATCGAGATAAAGTGGATTGAGTTGTCACTTTCTTGAACTGTTAACTGCAATCTGCGGGCTGTGGGATCTCTCCTGCAGGTGAAAATCACCTTCAAGCACTTCTTTTACGTTGAAATTTTGAGCGTGAGAAAAATAAATAGGTGTCGGTCGAAATGTCACAACAAACTGGATATTGTGAAAATGGGTAAAAGTGTCAACAAGTCATCACATCAAAAACTACATATTATATTATTCTTCTTATTACATTTGATTAATTTTATTTCTGACTTCTTCGAAATCATTCACTTTGGATGATAAAAATACTAGATGATTATATATTTATTTTCTAATTCAGAGCTTGTTTGATGTCCAGCTTGTTTGACAATGTGCTTAATTTCAGGTGATACTAAAGCGCTGGAAGTTATTAACGAGCCGGCTCCGCACCAAGAGAAAACAGTGAAGAACGCAGGGTTGAAACGATGCAGTAGAAACATAGAGATATAAATAGAGAAATAAAAATTAATGAGAATTTTTTGTTGGTTTAAGGCGGACCTATCTGTTTGTCTATTACTGTTGTTTATCTGGCTGTTTAATTCTTAAGTGTATTCTTTCTATCTTATTTCTTAAGCTGTATGCATACTCTAATAATTGTGCTGTTAGTATCTATATTTTAATTGAAAGGAAAGATCTTAGATGACTATTATTTTATAAGTTTTTACAAACTGCATTTGCAATTTGCATGAAGTGAGCAAGCAACGGGTACATTAATTTATTTGTACTATCGAACACGATCTTTATTGTATCGAAACTTTTTTTTAAACAAAGCAACTCAATCAATAAAATAAAAAAACCTTATTACTCACTTGTGAATAATATCTGGGAGACCAGCCATCAACTCAGGGGAGTTGGACATCCACTTGCGTAGTTCATAGCCGCCTCGTTCCAGCAATTGAATGAGCTCGTCACGTCGGTCCAGAGCTTCCTCTACACTGGCTGCCCCTGTGCAGACGTCATCGACGTACAAATCTTGCTCCAGGATAGCGGCGGCTCTAGGATAGCTCACACGGTCACGCGACGCCAACTCCCGCAGGGTACGCATCGCCAAATACGGGCTAGACCGTAACCCATACGTGTTCGTGTTTAACTCATAGACCTTGACTGGCTCGGCCGTGGTCTCACGCCAAAGTATCAACTGATACCTTCTGTCAACCGGATGAATTACCGTTTGCCTAAACATCATCCGAATGTCTGCGACAAATACAATCTGGTGTCTCCGAAAGCTCGTGAGAATATCCGAAATATCACGACTCAACTTGGGTCCCGAATGTAGACACTGATTCAGGGACATCCCGTTCGAGGTAGGTGCTGACCCATCAAAAACAACTCGAATCTTGCCGGTAGGGGTTCGCAGGACGGCATGGTGTGGAAGGAAACAATGATCCTCAGATCTCCAGTCCACACCCGATACCGACATGTGTCCTAACGACTCATACTCCCTCATGAAATCAACGTATTTTTGTTTAAATACGGCGTCCCTTGACATCCTACGCTCCATCGACATCAATCTCGTCTCAGCCATCTTCCTAGATTCTCCTAGTGGCGTTCGATCGGCCCTGAAAGGCAGTCGAGTTACAAAAAGACCAGAACGAAGGCGACCAGTACTATTCTGGTAAAACAACTCGCACTCTTCTTCGTCTGCGTCGACTCGACGAACGGTGGGAGGTTCCTCTATCTCCCAGAAACGTTGGATAGCGTCTGACAACGCTGAGCCAATAAGTATGCCATCTGACTCGGCAGGCCTAACCATTGGCAATGCCGGACCCATGATCACGTGACCAAACTTAGTATCCACAGCAATCAACCCGTCCGGCTGAAGAACTCGCCGATCCGACGACAGAAACCTACCCAGAACGTCTGCTCCCAGTAGCAGGTCGACCGGGGCTGGAGTGTCAAAATCGGGATCCGCCAACTTGAGTCCTGATGTCAGGAATCGAACGGCCGGATTCAACTTCACCAAGGGGTGTCTGCCCATGACATGCGTCATTACTAAAGCTTGCACGGATGTTTTTGTCAAAATGTCATAACGTGGAGAGAACGTGATCACCGATTGACCAACTACATTCGTAACCGTAACATTCCCCACGCCCCGTATTGATTTATTATACCTATTTACCTTGAGGCCCAACCATTTTGCTAAATCATTCGATACAATGCAGCCCTGAGCTCCAGAATCTAATAGGGCGCGAACGTGTGTTGGGTTGCCCGCCAAATCCCAAACGAGCACAGAGGCGATCGGTAACACCACCGTCTCCGGTTGGGTGGCAACAAATGTTTGGGCCGCAAATTCCTAGCGAGGGCCCCCGGGGCCCCACTCTGCCTGTAACCGATCAGGTATGCAGCTATACGCCAGAGGGTCCCATTGTACAAATGGCCCACGCGCCGGTTCCATTGCCACCCTACGATTCCCCGTAAAGGGGGGTGGGCGTGAATTCAACCGTGGCCGCTCCATGAGCGGGGGGGACATCACATGTGACCGACGAGGACGAGGCGACGAGCGGGGCGACAACTGAGGCGGCGTCCGAACCGCACCCGCATAGCTCGAAGGTGTCCCATGCCACCCGCCCGTTACGGCCTGCTCAACACACCCAATGTCCCGCTGAGTCGGATGCTGAGTCGCAACCGAAAACTCAGGGCCCCCCATGTAATGATCCTGAGTGCGGCCCTGCACCCTAGTACTGCCCTGTGACGTTGGCCCCTGAGTTGCGCTCCGAGTCGCAAACGAATTCTCAGGGCCCCATGCCGTGTCACCCTGGGTGCGGCCCTGTGGTGGCTGTTGGCCGGACCGGTACCTGCACAACAGATTGTTGTGGGGCCCACCACAATATCCGCACATTTGTGTGCGCGTGCAGTCCCTAGCCATGTGTGGCCCGAGGCACAGGAAACACCAGCTCCGCTGCTTGGCCATCCGGCGCCGTCCCTGAACCCTAAGTTCCCCGAACTTATTGCATTTGGCCACAGCATGGCCAATCTGCCTACAGCATGGGCAGGTCTCACCATGTGGGGTCAATTCACTCATAGTCCCATACGACTGCCGGTTGGTGCGGTCCTTCCTCGTCGGAGGGCCCCTACTCACAGCGCTCCCTGCAGCTCTCTGTGGCTCCGAAGGATGGGTGACCGTCGACCCCAAATTCTCTGCCCGTCGAGCCTCCTCTTCCAAAAATCCGACCAAGTCGGAGAAGGCGGGCAGGTCCTCGGCCGACCTCCCGTGAGACTGTTCGAAACGAGTCTGCACGTCAGCGGGTAGGCGGGAAAGTACAATGTACAACAGTAAGTACGACCATTCTCCAACCGGAAGTCCAAGATTCTCTAGAGCCTTGGTGACGGACAACAATGGGTTCAAAACCTCCGTCTGTATGGCCCCGACCTTGTTCACAACCGGGATACTAAACAAACGGTTCAGTTGGGCATCGGCCAACCTCCGTTTGTTGTGGTAACGTCTGACCAACAATTGCCTGGCCGTTTCATAGTTACCCTCCGTAACTGTCAAATGAGCGACCAGCTCCCTAGGCTCACCCCTCAATGCTGCCACCAGCTGAGCCATCTTGACAGACTTGGTAATGTCCGATCGCATGTGCACCAAACTGTCGAACAGATTGATGAAGCTCATCCATTCACCGGAGACGCCGTCAAAAGTAGGCGTTATGGCAGGTAACCTGGACCCCGATCCCTGATGCGGCAGAGGTGCTTCAATGTCACCATCATGGCTGGACTCGCGCTGTCTACGTATGTCCGCAGCCTTCTACGTGATAGCAGCTGCCATCTCCATACATTGGTCGACATCCCCTATCAACCGCGACAGCCTGTCAGGTGCACAACTATCAACTGATTCCGCCTGCGCGGACAATTCGAGCACCCTATTGTAACGTTCCTTAACGTCCATAGACCGCTCCAATACCACATCATGCCTATCTAAACGGTCTATCAGACCATGTGCGGAGGAAAACCATCTGAGTTCCTTAGAAACACCCTTCTGGATTTCAGATAACGACATGATCGGAACGATACTTACTCACAATTTGCAGTAACTCAATTTTATTGGACCCTCCAGTCTACAACCCAAACGAGGGAACCCTAAACCACAACTTAAACAATGTTGTTTTCCTTAAACAATAGGAACCGAGTTTTATATCTATATAAATTCTGTAAATACAATTTAGTTTCCCTTTATCATTATAACACACGCAGATAGTCAATATTAGTTCAAGTTATAAATTTCTATAAACTGAAAACAATGTAATAGCCTGCTATCAATAGATGTAACTACCTATGTTCATTCATTCGATAGCATTACTAGACCACTAATAGATTGACTAACTGGTAATTCAATGCAAATTTCAATTCAATATCTGTCTGTCTACTACCAGCAATAGACTTATAGCTTACAATACTACCAATCTATGTGGATATAGGAACAACAAGTTACTTAACCGCCTATACCTACAGATTGATAGTCCCAAATCGTGCCTTCCTGGAGCCCTTGACGGCTGCAAATCTCAGGAAGCCACGCTCTGCTACCAAAATGTTCAGGCTTCTCAGCACCTAATGACCTCGTAGGGGCCCATAGCTACGAGGTAGCGTGACGATCAGGTGCCAAGAAGTGATGAACGTCGGCGATTCACCGAGCTGAAGTTATGTGGGGTAGATCTAACCTGCTCTGTGCTTCGGTCCCGTCAACTGTCTCTCTGCAAGGCCCGGGTGCACCCTAGGCTCTTCTTGGTAGACAGGTTCTTCAGCCAACCAGGTATGACTGGCGGGCCAGCTTCAATGAGCACAGTGTTCCAACACAGGTTATGTTCTACGTGGTAAATACAAATCGGGCACGAAAATCCGAACTTTATCTGGTTCGAGAGACAACAACACACTCAGCTATATTAACAATCCTGAGGGAATCCCGAATACATTCCAGATGCCCTGCGATTTAATTTCAACCCCTAACCAAAACGCGTTTACATTGCGAGGGCTTTCGTCTGTCAGTCCTCAAAACTGCCAGATTGACAGCTAACGTCAAATTAAAAAGACCGTTCAGAAACCATCGATCGAATATCGATTTGGAATCGAACAGATATCCTGTTGGGTGTAGAAGTTTATAAAGAGATTGTAAAAAGCAACTTAATCAAAGGACCACCAGGTACACCAACTGCACAAGAAACCGGCCTGGGATGGATCTTATTCGGAAGTATACGAGATGAGAATTCAACCGAAAATAGTATTGTTGCAATGCACCATCAACTAGACATTGACCAGATGTTCAGAAGCATGTAGGAAATAGATACGACAGAAAAACGCTATCTTACTGCTGAAGAAAAATTGTGTGAAGAAATTTATACTAAAACACAGTCTAGGACAAATGAAGGACGTTATGTAGTGAAGCTACCATTCAAATCTGATCAACCAATTGAGAAAATTGGGAAAACAAGAGATATTGCTGAGAAGAGATTTAAACAACTCGAGAAGAGATTAGATTCCAACAATGATTGAAAAGAGAGTAACACACAAGTCATTGAAGAATATTTACAACTAGAGCACATGGAACAAATTCCAATAGGATGAAACAGTGAGACTCTAACCTGACCAAAAGAGATTGTTGGCAGGCTCAAGATACATTTATTAATCACAGGGTCGTGAGTCGAATATTGGTGATATAGTTGAAACGCTGGATAGGGACTCGCCGGGAATTTGTAGATTTCAGCTCCTTGGTAGACTCAATCCGACTGGTCCACTTCCCCAGACGTCAACAAGTGGAGTGGCGGTTAGCGCCAGGAGGATATTATTCCTCGGCGTGGAACCGATTCAGAGCTCCGTTAGCGCCAGGAGGATATTACTCCTCAGCGTGGAACCGATTCAGAGCTCCGTTAGCGCCAGGAGGATATTACTCCTCAGCGTGGAACCGATTCAGAGCTCCGTTAGCGCCAGGAGGATATTACTCCTCAGCGTGGAACCGATTCAGAGCTTCGTTAGCGCCAGGAGGATATTACTCCTCAGCGTGGAACCGATTCAGAGCTCCGTTAGCGCCAGGAGGATATTACTCCTCAGCGTGGAACCCCATGGATTGGGGATAGTAGGGAAGTTTCATATAAACTACTGCACTTTACAGCAACTAAACATTCAGCTCCATTACAGTACCAAAGGGACTAGCCCATCGCCGCAACTAAAGGCGTGACTTAAAAATTATTGATGCAGAAGATACAACCTCACGTTTCAGAGCTCAAACAATGTCTCCTCAAAAAAACAATCAGCTGCCAGACGAGATTCCAGATCCGAATTTCCGAATTTCTATAGTTGTACTTTTAATCTGGCTAATCCGCCAGTAGCCAATATGGTCAAAGAGGTAGTACGTTACAAGGAGAGAAAAACAATCCTGCAGTTTATCTTCCCCACCATGCCGTGGTAAGAACGGACAAAGTGACTACAAAGACGCGCATAGTTTTCGATGCCTCCTGTAAAGGATCTAACAACGTGTCTCTAAATGAATAAACTACTAGTGGGACAACAACTTCAAGATGACTTGAGAAGTTTGATAATGAGATGGCGCATGAGAAGAATATGCTTCGTTGCAGACGTAAAGCAGATGTACAGACAAGTACTTGTGGCAAAAGAAGACGCAGATTTTCAAAGAATTCTATGGCGATCAAGTCATGATGAAGAGCTGAAAGACTACCGCATCTTACGTGTGACATTCGGTACAGCATCAGCGCCATACCTCGCTGTAAAAACTCTTTTGCAAGCGGCCGACGATGAAGGCCAAGAAAACCTACAAGCTGCACAAATCATACGGGAAGATTTTTATGTAGATGACCTGATGTCTGGCAGCGATACTGTCGATGAAGCAGTTGAAATAAGTAATCAAGTTTTACAAATTCTAATCAAAGGTGGATTTCCACTTCAAAAATGGTGTTCGAACAGTAAAGAGTTTATGAAACACAAGGAGCCTTTAGCCAGATCAAGTCAGTCTACCACGAATATAAACAAAGAGAGTGTAATCAAAACCCTTGGTCTTACCTGGAACAACGAGTCAGACACATTAGAGTATCAGTTCAACCTACCGCCGATACCTAAAACCATCACGAAGAGGAATATACTTGCAGATATAGCACGCCTCTATGACCCCCTTGGTTGGTTGGCAGCTGCTACGATCCCTGCGAAGATTCTGATACAAAGATTGTGGTTAGAAATAGTTGAATGGGACGAAGTAATAAATGAAACACTGAATGAAGAGTGGATACAGTTAAGAAGCAGTTTCAAAGACTTTGACCAAGTGAGAATGAAGAGATGGTTAAATACACAGAAAACAAATCGAGACATCACCGTTCACGGCTTTTGTGATGCCTCAATCAAAGCCTATGCCGCCGTAGCATACTGTAGAGTAGTAGAAGAAAATGGTGATATAAAGACAAGCATCATATCAGCAAAGACACGAGTGGCGCCAGTTAAGCCTGTCTCTTTGCCAAGATTAGAGCTCAGCGGGGCAGTGCTTCTTGCAAAGATGTTGAAGCAAATCAGAGAAGCAATGAAAATCCCGGCATGTCAAATATTCGCCTGGACAGATTCAACTGTGGTACTGTCTTGGCTTCATGGAGACCCCAATCGTTGGAAACCATTCGTCAGCAACAGAGTTGTGGACATCTTGGACAATATGAGCAACACACAATGGTTCCACGTCACATCAAAAAACAATCCAGCAGATATAGCATCCAGAGGAATACATTTGCCAGAACTGATTGAAAATAAACTTTGGTGGAACGGGCCAAAATGGCTTAATAACGATCCAATACAATATTCAAAACCTATCGTGATACCAACAGAATTAGAAAGAAAGACACAACAAATACAGGCAAATCTGAAAGTCGACAATGATGGAGGAATATTTAAATGGGCAACTACGACTCACAACACTTGGATGTGCTATTAAAAACATTGGTTTACTGCATCAGATTCATAAACTACAAGAAACGTGATCAAGAAATAGATTCAGATATAACAACAAAAGAGTTTGAAGAAGCTTCAACGAAAATTGTGAGAATAGTACAGAAAGAATATTTTGCAGAAGACAAAGAACAATTAAGAAAAAATAACAGAGTACAGAATAAAAGTACCTTAAAGAAACTGAACCCATTCATTGATCAGCAAAATATAATCATAGTAGGTGGCAGATTGAAAAATTGTGAAATGAAAGAGCAGAGAAAACATCCAATAATACTAGGACATGGCAGCGAATTCACCAAGCTAATAGTAAAAGACGCTCACCTCAAAACTCTTCATGGTGGAGTACAACTTGTCCTCCGTTATATCAGATCGAAATATTGGGTGATAAGAGCAAAGACGCTAGTAAAGGCACAAATTCACAAATGCCTTGTATGTGCAAGACAAGCAGCTACTAACAGAAAGCAAATTATGGGAAATTTGCCAAAGGTCCGCGTGACTCAAGCTAGACCTTTTTTCCACAGTGGAGTGGATTTCTGCGGTCCTTTCTCTATATTACAGAAGGCGTACATAGCAGTATTTATCTGTATGGCGACAAAAGCCATACACTTAGAGTTGGCCGGTGATATGAGCTCTGAAGCTTTCATAGGAGCATTTCGTCGTTTTGTCAGTAGAAGAGGAAAGTGCAGCCATTTATGGAGCGACAGAGGAGGAAATTTTGTAAAGTGTGATAAAGAATTGATCAATGCATGGGAAGAGGCCAATTCAGACTTACCGAGTCACATCTCAACTTTACTCGCAACAGATGGAACACAATGGCACTTCATTCCTCCATACAGCCCTAACTTCGGTGGATTATGGGAAGCCGGTGTTAAGTCGGTCAAACATCATCTGAAGTGAATACTCACCAAGAATGTGACCTTTGAAGAAATGACAACATTACTGTGCCAAATAGAGGCGTGTCTCAATTCACGACCCTTAACTCCAATTGATGACTAAGACATGGATAACGTCGACCCGCTCACACCTGGACATTTCCTCATAGGCGAAGCGCCGATTACTGTGCCCGACCCAAACTTACAAGACTTAAATATTAACAGATTATCTCGATGGCAGTATATCCAGAGACTACTAACTGATTTTTGGACCCGATGGCAACAAGAATACCTATCTAGGTTACAAGAAAGGCCTAAGTGGTTAAAACTACAAAAGGAATTTGAAATTGGTGATATTGTACTAATAAAAGAAGATAATCTTCCACCTGGAAAATGGTGTCTTGGTCGTATCCTGTGTAAACATCCCGGTAATGACAATATAACGCGTGTGTATAGTGTGAAATGTCGTGATAACATTGTGAAAAGATCAATATCAAAATTGTGTGCGTTACCAATAGAAAATTGTGCATGATTTACATAGGTCACATGTTAATTATTGTACTGTATTACTTATTCAAGTTGTAAAATTATTAGTCACATAATGATTAGGTAATAGTTTTGTATCCCTTTATATACATTTAAAGTTGTGCATAACTACAAAACCGAATAACATTGGCATGAATGACTTTTGTACTCAAAGTTGAACATAATTTTTATTTTGACTTTGTTAATTAAGGACTAGTAGCCATTGGTGGCCTGCATGTTGTAATTACTTGCGTGAGAGTGTGTGTGTCCTTTGGATGTATGTGTTACGATTGCCAACCAACTTATGTAGTGCAGATTTTCAGTCTCTCTAATAAAATCATCAAATCAACACAATATTTGTTTCGAGTCCATACTGTCAAGCTAAAGTGAACCCTAATACCCCAACATATTTAAATACAATGTATTGTATTTAACCTTGAATTGGTCCACAGTTAATAATTTATTGTTAAACGCTGGTGAAACCAAGTGTATCAAATTCTCACTTCCAAATGTCAGGCAAGTTGAGACCAGTTTAGTGTTAGACAACAGCACGTTAGAATTAGTAAATGATACGAAGTTTCTTGGAATAACCATTGATAGAAAATTGCAGTGGGGACCCCACATAGATAAATTGGCTGGTAAATTAACCCGTATCATCCCAACCATAGTAAAATAAGTCCAATTTTTATGAAAATCGTATCGGAGCATGTTTATAGATGTATAATGAGAACTACATACCAAAAAATTTTTAATCTCATTTAGATTTTTAGTTTTGTAACCGTTCCAATAATGGAACACTAGGATTAAACATACATGTAAGATTCTGTCAGTGGCTATGGATTTCGTTGGGAAATAAAACGATTGTATTCACTTTTTATTTATTGTAAGAAGTTTTAAATCTTATAATTATTACATAAAAATACAATTGCGTGTGTTATTGAGCATGAAAAATGATAGAACATTTGCTATGTAAGGCAACATTACATTTGATACACTTCATGGTTGTGGTTTTGTGGCATAAACCACATCGAGTTTATTTATTTTGTTTGTCCTCTGCTTGTTTTATTCATTTTTTGCGGATATTTGAGAGGTGCTTTCTCAGTTTGATTAGCTCGTATAGTCCCTGTTCCATCGTGACCGATTTTTTGTAACTCCTCAAGCAGCGGTAAGGATGTAAAAAAAATATCGAAATAAAAACTGTAGCTACCTTTTGGCAGCTTTGATATTAGATCCAGAACAACTGAGGCACCAACAACTAACTCAGGATGGGTATATCCGGTACTAGCTCCCTGATACAGCTCACCATAAATCAAATATCCATGTCGCGTACAAATAGACCAATTTTTATATCCAATTCTGATTGGCTTTCCATGGATATGCTGCTTAGTACTATGTTTCCCAAAATATGGAATCATAGATTCGTCAATGCTCAAATTTCTATCTCCAGGGTAATACTTTACCCATCGTGCATTGAGCAGATTCCATAGAGGACGCACTTTAGCAAACTTATCATTAGGACCAAGATTATTATTGTCGGCAACATGGAAATAACGCAGCAAATCTTCAAATTGATTTCTTGACATAATAGCTACCACTGTTGGAAAACTGCAGTCAACTCTTTGTTCCCAATACATTCTGTATCTCGATACACTGTTATATCCCGACAATAAGAGAATGGCTATAAAGTGTTTCATATCCGTTGTAGTAACACGGAATGCATGTTTACCCTTCTGAATCACATTTTTTTCAGTTTCTGAGCGCAGTAATTCGAACACGTCTTCATAAAAAAATAGTTCAAAAACCTGAACAGTTTTTTCCAAATTTTCCGGGTTTTCCAGGAAATCTCGTTCACAGTATTCTTTCTCAGCCTTTTCTGGAATATCTACAAACCACCACTTTCTTTTAACTTCAACACGTTTTCTTTTTGGCGGTGGCGGTGTTGCCGTCGACGAGGATATGGGCTGTGAAGGCTACGTCACTGACGATGTGGAAGTGTTGGTTCAACTTCTTGTTCATCTCCAACGACCTCATGCACTATCCTAGATTCAGCTCGAGACGATCTAGTGACTCGGAGTTCAGCTTCTGATAGTAACTGATGTCTAGACAAATTATTTATACTTGCAAACTCTTCGTCACCGCTATCTTCGTCGCTATTTTGCCAATTTTCAGGAGGTGTGATGAAAATATCAGCCGCAAACAAGCCGTCATCTTCTTCCAACTGAGAGATTATCTGATACACATTCAATCTGCAATAAAATAATATTATAATTACGAGGCAATACAGATAAAATAAAGTTCCTAATGTATAAAAATTACATGTGCTTATGTTCCTACTGCTCAAATAATGGAACGGTACATAAAACTTACAGCTACCCTCAAATATGCCTTTTTATTTCTAAATACGTTTGACGACATGATAGAAAAATACTTTAACATGTTTATAAACCCTAAATAGTCAGTAGTATAATGTAAACATCATGATTACTTACATTTTCCTGTTCGCCATATTTTTCACTCAAAACTTACAAACACAATTATGTTTTCTGATCAACAAAACCACGCGATATGAAATGACATGTGTTCATCTGACAGCTAGAAATGTCAGTAATACCAACATAAAAACTTTACTTTAAAGACGCGTTCAAAAATTCGAGTAAAACATAAAAAAATTACCGTTTTAAAAATGGAACACTAGGATGATATGGGGTTCTGCGGCTTACGCTGTTAGGAACATCAGAAAAAGCATGGATGTGGCTACATCTAGGCTAGTATATTTTAGCTACATTCATAGTGTGATGTCCTATAGACTATGTGCGCGCCAATTCGCGAAGGTTAGCAATTATTTCAAGGGTCAGTGCATTCTCTACTATAATAAGATACCTCTGGAGATTTTGAAATTGCCATTTGAGCAATTTAAAAAGCATGTTAAAGCGACTTTGTCGAAAAAGGGATATTACAATGTTCAAGATTACTTAAATGACAGGACTGTATGGGGTTAATCTACCTCAACACAGACCTTGCTGTTAATAATTTTGTAATTATTTATTCCTGCTTATCAATCATAATACTTAAATTTTTCATATTTGTAATAGTTAAGCCCAACCTATTTTTAAAAGAGATCTAAAAATCAATCTGTGGGAGTTTCTACGCCTTCCTCTCCCAGAGTGGTCCAATGTAGAGAAGAGGCAATAAATGACGTTTGCTAAGTATATGTAAATATCTACAGTAATAAAGTACTTTGACTTTGAAAATACCTATTAAATTTGCAGAAGACAGGTAGATGTTCCAAATAATTATAAAGACAGCTTTTTCCTTCAATATTTTTTTCCTTTTTTCATCCTCATTCCATCCAAAATAATAATAATATGATTACATATATTACCAACATATTTACCTGTTTTATTCCCGTACTAACCAATTTTGGCACATACCCTAACTTTATTTGACATTTCAGCGACCTTTCTCACTTTCATTGTTTATCATATCTTAATTAATCCACTTAGCAGGTTATAGCAATGTGATAGCAACGATGTTTTCTCTTTCTTTTTCTTTCTTTATATAACGTAGTATTTTATGCTTCACAAGATTTAGCAACTTCATGTAAAATAATTATATGATAATTGTAATTATTTATTTATTATAAGCTTGTATATAATTGTGTGTAAATTTTACCAAGGTTCTGGCAGAATATCAGCGTTGCAGATCTTCTGCAACACTTTGCTGAGTCAGAGCCTTTTCTCTGTTTGTAATGCATGTTTTTGTTTACTGCTGCTGAATGAATTGTTTGTCTGTAATTATAAACGTTTGTTGTAACATTGACTAAAGTGTTTATCTATCTATCTATCTAATTTTCATTATACATATGTAGTACAGAATAAGAACAGAGCTATGCGCTTTAAATAGCTCCGTCCCTATTCTATACCACATTATGGTTTCGCACGACATTTTTTTTAAAGAAACTCGTTAACGTTACACGTTTTTGTTCTCACAGCCTAAGTCATCGTCAACGTCTTATTTTGATTAGTAGTCGCTGGAGCAATCCTGCAGATTCTTGAATGATATTTCAAACAAATTCTACATGGGGCTATTAACAATCTGTTAACAAGCTTTGAGTTTCTAAAACGCTAGAAATCATTGTAAAATTATCTAATCTACTAACTGTCGACGGCTGATTATTTTTTTAATGTGGTCACCCAGGTCATTCTCACATTTTCATGTTCACATTCGCACTTTGCATTTGTTTCCCTCTTGCACATAGCATTATCTCTATCTTTATGCCACACGTCCAATTCACGTTTGTCTGTTGGTCATGTTAGTTTTCAGTTTTTCAGTAGGTAACTAACTAATATCACAAAAAAACGCCAAAACTCTTGTGTGTACTCGTGAAAATGCCACCGCGGTGAACAAGAAAGTATCTACCAAGCAGATATAATAAGTTCATTGCGTGTTGATACTCCTTTTAATATTTATTTGTTTCTATTGCTGTTATGGTAGATTGTTGTGATAGCAGCAGCCGATTGTATAAAATAGATTTTATATTGCGTAGGCCTCTCACTTGAGGGTCTCCAACCAAATGACAGTAAATATTTTTCCTAAATATGTGGTGGTACAAAACCTTCCATGAGAGTCACTTGCACTTGAATGGTTTTCTTGGATATTTCAAATTGAAACAACCTATGTATACATAAAACAATGTGCTTACATTATAGTTACAGACTAATAATCTAATTAAATAATGTCATCTATTATATATTATAAACTAAAACTAAACTATAACTGCACTAAACTAAATTAAAAATTTCCCTGAGTTCACTGCCGGGCGGGAGGGTGCCCAAGACGCTGGCACTGTTACCTCGCTGTATCGCAATACTGATGCGTTGAGCGAGGTAGGCGTCAGCTCTGCGGTCCCCTGACGCTTCGACGAGCCTCTTAGAGATGTCTTTGAGGACTCTTCGAGCGTCAGGGCCCCATGGCCCAAGGGTCTCAAAGCCGAACGGCATAAACAAATAGTCGTCGCCGAGTGCGGCGTATTTGCGGGTTTTGAGACACTCTGCTGCTGCGCCGCAGCGCCGGCTGTGGCTGAGGTTGCCGAAAGGTGACACGGTGCCAGCGTATCTACGCAGGTCGCGTCCCATACTAGCGACCTCCCGCTCTGCCAGGGAATGAGCGTCATTCCGTCTGGCCTCTTGCCATCGTCGCGTGCCAGTCCATTGGGTTCAAGTATTGCTGGCACGCCACAGCTGGCAAGGGCCCGACGGATGACGTCATTAAGATTGGCATGACGGGACCACCGACCGGCGCTGCGTTGGCAGGAGAGGCCGTGGTGACCTAGTTGGTCCACCCTAGCACCGCAGCGGCACCGATGGATTTCGTTTGTCTTTACGCCGAGTCGCAGGCAAACGGCGAGGGTAAGGGTGGTACGGTCAAGCAGGGTGCCAATGTGCGTTGATGGGATTGCGCGCAGCCAGGGTCCTGACTCCTTCTCCCTGGTAGCTAGGAGACGAGCGCGCACTGCTGGACCACTAGCCGTTTTTACCAGATCTTCGCGGGTTTTAATGCATAGCGGCTCGTCCCATAGCCGTTGAGAGTTTAAATTTGTTGGAAAATTTTGCCTCGGACAGGCTTGCGTCCAGGGATTCCTGGCCTCGACCAGACACGTGACCTCCACATCACCGAGTGATGGGTTTATGATTTTACCATAGAGATCACGTGAGCTATGGGCTGAAGACAGAAAGGCCGGGAGCGCCACATCTGAGATTTTCCGGATCCCCAAGCCACCGTGTCTGATTGGAAGGGCGGATTGGGTCCAGCTTCGTTCATCGAAATTAATGTTTAAAATTTTGGTTAATGTACTTTTGGTAATATCGTCTAAAAGGTTGAGAATGGGAGGGTATTTCCAAAGAGGAGAGCATCGAAGGAGGTAGGTAAATTTGGGTACAAAAAGGCAAAACCGTATGATAGACAGGGCCATGTGGGGATTTAGGTCAGTCAGTTTGATAGAATTTTGATTGAATTTAGAGATTTGTTCATCCACGAAGCTGGGGATCCCGTCCTCTAGAACGAGGGCCCCTAGGAGGCGAAGTGAGTCTTTGTCTAGAATTTTAATGTTAGGGGCAGCTGAGTTGAATTTAAAGATGATCTCAGTCTTTTCCGAGAGGGTAATATTATCGGATATGAACAATTCGCATTTCGAGAAATTGAAGTCTAGGCCTATTTTTTTTAATTCTGATGTTAGGTGTTCTAAATCTTGTAATACGTCTTCGACTTTGCCTCATATGGTCCCGTCGTCTAGGTACCAAATGTTGAATTTGGAATTTAGGCTGGTAATGATCGGATGGATAGCCAATCTGAATATTGCCGGTCCGAGTGGGTCGCCCTGCTGACAGCCGACGGCAGAATTTATAAGATGGTCCCTGAAGATTAATTTAGAATGTTTACTGTAACATTGCCACATATAATTGTAGATAGATGGTGTATGCTCTTTAATTTGGGATAGCAGGGCGCCTCTGTCTACCGAATTGAAGGCGTTTTTCACGTCTACCTTCAGCAGCACGTCACCTCCTCCGTTAGCTAGGAAGGTGCGAGTCGCGTGCACAGCGGCCTCGCAGCCTCCCCTGCTACCGAAACCCAGCTGTACCGGTTGTAAGGTAGTGCAATCATCTGGTAGGATATACCTACAGCAGATCTTTGACACTATGCGGCGGATGGTATTGCCTACAGCGATGGGTCTGATACCCCCGTCCTTCTTTATGAGGGCACACAGATTAGCTCCGTAGAGCACGTCTGTTATGCCTTCGTGTACCTTTCCAGACAACATGAGGCTCGCCAGTTCAGCGATATCCGCCAGGAGAGTCTGCCCGACGTCCCCGACGGCTCCACAGATCAGGTCTTTGTAGAATTGCGGGGTCATGCCGTCGTTTTTGGAATCTGTTCCAAGCTCTTTAAATTAACCCATAGGACAACAGAGAGTAACTCTGGCAGTAATATTAATATTTGTATAAATATACCTTCATCTTGCCCATTAAATCAAGTTACTAGTAATGAAAAATGTAAAAGTAAGAATATTTTAAACGTGGTTCATCAAAATATACAGGGCATGTTAAGTAAAGAACTGGAAATTGAGTTATTCATGAACTGTAATAATATTGATATTTTATGTATAACAGAGCACTTTTTAAAGAGTTATCAGTTCATGTTCAACTTTAATAACCACCACGTTGCTAGTTCGTTCAACAGAAAAACAGCTGATCGCGGTGGCTCCTTAATACTTGTAAATAATAGTTTTAAATATAAGGAACGAGTTGACATAGTGAGCCTGTCTGTTGAGCGTACCATGGAAATAGCCTGTATTGAACTTGAACAACTTATTGTAATGAGCGTTTACAAACCACCAGATTCATCCTTTGATTTATTCGAAAAGAAAATGGATGAAGTGTTGATTAAAATCAGCGATAAAAACAAATTTTTTATAATTTGTGGTGATTTTAATGTTAATCTGTTAGAGGATAATAATATTTGTACTAGATTAAAATCTTTATTTTTATGTCACAACATGAACTATTTGTTTTTGGAGCCTACTAGAATTACTGCAACATCTGCTACCTGCATTGACAGTATATTTACTAACATTACGCCCATTTTCAAATCGGTCATCAATAAATTAACCTCTGATCACTCTGGTCAGATAGGTATATTCAATATTAAAATAAAAAAGGACCAAAAAGAGGATATTACATGTGTGCCCGTTAGTGACACTCGGCTTGAACACTACAGGAATAATATTTTAGATAAACTATGGGAAATACCATACAGTGACGATCCAAATTTGTTGTACAACTCAGTATTTAACCTTGTCAAAAATGAATATGATACGGTATTTAAATCAAAAAATATAAAAGTTAATAACAAAGCTTTGTTTAGTGATTGGGCGACAGTTGGAATTCATAGGAGCAGACGAAGATTATATGAACTCTATGAAGAGAAATCATATAACAAAAATACGGCCTTTCTAGATTATGTTCGTAGTTATTCAAAAATGTTTAAACGCGTTTGTGCCGTAGCTAAATCTAATTTCATTAAAAACAAAATTGAATCTAGTAGCAATGTAATGAAAACGACTTGGCAAATTATAAACAGAGAGACTGGAAAGGCCAAAGCTACACATAATAACTTCAAGCTTAAGATAGATAATCAATTGCTAAGTACAGACCTAGAAGTAGCAAAAGCTTTCGAAAATTTCTTTACGGACATTCCAGTTTCAACAACCAAGTCTTTAAATTCATCTCCCGCTGCTGCTGAATCTATACTTAAACAAAACTTTGAGGAATACAGATTTTAAATTTAGGCACGTAAATAATGAAGACATTGTAAAAGCGTTTAAATCCCTGGACATGAAAAAGACAGCTAAAGCTCATGGTCTATCAGTAAAAATTATTAGTTCCATTGTAGATTGTATTGCACCTCACCTTTGTTGTATATTTAATCAATGTATAGATAGTGGTGTGTTTCCTGACTTGATGAAACTAAGTAAAGTTATACCTTTATTCAAAGCTGGTAGTACATCAGACCCCACCAATTTTAGACCCATATCGATACTACCACCGCTTAGCAAAATATTTGAAAAACTCATACTTAATCAATTGCAAAGTCATTTTTATCTCAATAATTTAATTCATATTGCTCAGTTTGGTTTCACAAAGGGTCGTTCAACAGCCGATGCTGGTGTTGAACTAATCGACAATATTTTTGATGCCTGGGAAGACGCAATGGATGCAATAGGTGTCTTCTGCGATCTATCCAAGGCTTTTGATTGCGTCCATCATGACACTCTTGTCAGGAAGTTACGCCATTATGGTGTAAAAGATCAGGCACTTGGCCTTCTGGAGTCATATCTAACAGATAGGGTTCAGATGGTCGATGTTAATGGGAAAAGATCACCTGGGTCTTCAATAAGTATGGGCGTACCGCAAGGTTCAATTCTTGGTCCTTTTTTGTTTTTAGTATATATTAATGATTTACCTTACCTTGTTAAAGCAAAACATGGGTTAGTATTGTTTGCCGATGATACTTCTTTGATATTTAAAGTTAAAAGACAGCAATCAAATTATGACGAGGTAAACAATGCTATCTCTAGTATAGTGAACTGGTTTACTGTTAACAATTTATTACTTAATGAAAAGAAAACTAAATGTATTAAATTCGTGTTACCCAATGTGAACCCGGTAACTACAGACATATTTATAAAAGGACAGAGATTGAACCTTGTGCAGTCGACTGTCTTTTTGGGCATTACATTAGACGCCAAACTACAATGGGATCCTCATATAAATAAATTGTCGAACAGACTGAGTTCGGCAGCGTTCGCAGTTAAAAAATTTAGTGCTCTTACCGACGTAGACACCGCTAGACTAGTCTACTTTAGTTACTTTCATAGTCTAATGACCTATGGTATTTTATTGTGGGGTCACGCTGCGAATGCTAATAGTATATTTATTCTGCAGAAACGGGCTGTTCGTGCAATTTATAGATTAGGGCCTAGAGTGTCACTGAGGGAAAAGTTTAAAGAAATCAATATTCTGACATTTGTGTCTCAATATATCTATGACAATCTTGTGTATGTAAAAAGAAATATAACTAATTTTCAGAAGTACAGTGATATACACAATTTTAATACTAGAAATAAAGACAAGTTGGTTGCTTATGTAAGCCGACTACATAAAATTAGTAATTCTTTTAAAGGCAATTGTATACGCTATTACAATAAGGTCCCTACTGATATTAAAAACTTACCTTTAGACAAGTTTAAAATAATAATAAAACAGAAATTGTATAAAAAAGGTTACTACAGGATATCTGATTACTTAGAGGACAGATGTCCATGGGAATAGATTGTTTGTGTAACAGGCTGTTTCGATATATAATTAGCATTCATTTTGTAATTTGACAATATTTTATTTAAAAAAGGAAACGCAAAAGATGCGACGACTGTGGAGTTTCTTCGGTGAGCTCTTCTCCACAGATTCCGCCATTGGGTTAGTGAACTCACCCAAAAAAATGTAATGACGGATCTAAGTGATGTAACAACATCCTATGGAAATAAATGATTTTTGATTTTGATTTTGATTTTTGATTCGAGGCCGCCTGCGGAACCACTTCTGAAGGACATTACCGCAGATGCGACGTCCTCGGCTGTAGCCTGGGGGGTACGTTCAGAAGGGTTGGGGGGATCAGGGAGGTGCAGTGTTGGTGAAGGTGCTGGGTGCTTTGACTCCAGCGCGTGCAGAGTGTCCGGGGAGTCAGGGGCGACAGCATCGCTCGAGAAAAGAAGTTGAGCAGCTCCCTTTAAATCCCCGTCACTTATTTTATTCTCTATTGTTTTCGTCATGTTAAATTTGGATCGAGATCTATTGTTGAGAATTTGGCCCGAAAAGGTTGGTGATTGGTTCTTGCAGTTGTTTTTAATTGATTGTGTAAGGGATCTGCTCTTGCTTCCATCCTTATCTACGTGCAAAGTCCGGTATGCGAAAGTAGGCAGCTGTTCCCAACTGGGGCCATCATTGTTTAAGATGACCTGTCGTATGGAAAGGGACAGAGAGGTCGCCACGCATGTCCTGGCACCACGAGGGATTCTTTTAATTATTGGGCACATTTGTTTAAGGCGTCCTAAGGTTGCCCAGAATGCGCCCGTTGACGGCTGTGTTCTGCTGCTATCATTGGGCGCATCCTGAGCGCCTTGGTTGCCCTGTGGTGCGAGGTAATGTTTTTTATGTGTTTTGGAATTGTGTATCTTTAGACCTCTCTGTCCTTTGAACAGCCGCTGCTGTGTGCATTCCGGACACTGCACGAGATCTGAAAGTGATGTGTCGAAGGTCTGGCTGCAGACGGCACCTGCTGATGGCCCGGTTGACTGCGACATCGGCGTAGCACGAGCGAATAAGAAAGCTACAAATATAATTTGGTACTACTGAAGAATAGAAAAAATATGTATATATAAATAAACAAACAAAAACTGTTCATCACGTCGCACTATATCTTCTTCGTGCTGTGAGAAGCCGCCGACGCCGCCTGCCTCGGCAGGTTCCGTGTGGCGGCGGCGTTCTAAATAGATGTAGGCTGGATCAGTGCCCCATTTCAGGGATCAATGATCCAAGAGCGAGCCAGAATTTGATCGAGATAAAGTGGATTGAGTTGTCACTTTCTTGAACTGTTAACTGCAATCTGCGGGCTGTGGGATCTCTCCTGCAGGTGAAAATCACCTTCAAGCACTTCTTTTACGTTGAAATTTTGAGCGTGAGAAAAATAAATAGGTGTCGGTCGAAATGTCACAACAAACTGGATATTGTGAAAATGGGTAAAAGTGTCAACAAGTCATCACATCAAAAACTACATATTATATTATTCTTCTTATTACATTTGATTAATTTTATTTCTGACTTCTTCGAAATCATTCACTTTGGATGATAAAAATACTAGATGATTATATATTTATTTTCTAATTCAGAGCTTGTTTGATGTCCAGCTTGTTTGACAATGTGCTTAATTTCAGGTGATACTAAAGCGCTGGAAGTTATTAACGAGCCGGCTCCGCACCAAGAGAAAACAGTGAAGAACGCAGGGTTGAAACGATGCAGTAGAAACATAGAGATATAAATAGAGAAATAAAAATTAATGAGAATTTTTTGTTGGTTTAAGGCGGACCTATCTGTTTGTCTATTACTGTTGTTTATCTGGCTGTTTAATTCTTAAGTGTATTCTTTCTATCTTATTTCTTAAGCTGTATGCATACTCTAATAATTGTGCTGTTAGTATCTATATTTTAATTGAAAGGAAAGATCTTAGATGACTATTATTTTATAAGTTTTTACAAACTGCATTTGCAATTTGCATGAAGTGAGCAAGCAACGGGTACATTAATTTATTTGTACTATCGAACACGATCTTTATTGTATCGAAACTTTTTTTTAAACAAAGCAACTCAATCAATAAAATAAAAAAACCTTATTACTCACTTGTGAATAATATCTGGGAGACCAGCCATCAACTCAGGGGAGTTGGACATCCACTTGCGTAGTTCATAGCCGCCTCGTTCCAGCAATTGAATGAGCTCGTCACGTCGGTCCAGAGCTTCCTCTACACTGGCTGCCCCTGTGCAGACGTCATCGACGTACAAATCTTGCTCCAGGATAGCGGCGGCTCTAGGATAGCTCACACGGTCACGCGACGCCAACTCCCGCAGGGTACGCATCGCCAAATACGGGCTAGACCGTAACCCATACGTGTTCGTGTTTAACTCATAGACCTTGACTGGCTCGGCCGTGGTCTCACGCCAAAGTATCAACTGATACCTTCTGTCAACCGGATGAATTACCGTTTGCCTAAACATCATCCGAATGTCTGCGACAAATACAATCTGGTGTCTCCGAAAGCTCGTGAGAATATCCGAAATATCACGACTCAACTTGGGTCCCGAATGTAGACACTGATTCAGGGACATCCCGTTCGAGGTAGGTGCTGACCCATCAAAAACAACTCGAATCTTGCCGGTAGGGGTTCGCAGGACGGCATGGTGTGGAAGGAAACAATGATCCTCAGATCTCCAGTCCACACCCGATACCGACATGTGTCCTAACGACTCATACTCCCTCATGAAATCAACGTATTTTTGTTTAAATACGGCGTCCCTTGACATCCTACGCTCCATCGACATCAATCTCGTCTCAGCCATCTTCCTAGATTCTCCTAGTGGCGTTCGATCGGCCCTGAAAGGCAGTCGAGTTACAAAAAGACCAGAACGAAGGCGACCAGTACTATTCTGGTAAAACAACTCGCACTCTTCTTCGTCTGCGTCGACTCGACGAACGGTGGGAGGTTCCTCTATCTCCCAGAAACGTTGGATAGCGTCTGACAACGCTGAGCCAATAAGTATGCCATCTGACTCGGCAGGCCTAACCATTGGCAATGCCGGACCCATGATCACGTGACCAAACTTAGTATCCACAGCAATCAACCCGTCCGGCTGAAGAACTCGCCGATCCGACGACAGAAACCTACCCAGAACGTCTGCTCCCAGTAGCAGGTCGACCGGGGCTGGAGTGTCAAAATCGGGATCCGCCAACTTGAGTCCTGATGTCAGGAATCGAACGGCCGGATTCAACTTCACCAAGGGGTGTCTGCCCATGACATGCGTCATTACTAAAGCTTGCACGGATGTTTTTGTCAAAATGTCATAACGTGGAGAGAACGTGATCACCGATTGACCAACTACATTCGTAACCGTAACATTCCCCACGCCCCGTATTGATTTATTATACCTATTTACCTTGAGGCCCAACCATTTTGCTAAATCATTCGATACAATGCAGCCCTGAGCTCCAGAATCTAATAGGGCGCGAACGTGTGTTGGGTTGCCCGCCAAATCCCAAACGAGCACAGAGGCGATCGGTAACACCACCGTCTCCGGTTGGGTGGCAACAAATGTTTGGGCCGCAAATTCCTAGCGAGGGCCCCCGGGGCCCCACTCTGCCTGTAACCGATCAGGTATGCAGCTATACGCCAGAGGGTCCCATTGTACAAATGGCCCACGCGCCGGTTCCATTGCCACCCTACGATTCCCCGTAAAGGGGGGTGGGCGTGAATTCAACCGTGGCCGCTCCATGAGCGGGGGGGACATCACATGTGACCGACGAGGACGAGGCGACGAGCGGGGCGACAACTGAGGCGGCGTCCGAACCGCACCCGCATAGCTCGAAGGTGTCCCATGCCACCCGCCCGTTACGGCCTGCTCAACACACCCAATGTCCCGCTGAGTCGGATGCTGAGTCGCAACCGAAAACTCAGGGCCCCCCATGTAATGATCCTGAGTGCGGCCCTGCACCCTAGTACTGCCCTGTGACGTTGGCCCCTGAGTTGCGCTCCGAGTCGCAAACGAATTCTCAGGGCCCCATGCCGTGTCACCCTGGGTGCGGCCCTGTGGTGGCTGTTGGCCGGACCGGTACCTGCACAACAGATTGTTGTGGGGCCCACCACAATATCCGCACATTTGTGTGCGCGTGCAGTCCCTAGCCATGTGTGGCCCGAGGCACAGGAAACACCAGCTCCGCTGCTTGGCCATCCGGCGCCGTCCCTGAACCCTAAGTTCCCCGAACTTATTGCATTTGGCCACAGCATGGCCAATCTGCCTACAGCATGGGCAGGTCTCACCATGTGGGGTCAATTCACTCATAGTCCCATACGACTGCCGGTTGGTGCGGTCCTTCCTCGTCGGAGGGCCCCTACTCACAGCGCTCCCTGCAGCTCTCTGTGGCTCCGAAGGATGGGTGACCGTCGACCCCAAATTCTCTGCCCGTCGAGCCTCCTCTTCCAAAAATCCGACCAAGTCGGAGAAGGCGGGCAGGTCCTCGGCCGACCTCCCGTGAGACTGTTCGAAACGAGTCTGCACGTCAGCGGGTAGGCGGGAAAGTACAATGTACAACAGTAAGTACGACCATTCTCCAACCGGAAGTCCAAGATTCTCTAGAGCCTTGGTGACGGACAACAATGGGTTCAAAACCTCCGTCTGTATGGCCCCGACCTTGTTCACAACCGGGATACTAAACAAACGGTTCAGTTGGGCATCGGCCAACCTCCGTTTGTTGTGGTAACGTCTGACCAACAATTGCCTGGCCGTTTCATAGTTACCCTCCGTAACTGTCAAATGAGCGACCAGCTCCCTAGGCTCACCCCTCAATGCTGCCACCAGCTGAGCCATCTTGACAGACTTGGTAATGTCCGATCGCATGTGCACCAAACTGTCGAACAGATTGATGAAGCTCATCCATTCACCGGAGACGCCGTCAAAAGTAGGCGTTATGGCAGGTAACCTGGACCCCGATCCCTGATGCGGCAGAGGTGCTTCAATGTCACCATCATGGCTGGACTCGCGCTGTCTACGTATGTCCGCAGCCTTCTACGTGATAGCAGCTGCCATCTCCATACATTGGTCGACATCCCCTATCAACCGCGACAGCCTGTCAGGTGCACAACTATCAACTGATTCCGCCTGCGCGGACAATTCGAGCACCCTATTGTAACGTTCCTTAACGTCCATAGACCGCTCCAATACCACATCATGCCTATCTAAACGGTCTATCAGACCATGTGCGGAGGAAAACCATCTGAGTTCCTTAGAAACACCCTTCTGGATTTCAGATAACGACATGATCGGAACGATACTTACTCACAATTTGCAGTAACTCAATTTTATTGGACCCTCCAGTCTACAACCCAAACGAGGGAACCCTAAACCACAACTTAAACAATGTTGTTTTCCTTAAACAATAGGAACCGAGTTTTATATCTATATAAATTCTGTAAATACAATTTAGTTTCCCTTTATCATTATAACACACGCAGATAGTCAATATTAGTTCAAGTTATAAATTTCTATAAACTGAAAACAATGTAATAGCCTGCTATCAATAGATGTAACTACCTATGTTCATTCATTCGATAGCATTACTAGACCACTAATAGATTGACTAACTGGTAATTCAATGCAAATTTCAATTCAATATCTGTCTGTCTACTACCAGCAATAGACTTATAGCTTACAATACTACCAATCTATGTGGATATAGGAACAACAAGTTACTTAACCGCCTATACCTACAGATTGATAGTCCCAAATCGTGCCTTCCTGGAGCCCTTGACGGCTGCAAATCTCAGGAAGCCACGCTCTGCTACCAAAATGTTCAGGCTTCTCAGCACCTAATGACCTCGTAGGGGCCCATAGCTACGAGGTAGCGTGACGATCAGGTGCCAAGAAGTGATGAACGTCGGCGATTCACCGAGCTGAAGTTATGTGGGGTAGATCTAACCTGCTCTGTGCTTCGGTCCCGTCAACTGTCTCTCTGCAAGGCCCGGGTGCACCCTAGGCTCTTCTTGGTAGACAGGTTCTTCAGCCAACCAGGTATGACTGGCGGGCCAGCTTCAATGAGCACAGTGTTCCAACACAGGTTATGTTCTACGTGGTAAATACAAATCGGGCACGAAAATCCGAACTTTATCTGGTTCGAGAGACAACAACACACTCAGCTATATTAACAATCCTGAGGGAATCCCGAATACATTCCAGATGCCCTGCGATTTAATTTCAACCCCTAACCAAAACGCGTTTACATTGCGAGGGCTTTCGTCTGTCAGTCCTCAAAACTGCCAGATTGACAGCTAACGTCAAATTAAAAAGACCGTTCAGAAACCATCGATCGAATATCGATTTGGAATCGAACAGATATCCTGTTGGGTGTAGAAGTTTATAAAGAGATTGTAAAAAGCAACTTAATCAAAGGACCACCAGGTACACCAACTGCACAAGAAACCGGCCTGGGATGGATCTTATTCGGAAGTATACGAGATGAGAATTCAACCGAAAATAGTATTGTTGCAATGCACCATCAACTAGACATTGACCAGATGTTCAGAAGCATGTAGGAAATAGATACGACAGAAAAACGCTATCTTACTGCTGAAGAAAAATTGTGTGAAGAAATTTATACTAAAACACAGTCTAGGACAAATGAAGGACGTTATGTAGTGAAGCTACCATTCAAATCTGATCAACCAATTGAGAAAATTGGGAAAACAAGAGATATTGCTGAGAAGAGATTTAAACAACTCGAGAAGAGATTAGATTCCAACAATGATTGAAAAGAGAGTAACACACAAGTCATTGAAGAATATTTACAACTAGAGCACATGGAACAAATTCCAATAGGATGAAACAGTGAGACTCTAACCTGACCAAAAGAGATTGTTGGCAGGCTCAAGATACATTTATTAATCACAGGGTCGTGAGTCGAATATTGGTGATATAGTTGAAACGCTGGATAGGGACTCGCCGGGAATTTGTAGATTTCAGCTCCTTGGTAGACTCAATCCGACTGGTCCACTTCCCCAGACGTCAACAAGTGGAGTGGCGGTTAGCGCCAGGAGGATATTATTCCTCGGCGTGGAACCGATTCAGAGCTCCGTTAGCGCCAGGAGGATATTACTCCTCAGCGTGGAACCGATTCAGAGCTCCGTTAGCGCCAGGAGGATATTACTCCTCAGCGTGGAACCGATTCAGAGCTCCGTTAGCGCCAGGAGGATATTACTCCTCAGCGTGGAACCGATTCAGAGCTTCGTTAGCGCCAGGAGGATATTACTCCTCAGCGTGGAACCGATTCAGAGCTCCGTTAGCGCCAGGAGGATATTACTCCTCAGCGTGGAACCCCATGGATTGGGGATAGTAGGGAAGTTTCATATAAACTACTGCACTTTACAGCAACTAAACATTCAGCTCCATTACAGTACCAAAGGGACTAGCCCATCGCCGCAACTAAAGGCGTGACTTAAAAATTATTGATGCAGAAGATACAACCTCACGTTTCAGAGCTCAAACAATGTCTCCTCAAAAAAACAATCAGCTGCCAGACGAGATTCCAGATCCGAATTTCCGAATTTCTATAGTTGTACTTTTAATCTGGCTAATCCGCCAGTAGCCAATATGGTCAAAGAGGTAGTACGTTACAAGGAGAGAAAAACAATCCTGCAGTTTATCTTCCCCACCATGCCGTGGTAAGAACGGACAAAGTGACTACAAAGACGCGCATAGTTTTCGATGCCTCCTGTAAAGGATCTAACAACGTGTCTCTAAATGAATAAACTACTAGTGGGACAACAACTTCAAGATGACTTGAGAAGTTTGATAATGAGATGGCGCATGAGAAGAATATGCTTCGTTGCAGACGTAAAGCAGATGTACAGACAAGTACTTGTGGCAAAAGAAGACGCAGATTTTCAAAGAATTCTATGGCGATCAAGTCATGATGAAGAGCTGAAAGACTACCGCATCTTACGTGTGACATTCGGTACAGCATCAGCGCCATACCTCGCTGTAAAAACTCTTTTGCAAGCGGCCGACGATGAAGGCCAAGAAAACCTACAAGCTGCACAAATCATACGGGAAGATTTTTATGTAGATGACCTGATGTCTGGCAGCGATACTGTCGATGAAGCAGTTGAAATAAGTAATCAAGTTTTACAAATTCTAATCAAAGGTGGATTTCCACTTCAAAAATGGTGTTCGAACAGTAAAGAGTTTATGAAACACAAGGAGCCTTTAGCCAGATCAAGTCAGTCTACCACGAATATAAACAAAGAGAGTGTAATCAAAACCCTTGGTCTTACCTGGAACAACGAGTCAGACACATTAGAGTATCAGTTCAACCTACCGCCGATACCTAAAACCATCACGAAGAGGAATATACTTGCAGATATAGCACGCCTCTATGACCCCCTTGGTTGGTTGGCAGCTGCTACGATCCCTGCGAAGATTCTGATACAAAGATTGTGGTTAGAAATAGTTGAATGGGACGAAGTAATAAATGAAACACTGAATGAAGAGTGGATACAGTTAAGAAGCAGTTTCAAAGACTTTGACCAAGTGAGAATGAAGAGATGGTTAAATACACAGAAAACAAATCGAGACATCACCGTTCACGGCTTTTGTGATGCCTCAATCAAAGCCTATGCCGCCGTAGCATACTGTAGAGTAGTAGAAGAAAATGGTGATATAAAGACAAGCATCATATCAGCAAAGACACGAGTGGCGCCAGTTAAGCCTGTCTCTTTGCCAAGATTAGAGCTCAGCGGGGCAGTGCTTCTTGCAAAGATGTTGAAGCAAATCAGAGAAGCAATGAAAATCCCGGCATGTCAAATATTCGCCTGGACAGATTCAACTGTGGTACTGTCTTGGCTTCATGGAGACCCCAATCGTTGGAAACCATTCGTCAGCAACAGAGTTGTGGACATCTTGGACAATATGAGCAACACACAATGGTTCCACGTCACATCAAAAAACAATCCAGCAGATATAGCATCCAGAGGAATACATTTGCCAGAACTGATTGAAAATAAACTTTGGTGGAACGGGCCAAAATGGCTTAATAACGATCCAATACAATATTCAAAACCTATCGTGATACCAACAGAATTAGAAAGAAAGACACAACAAATACAGGCAAATCTGAAAGTCGACAATGATGGAGGAATATTTAAATGGGCAACTACGACTCACAACACTTGGATGTGCTATTAAAAACATTGGTTTACTGCATCAGATTCATAAACTACAAGAAACGTGATCAAGAAATAGATTCAGATATAACAACAAAAGAGTTTGAAGAAGCTTCAACGAAAATTGTGAGAATAGTACAGAAAGAATATTTTGCAGAAGACAAAGAACAATTAAGAAAAAATAACAGAGTACAGAATAAAAGTACCTTAAAGAAACTGAACCCATTCATTGATCAGCAAAATATAATCATAGTAGGTGGCAGATTGAAAAATTGTGAAATGAAAGAGCAGAGAAAACATCCAATAATACTAGGACATGGCAGCGAATTCACCAAGCTAATAGTAAAAGACGCTCACCTCAAAACTCTTCATGGTGGAGTACAACTTGTCCTCCGTTATATCAGATCGAAATATTGGGTGATAAGAGCAAAGACGCTAGTAAAGGCACAAATTCACAAATGCCTTGTATGTGCAAGACAAGCAGCTACTAACAGAAAGCAAATTATGGGAAATTTGCCAAAGGTCCGCGTGACTCAAGCTAGACCTTTTTTCCACAGTGGAGTGGATTTCTGCGGTCCTTTCTCTATATTACAGAAGGCGTACATAGCAGTATTTATCTGTATGGCGACAAAAGCCATACACTTAGAGTTGGCCGGTGATATGAGCTCTGAAGCTTTCATAGGAGCATTTCGTCGTTTTGTCAGTAGAAGAGGAAAGTGCAGCCATTTATGGAGCGACAGAGGAGGAAATTTTGTAAAGTGTGATAAAGAATTGATCAATGCATGGGAAGAGGCCAATTCAGACTTACCGAGTCACATCTCAACTTTACTCGCAACAGATGGAACACAATGGCACTTCATTCCTCCATACAGCCCTAACTTCGGTGGATTATGGGAAGCCGGTGTTAAGTCGGTCAAACATCATCTGAAGTGAATACTCACCAAGAATGTGACCTTTGAAGAAATGACAACATTACTGTGCCAAATAGAGGCGTGTCTCAATTCACGACCCTTAACTCCAATTGATGACTAAGACATGGATAACGTCGACCCGCTCACACCTGGACATTTCCTCATAGGCGAAGCGCCGATTACTGTGCCCGACCCAAACTTACAAGACTTAAATATTAACAGATTATCTCGATGGCAGTATATCCAGAGACTACTAACTGATTTTTGGACCCGATGGCAACAAGAATACCTATCTAGGTTACAAGAAAGGCCTAAGTGGTTAAAACTACAAAAGGAATTTGAAATTGGTGATATTGTACTAATAAAAGAAGATAATCTTCCACCTGGAAAATGGTGTCTTGGTCGTATCCTGTGTAAACATCCCGGTAATGACAATATAACGCGTGTGTATAGTGTGAAATGTCGTGATAACATTGTGAAAAGATCAATATCAAAATTGTGTGCGTTACCAATAGAAAATTGTGCATGATTTACATAGGTCACATGTTAATTATTGTACTGTATTACTTATTCAAGTTGTAAAATTATTAGTCACATAATGATTAGGTAATAGTTTTGTATCCCTTTATATACATTTAAAGTTGTGCATAACTACAAAACCGAATAACATTGGCATGAATGACTTTTGTACTCAAAGTTGAACATAATTTTTATTTTGACTTTGTTAATTAAGGACTAGTAGCCATTGGTGGCCTGCATGTTGTAATTACTTGCGTGAGAGTGTGTGTGTCCTTTGGATGTATGTGTTACGATTGCCAACCAACTTATGTAGTGCAGATTTTCAGTCTCTCTAATAAAATCATCAAATCAACACAATATTTGTTTCGAGTCCATACTGTCAAGCTAAAGTGAACCCTAATACCCCAACATATTTAAATACAATGTATTGTATTTAACCTTGAATTGGTCCACAGTTAATAATTTATTGTTAAACGCTGGTGAAACCAAGTGTATCAAATTCTCACTTCCAAATGTCAGGCAAGTTGAGACCAGTTTAGTGTTAGACAACAGCACGTTAGAATTAGTAAATGATACGAAGTTTCTTGGAATAACCATTGATAGAAAATTGCAGTGGGGACCCCACATAGATAAATTGGCTGGTAAATTAACCCGTATCATCCCAACCATAGTAAAATAAGTCCAATTTTTATGAAAATCGTATCGGAGCATGTTTATAGATGTATAATGAGAACTACATACCAAAAAATTTTTAATCTCATTTAGATTTTTAGTTTTGTAACCGTTCCAATAATGGAACACTAGGATTAAACATACATGTAAGATTCTGTCAGTGGCTATGGATTTCGTTGGGAAATAAAACGATTGTATTCACTTTTTATTTATTGTAAGAAGTTTTAAATCTTATAATTATTACATAAAAATACAATTGCGTGTGTTATTGAGCATGAAAAATGATAGAACATTTGCTATGTAAGGCAACATTACATTTGATACACTTCATGGTTGTGGTTTTGTGGCATAAACCACATCGAGTTTATTTATTTTGTTTGTCCTCTGCTTGTTTTATTCATTTTTTGCGGATATTTGAGAGGTGCTTTCTCAGTTTGATTAGCTCGTATAGTCCCTGTTCCATCGTGACCGATTTTTTGTAACTCCTCAAGCAGCGGTAAGGATGTAAAAAAAATATCGAAATAAAAACTGTAGCTACCTTTTGGCAGCTTTGATATTAGATCCAGAACAACTGAGGCACCAACAACTAACTCAGGATGGGTATATCCGGTACTAGCTCCCTGATACAGCTCACCATAAATCAAATATCCATGTCGCGTACAAATAGACCAATTTTTATATCCAATTCTGATTGGCTTTCCATGGATATGCTGCTTAGTACTATGTTTCCCAAAATATGGAATCATAGATTCGTCAATGCTCAAATTTCTATCTCCAGGGTAATACTTTACCCATCGTGCATTGAGCAGATTCCATAGAGGACGCACTTTAGCAAACTTATCATTAGGACCAAGATTATTATTGTCGGCAACATGGAAATAACGCAGCAAATCTTCAAATTGATTTCTTGACATAATAGCTACCACTGTTGGAAAACTGCAGTCAACTCTTTGTTCCCAATACATTCTGTATCTCGATACACTGTTATATCCCGACAATAAGAGAATGGCTATAAAGTGTTTCATATCCGTTGTAGTAACACGGAATGCATGTTTACCCTTCTGAATCACATTTTTTTCAGTTTCTGAGCGCAGTAATTCGAACACGTCTTCATAAAAAAATAGTTCAAAAACCTGAACAGTTTTTTCCAAATTTTCCGGGTTTTCCAGGAAATCTCGTTCACAGTATTCTTTCTCAGCCTTTTCTGGAATATCTACAAACCACCACTTTCTTTTAACTTCAACACGTTTTCTTTTTGGCGGTGGCGGTGTTGCCGTCGACGAGGATATGGGCTGTGAAGGCTACGTCACTGACGATGTGGAAGTGTTGGTTCAACTTCTTGTTCATCTCCAACGACCTCATGCACTATCCTAGATTCAGCTCGAGACGATCTAGTGACTCGGAGTTCAGCTTCTGATAGTAACTGATGTCTAGACAAATTATTTATACTTGCAAACTCTTCGTCACCGCTATCTTCGTCGCTATTTTGCCAATTTTCAGGAGGTGTGATGAAAATATCAGCCGCAAACAAGCCGTCATCTTCTTCCAACTGAGAGATTATCTGATACACATTCAATCTGCAATAAAATAATATTATAATTACGAGGCAATACAGATAAAATAAAGTTCCTAATGTATAAAAATTACATGTGCTTATGTTCCTACTGCTCAAATAATGGAACGGTACATAAAACTTACAGCTACCCTCAAATATGCCTTTTTATTTCTAAATACGTTTGACGACATGATAGAAAAATACTTTAACATGTTTATAAACCCTAAATAGTCAGTAGTATAATGTAAACATCATGATTACTTACATTTTCCTGTTCGCCATATTTTTCACTCAAAACTTACAAACACAATTATGTTTTCTGATCAACAAAACCACGCGATATGAAATGACATGTGTTCATCTGACAGCTAGAAATGTCAGTAATACCAACATAAAAACTTTACTTTAAAGACGCGTTCAAAAATTCGAGTAAAAAATAAAAAAATTACCGTTTTAAAAATGGAACACTAGGATGATATGGGGTTCTGCGGCTTACGCTGTTAGGAACATCAGAAAAAGCATGGATGTGGCTACATCTAGGCTAGTATATTTTAGCTACATTCATAGTGTGATGTCCTATAGACTATGTGCGCGCCAATTCGCGAAGGTTAGCAATTATTTCAAGGGTCAGTGCATTCTCTACTATAATAAGATACCTCTGGAGATTTTGAAATTGCCATTTGAGCAATTTAAAAAGCATGTTAAAGCGACTTTGTCGAAAAAGGGATATTACAATGTTCAAGATTACTTAAATGACAGGACTGTATGGGGTTAATCTACCTCAACACAGACCTTGCTGTTAATAATTTTGTAATTATTTATTCCTGCTTATCAATCATAATACTTAAATTTTTCATATTTGTAATAGTTAAGCCCAACCTATTTTTAAAAGAGATCTAAAAATCAATCTGTGGGAGTTTCTACGCCTTCCTCTCCCAGAGTGGTCCAATGTAGAGAAGAGGCAATAAATGACGTTTGCTAAGTATATGTAAATATCTACAGTAATAAAGTACTTTGACTTTGAAAATACCTATTAAATTTGCAGAAGACAGGTAGATGTTCCAAATAATTATAAAGACAGCTTTTTCCTTCAATATTTTTTTCCTTTTTTCATCCTCATTCCATCCAAAATAATAATAATATGATTACATATATTACCAACATATTTACCTGTTTTATTCCCGTACTAACCAATTTTGGCACATACCCTAACTTTATTTGACATTTCAGCGACCTTTCTCACTTTCATTGTTTATCATATCTTAATTAATCCACTTAGCAGGTTATAGCAATGTGATAGCAACGATGTTTTCTCTTTCTTTTTCTTTCTTTATATAACGTAGTATTTTATGCTTCACAAGATTTAGCAACTTCATGTAAAATAATTATATGATAATTGTAATTATTTATTTATTATAAGCTTGTATATAATTGTGTGTAAATTTTACCAAGGTTCTGGCAGAATATCAGCGTTGCAGATCTTCTGCAACACTTTGCTGAGTCAGAGCCTTTTCTCTGTTTGTAATGCATGTTTTTGTTTACTGCTGCTGAATGAATTGTTTGTCTGTAATTATAAACGTTTGTTGTAACATTGACTAAAGTGTTTATCTATCTATCTATCTAATTTTCATTATACATATGTAGTACAGAATAAGAACAGAGCTATGCGCTTTAAATATCTCCGTCCCTATTCTATACCACATTATGGTTTCGCACGACATTTTTTTTAAAGAAACTCGTTAACGTTACACGTTTTTGTTCTCACAGCCTAAGTCATCGTCAACGTCTTATTTTGATTAGTAGTCGCTGGAGCAATCCTGCAGATTCTTGAATGATATTTCAAACAAATTCTACATGGGGCTATTAACAATCTGTTAACAAGCTTTGAGTTTCTAAAACGCTAGAAATCATTGTAAAATTATCTAATCTACTAACTGTCGACGGCTGATTATTTTTTTAATGTGGTCACCCAGGTCATTCTCACATTTTCATGTTCACATTCGCACTTTGCATTTGTTTCCCTCTTGCACATAGCATTATCTCTATCTTTATGCCACACGTCCAATTCACGTTTGTCTGTTGGTCATGTTAGTTTTCAGTTTTTCAGTAGGTAACTAACTAATATCACAAAAAAACGCCAAAACTCTTGTGTGTACTCGTGAAAATGCCACCGCGGTGAACAAGAAAGTATCTACCAAGCAGATATAATAAGTTCATTGCGTGTTGATACTCCTTTTAATATTTATTTGTTTCTATTGCTGTTATGGTAGATTGTTGTGATAGCAGCAGCCGATTGTATAAAATAGATTTTATATTGCGTAGGCCTCTCACTTGAGGGTCTCCAACCAAATGACAGTAAATATTTTTCCTAAATATGTGGTGGTACAAAACCTTCCATGAGAGTCACTTGCACTTGAATGGTTTTTCTTGGATATTTCAAATTGAAACAACCTATGTATACATAAAACAATGTGCTTACATTATAGTTACAGACTAATAATCTAATTAAATAATGTCATCTATTATATATTATAAACTAAAACTAAACTATAACTGCACTAAACTAAATTAAAAATTTCCCTGAGTTCACTGCCGGGCGGGAGGGTGCCCAAGACGCTGGCACTGTTACCTCGCTGTATCGCAATACTGATGCGTTGAGCGAGGTAGGCGTCAGCTCTGCGGTGCCCTGACGCTTCGACGAGCCTCTTAGAGATGTCTTTGAGGACTCTTCGAGCGTCAGGGCCCCATGGCCCAAGGGTCTCAAAGCCGAACGGCATAAACAAATAGTCGTCGCCGAGTGCGGCGTATTTGCGGGTTTTGAGACACTCTGCTGCTGCGCCGCAGCGCCGGCTGTGGCTGAGGTTGCCGAAAGGTGACACGGTGCCAGCGTATCTACGCAGGTCGCGTCCCATACTAGCGACCTCCCGCTCTGCCAGGGAATGAGCGTCATTCCGTCTGGCCTCTTGCCATCGTCGCGTGCCAGTCCATTGGGTTCAAGTATTGCTGGCACGCCACAGCTGGCAAGGGCCCGACGGATGACGTCATTAAGATTGGCATGACGGGACCACCGACCGGCGCTGCGTTGGCAGGAGAGGCCGTGGTGACCTAGTTGGTCCACCCTAGCACCGCAGCGGCACCGATGGATTTCGTTTGTCTTTACGCCGAGTCGCAGGCAAACGGCGAGGGTAAGGGTGGTACGGTCAAGCAGGGTGCCAATGTGCGTTGATGGGATTGCGCGCAGCCAGGGTCCTGACTCCTTCTCCCTGGTAGCTAGGAGACGAGCGCGCACTGCTGGACCACTAGCCGTTTTTACCAGATCTTCGCGGGTTTTAATGCATAGCGGCTCGTCCCATAGCCGTTGAGAGTTTAAATTTGTTGGAAAATTTTGCCTCGGACAGGCTTGCGTCCAGGCATTCCTGGCCTCGACCAGACACGTGACCTCCACATCACCGAGTGATGGGTTTATGATTTTACCATAGAGATCACGTGAGCTATGGGCTGAAGACAGGAAGGCCGGGAGCGCCACATCTGAGATTTTCCGGATCCCCAAGCCACCGTGTCTGATTGGAAGGGCGGATTGGGTCCAGCTTCGTTCATCGAAATTAATGTTTAAAATTTTGGTTAATGTACTTTTGGTAATATCGTCTAAAAGGTTGAGAATGGGAGGGTATTTCCAAAGAGGAGAGCATCGAAGGAGGTAGGTAAATTTGGGTACAAAAAGGCAAAACCGTATGATAGACAGGGCCATGTGGGGATTTAGGTCAGTCAGTTTGATAGAATTTTGATTGAATTTAGAGATTTGTTCATCCACGAAGCTGGGGATCCCGTCCTCTAGAACGAGGGCCCCTAGGAGGCGAAGTGAGTCTTTGTCTAGAATTTTGATGTTAGGGGCAGCTGAGTTGAATTTAAAGATGATCTCAGTCTTTTCCGAGAGGGTAATATTATCGGATATGAACAATTCGCATTTCGAGAAATTGAAGTCTAGGCCTATTTTTTTAATTCTGATGTTAGGTGTTCTAAATCTTGTAATACGTCTTCGACTTTGCCTCCTATGGTCCCGTCGTCTAGGTACCAAATGTTGAATTTGGAATTTAGGCTGGTAATGATCGGATGGATAGCCAAACTGAATATTGCCGGTCCGAGTGGGTCGCCCTGCTGACAGCCGACGGCAGAATTTATAAGATGGTCCCTGAAGATTAATTTAGAATGTTTACTGTAACATTGCCACATATAATTGTAGATAGATGGTGTATGCTCTTTAATTTGGGATAGCAGGGCGCCTCTGTCTTTTTCACGTCTACCTTCAGCAGCACGTCACCTCCTCCGTTAGCTAGGAAGGTGCGAGTCGCGTGCACAGCGGCCTCGCAGCCTCCCCTGCTACCGAAACCCAGCTGTACCGGTTGTAAGGTAGTGCAATCATCTGGTAGGATATACCTACAGCAGATCTTTGACACTATGCGGCGGATGGTATTGCCTACAGCGATGGGTCTGATACCCCCGTCCTTCTTTATGAGGGCACACAGATTAGCTCCGTAGAGCACGTCTGTTATGCCTTCGTGTACCTTTCCAGACAACATGAGGCTCGCCAGTTCAGCGATATCCGCCAGGAGAGTCTGCCCGACGTCCCCGACGGCTCCACAGATCAGGTCTTTGTAGAATTGCGGGGTCATGCCGTCGTTTTTGGAATCTGTTCCAAGCTCTTTAAATTAACCCATAGGACAACAGAGAGTAACTCTGGCAGTAATATTAATATTTGTATAAATATACCTTCATCTTGCCCATTAAATCAAGTTACTAGTAATGAAAAATGTAAAAGTAAGAATATTTTAAACGTGGTTCATCAAAATATACAGGGCATGTTAAGTAAAGAACTGGAAATTGAGTTATTCATGAACTGTAATAATATTGATATTTTATGTATAACAGAGCACTTTTTAAAGAGTTATCAGTTCATGTTCAACTTTAATAACCACCACGTTGCTAGTTCGTTCAACAGAAAAACAGCTGATCGCGGTGGCTCCTTAATACTTGTAAATAATAGTTTTAAATATAAGGAACGAGTTGACATAGTAAGCCTGTCTGTTGAGCGTACCATGGAAATAGCCTGTATTGAACTTGAACAACTTATTGTAATGAGCGTATACAAACCACCAGATTCATCCTTTGATTTATTCGAAAAGAAAATGGATGAAGTGTTGATTAAAATCAGCGATAAAAACAATTTTTTTATAATTTGTGGTGATTTTAATGTTAATCTGTTAGAGGATAATAATATTTGTACTAGATTAAAATCTTTATTTTTATGTCACAACATGAACTATCTGTTTTTGGAGCCTACTAGAATTACTGCAACATCTGCTACCTGCATTGACAATATATTTACTAACATTACGCCCATTTTCAAATTGGTCATCAATAAATTAACCTCTGATCACTCTGGTCAGATAGGTATATTCAATATTAAAATAAAAAAGGACCAAAAAGAGGATATTACATGTGTGCCCGTTAGTGACACTCGGCTTGAACACTACAGGAATAATATTTTAGATAAACTATGGGAAATACCATACAGTGACGATCCAAATTTGTTGTACAACTCAGTATTTAACCTTGTCAAAAATGAATATGATACGGTATTTAAATCAAAAACTATAAAAGTTAATAACAAAGCTTTGTTTAGTGATTGGGCGACAGTTGGAATTCATAGGAGCAGACGAAGATTATATGAACTCTATGAAGAGAAATCATATAACAAAAATACGGCCTTTCTAGATTATGTTCGTAGTTATTCAAAAATGTTTAAACGCGTTTGTGCCGTAGCTAAATCTAATTTCATTAAAAACAAAATTGAATCTAGTAGCAATGTAATGAAAACGACTTGGCAAATTATAAACAGAGAGACTGGAAAGGCCAAAGCTACACATAATAACTTCAAGCTTAAGATAGATAATCAATTGCTAAGTACAGACCTAGAAGTAGCAAAAGCTTTCGAAAATTTCTTTACGGACATTCCAGTTTCAACAACCAAGTCTTTAAATTCATCTCCCGCTGCTGCTGAATCTATACTTAAACAAAACTTTGAGGAATGTAAAACAGATTTTAAATTTAGGCACGTAAATAATGAAGACATTGTAAAAGCGTTTAAATCCCTGGACATGAAAAAGACAGCTGAAGCCCATGGTCTATCAGTAAAAATTATTAGTTCCATTGTAGATTGTATTGCACCTCACCTTTGTTGTATATTTAATCAATGTATAGATAGTGGTGTGTTTCCTGACTTGATGAAACTAAGTAAAGTTATACCTTTATTCAAAGCTGGTAGTACATCAGACCCCACCAATTTTAGACCCATATCGATACTACCACCGCTTAGCAAAATATTTGAAAAACTCATACTTAATCAATTGCAAAGTCATTTTTATCTCAATAATTTAATTCATATTGCTCAGTTTGGTTTCACAAAGGGTCGTTCAACAGCCGATGCTGGTGTTGAACTAATCGACAATATTTTTGATGCCTGGGAAGACGCAATGGATGCAATAGGTGTCTTCTGCGATCTATCCAAGGCTTTTGATTGCGTCCATCATGACACTCTTGTCAGGAAGTTACGCCATTATGGTGTAAAAGATCAGGCACTTGGCCTTCTGGAGTCATATCTAACAGATAGGGTTCAGATGGTCGATGTTAATGGGAAAAGATCACCTGGGTCTTCAATAAGTATGGGCGTACCGCAAGGTTCAATTCTTGGTCCTTTTTTGTTTTTAGTATATATTAATGATTTACCTTACCTTGTTAAAGCAAAACATGGGTTAGTATTGTTTGCCGATGATACTTCTTTGATATTTAAAGTTAAAAGACAGCAATCAAATTATGACGAGGTAAACAATGCTATCTCTAGTATAGTGAACTGGTTTACTGTTAACAATTTATTACTTAATGAAAAGAAAACTAAATGTATTAAATTCGTGTTACCCAATGTGAACCCGGTAACTACAGACATATTTATAAAAGGACAGAGATTGGACCTTGTGCAGTCGACTGTCTTTTTGGGCATTACATTAGACGCCAAACTACAATGGGATCCTCATATAAATAAATTGTCGAACAGACTGAGTTCGGCAGCGTTCGCAGTTAAAAAAATTAGAGCTCTTACCGACGTAGACACCGCTAGACTAGTCTACTTTAGTTACTTTCATAGTCTAATGACCTATGGTATTTTATTGTGGGGTCACGCTGCGAATGCTAATAGTATATTTATTCTGCAGAAACGGGCTGTTCGTGCAATTTATAGATTAGGGCCTAGAGTGTCACTGAGGGAAAAGTTTAAAGAAATCAATATTCTGACATTTGTGTCTCAATATATCTATGACAATCTTGTGTATGTAAAAAGAAATATAACTAATTTTCAGAAGTACAGTGATATACAAAATTTTAATACTAGAAATAAAGACAAGTTGGTTGCTTATGTAAGCCGACTACATAAAATTAGTAATTCTTTTAAAGGCAATTGTATACGCTATTACAATAAGGTCCCTACTGATATTAAAAACTTACCTTTAGACAAGTTTAAAATAATAATAAAACAGAAATTGTATAAAAAAGGTTACTACAGGATATCTGATTACTTAGAGGACAGATGTCCATGGGAATAGATTGTTTGTGTAACAGGCTGTTTCGATATATAATTAGCATTCATTTTGTAATTTGACAATATTTTATTTAAAAAAGGAAACGCAAAAGATGCGACGACTGTGGAGTTTCTTCGGTGAGCTCTTCTCCACAGATTCCGCCATTGGGTTAGTGAACTCACCCAAAAAAATGTAATGACGGATCTAAGTGATGTAACAACATCCTATGGAAATAAATGATTTTTGATTTTGATTTTGATTTTTGATTCGAGGCCGCCTGCGGAACCACTTCTGAAGGACATCACAGCAGATGCGACGTCCTCGGCTGTAGCCTGGGGGGTACGTTCAGAAGGGTTGGGGGGATCAGGGAGGTGCAGTGTTGGTGAAGGTGCTGGGTGCTTTGACTCCAGCGCGTGCAGAGTGTCCGGGGAGTCAGGGGCGACAGCATCGCTCGAGAAAAGAAGTTGAGCAGCTCCCTTTAAATCCCCGTCACTTATTTTATTCTCTATTGTTTTCGTCATGTTAAATTTGGATCGAGATCTATTGTTGAGAATTTGGCCCGAAAAGGTTGGTGATTGGTTCTTGCAGTTGTTTTTAATTGATTGTGTAAGGGATCTGCTCTTGCTTCCATCCTTATCTACGTGCAAAGTCCGGTATGCGAAAGTAGGCAGCTGTTCCCAACTGGGGCCATCATTGTTTAAGATGACCTGTCGTATGGAAAGGGACAGAGAGGTCGCCACGCATGTCCTGGCACCACGAGGGATTCTTTTAATTATTGGGCAAATTTGTTTAAGGCGTCCTAAGGTTGCCCAGAATGCGCCCGTTGACGGCTGTGTTCTGCTGCTATCATTGGGCGCATCCTGAGCGCCTTGGTTGCCCTGTGGTGCGAGGTAATGTTTTTTATGTGTTTTGGAATTGTGTATCTTTAGACCTCTCTGTCCTTTGAACAGCCGCTGCTGTGTGCATTCCGGACACTGCACGATCTGAAAGTGATGTGTCGAAGGTCTGGCTGCAGACGGCACCTGCTGATGGCCCGGTTGACTGCGACATCGGCGTAGCACGAGCGAATAAGAAAGCTACAAATATAATTTGGTACTACTGAAGAATAGAAAAAATATGTATATATAAATAAACAAACAAAAACTGTTCATCACGTCGCACTATATCTTCTTCGTGCTGTGAGAAGCCGCCGACGCCGCCTGCCTCGGCAGGTTCCGTGTGGCGGCGGCGTTCTAAATAGATGTAGGCTGGATCAGTGCCCCATTTCAGGGATCAATGATCCAAGAGCGAGCCAGAATTTGATCGAGATAAAGTGGATTGAGCTGTCACTTTCTTGAACTGTTAACTGCAATCTGCGGGCTGTGGGATCTCTCCTGCAGGTGAAAATCACCTTCAAGCACTTCTTTTACGTTGAAATTTTGAGCGTGAGAAAAATAAATAGGTGTCGGTCGAAATGTCACAACAAACTGGATATTGTGAAAATGGGTAAAAGTGTCAACAAGTCATCACATCAAAAACTACATATTATATTATTCTTCTTATTACATTTGATTAATTTTATTTCTGACTTCTTCGAAATCATTCACTTTGGATGATAAAAATACTAGATGATTATATATTTATTTTCTAATTCAGAGCTTGTTTGATGTCCAGCTTGTTTGACAATGTGCTTAATTTCAGGTGATACTAAAGCGCTGGAAGTTATTAACGAGCCGGCTCCGCACCAAGAGAAAACAGTGAAGAACGCAGGGTTGAAACGATGCAGTAGAAACATAGAGATATAAATAGAGAAATAAAAATTAATGAGAATTTTTTGTTGGTTTAAGGCGGACCTATCTGTTTGTCTATTACTGTTGTTTATCTGGCTGTTTAATTCTTAAGTGTATTCTTTCTATCTTATTTCTTAAGCTGTATGCATACTCTAATAATTGTGCTGTTAGTATCTATATTTTAATTGAAAGGAAAGATCTTAGATGACTATTATTTTATAAGTTTTTACAAACTGCATTTGCAATTTGCATGAAGTGAGCAAGCAACGGGTACATTAATTTATTTGTACTATTGAACACGATCTTTATTGTATCGAAACTTTTTTTTAAACAAAGCAACTCAATCAATAAAATAAAAAAACCTTATTACTCACTTGTGAATAATAGCAATGAAAAAGTCACAGTTTGATTACAGGTGTCATTATGTGCCTAATTGCGGTGAAATTGGAGCCATTTTATGAGCAAGTGTGTTGAAAATTATAAGTATAAAGAGGAAATTATTAATTGGATTTTTATTGAACAGGCAAATTTTTTATTAGTTACTGGTTGAAGTGTGTTAGCAGTAAAGCAGATCTCACAGAATAATTTTCATCTGACCCTCCAGCTTGGGGTTGAAAAGGCGTAGCTAATGCCATTTCAGGTTCAAAGAGATCTTCAATATTATCACTATGGCATAATGCGATATTATGTAGAACAGCACAGACTACAATTGTATTGATTGTATTGTCCAATTTCACTCGTAGTCCCATAGACAGGCAAGGAAATCTCCTTAATAGGATCCCAAAACACCGTCCCACGCGCTGTCTCGTATATAGCAATTTGAGCATGATTGTATAATTCTTCGCTTGTTGTTCTTGGCAGCGTAAAGGGAGTTAATAAATATTTGCGGCAAGGTTAACCACACTACACTCCGCTCTCAAAGTCAACCCGTATGTGTTGGTCGTTGAATATTGTGGTGTCATGCACAGACCCTGGGCACCGCGCTATTATGTCCAAAATCCGCAGGCTCGCATCGCATACACACTTCACATTGAGACAAATGTAGCCTTTCCTGTTTCGGAATCTTTCTGCTGTTGGCCCACCTGGTGACTGAATGTTTATATGGGTGCAGTCCACCGGTCCAAAATACTTTGGGATATCCACTTTTGTTACTCTTGCCCTCTCTTCTTCTATTGCGGGCATGTTTATGTAGTGGGGCCTGAGTTCAGCGATCCCCCAGCGATACTTTTTTAATAATGCGGCAGGCAGTGGATTTCGGTAAATTCGGGCTAACATGCTGAGATAACATGGGATCTTAGGGCGATAGGTGGCTCAGGAGTCAAACAGCATAACGTTATAATGTTGTATATTTGGGTATAAGAGAGAGACTTAAACTAAGTTACATAGCTATTTATAGTAATATAAATGCTTACTTAACATATTGTACCTATGTGCATCACAGTGTGTTGTTTGAGAGTGTGAGTGTAATTCACACATTACAATGCTGCTGATTGCTGAACAATCGCCAATTACAAATCGAATGTCAATGGCCTGTCAACAGTCTGTTAACAAAGAGAAAATGCTTTCAGAAACCCAAAATGGCTCTAAACGAAGATTAATTAGAGATGTGACACTAGCGTTGACAAACTGTTAACAGTCTGTCAGCTGAATCTTCCAGCAACCCAAACTACATTTAAACGGAGATTAACAGCCCGTTACGTAATTTTCAGGAAAAAAGTGAACCGGAAACTGGGCGTTAAACCAATTTTACAATTGGAATGGAAAACTGTTGCTGCTACGATAACCACCATTATTAGTTATGAATTTAATGATCCGTTTAAGACTGCTATTAACTAATTTTCCAATTAAATCGACAGATGTTGCTGCTACGGTGACAACCATTATTAGTTCTCAATTTAAAACTGCTGTCATTTAACCTCTTGAATACCACCGGCGTTAGATAATGCCACTTTTCCTTTATAGATTTAAAATTTTATTATTATGGCATAAGGTTCCCAACTACCCTCGGTTTTTGAGAGGTTAATTGTGACAAACTGTTGACTGATTCGTCAAATTAAAAGTGTACCGGTAACCGAACGCAAATGACAGCAGTTTTAAGCTGATAATTGAATTGATAACTAATACTGGTGGTCACCGTAGCAGCAACAGCTGTCCATTCAATTGGAAAATTCGTTTATAGGAAAGCAGTTATAAACTGATATAACAGCAGCTGCAAAATGGTAGCTGACTCAGCATAATGCTAAGGTGAAAAACGCCTTAGCGCTGGTTTTCAGTGAGTGCCAGCGGTGACCCTCAAGAGTTGCCAAGCGTGGTACCAGGGTGTGTAGATACATTAATAAATATTCATATGATGTCATACTTGTATACATGCTGTCAATACAATAAATATATTAAAGTACGTCTCAATGATATTGGTCAGTGTAATAAAAAATAAACAATTTTTAAAACGAAAAACTAAAACTAAAACATAAAACTAAGCACATCCCGCCACAGACAAATAAAAACAAAATACTAATTCAATATTCAAAATGGCACAGCAGAACGGAACAAAAACAAGATACCAAAGAGGACGACGAAATACAACATCACCAAAAAGAAAATTTAGAAAATGCGATTACCAGTCCAGTCGGAAGGTCGGAAAGTCGGAAGGTCGGTAACGGAAGGGTTATCAGGAACATGGCAGTCTCTACTTATTAAGCAGGTATACCCTTAGCTTGCGCCGAAAGGTGTACCTACTTGTTGCTTCACGGACTGGGGGAGGGATATCATTCCAGCACCTGGACGCCGCAAATCTGAAATTACCACGGAACGCTGCCGTTCTATGTGCAGGTGTAAGAATCCTTCCTTCCTTATTCATTCGTCGCTGACTCGCCGACCACTCCAGCCTTCTAAACAGGAAGATAGGGGCTTCATAGCGCACAACACCAAACAGAAACGTTGCGAGGTGAAGTTGTCGCCGCGCATCCATATTCAGAAGGTTTGCGGCGTTCAAGAACGGGGTGATGTGGGATCTAGGAGGGACTTTGAAGCAAAAACGTGCACACGAGTTTTGGACACGTTGTATCAGCTTCTTCGTCCGTCCAAGTATACAGCCACCATAAACGACATCACAGTAGTTAATTCTCGATAATATCAGAGATTCACAAAGACTGATTCGCAAATCAGTACTAAGGTAATCGCGTATATTATAAAGAACCTTTAAGCGGTAGAAGCAAATGGTCACGATCCTAACTATGTGGTTTTTTAAATGCAATTCACCATCCATCATTAGTCCAAGGTTTTTGGCTTCCACCACCCCTTCCACTGGTTCACCCATGATGGCTATATTCCTGGAGTTCATGGGTTGTGTCGTGTTATGGATTTGATGCTTTGAGCCCATTACCATGTACTTGGATTTGGCTGGATTCAATACAAGACAATTTTTGTCAGACCAAGAAGCAGTTTTGTTTAACTCTATATCAATAGCACATACTGCTGCAGCTGCATCGGTAGGGCTGGTTGATGTATAAAGTTGGACATCGTCTGCATACAGATGATACTGGCACTTCTCTATGCTTGTAACAATGTCTGCAGACTGTACAGAATAAACAGAAGTGGACCAAGAATAGAACCTTGTGGTACGCCCCTCGTCAATGGCTTCGTGGTAGAAAAACTCTGGGTTCCATTCTGCCTTCGCAAAACTACCGTCTGTATTCGGCCTGTTAGATAGTTACACTGCGGAACTGTCAAATCCATAATACGACATTTTCGAAAGCAAAAGAGAAATATTTAAACAATCGAAGGCTCTGGAGAAGTCCAGCAAAACCAGAATTGTACTCTTACCGCCATCAAGTGCAGACAGCACATTGTCCACAACGTCGAGCAATGCAGTAGTAGTGTTACGAAATCCGGATTGCAATTCTGGCAGTAGGCTGTTCTCCTCCAGATACCCCGACATCTGGTTGCAAACTGCCCTCTCGATCACTTTCGACATGCACGGAAGAATACTAATTGGGCGAATATCTGAAACTAGGGAAGGATTAGGTATTTTGGGGATTGGGGTGACTTTTGCAGTCTTCCAGTCAGTCGGGAATATGTGAGTCATAATGCTTTGGTTAACAATAGCAGTCATAACATCTAAAGTCCAAGGTAATGTCAGTATAATCATGTCTATGTCAGTTTCGTCCATACCTTTTGCCGAAGTCTTAATTTTTGTCAGTATTTTCAGTATCGTGTTATAAGTTACAGTCTGGAGAAAAAATGTAGTTGCTTTGTCGTGTCTGTAGTGTTCAAAGTATGTTAAGTCTGAAATTGTTACATCTGCCCGTCCTGGAATATTTAAAAAATGGTTGTTAATTTCCTCCGTGTCAGTAAAGTGTGAAGGTAGTTCAACATCACGTTTGTCTGTCAGTATCGTGAGCTTGAGATTCTTCCACAAAGTTTTGGAGCTAGACGAACAAGAGTTTATCTTTTTTTCAAAATAAGCCCGTCTTTCACTATGAACTACTGAAACCACCAGATGTTTAAGTTCCAAGTAATACACAAAATACCAAAATAAAAATCGTTAACTCGGCCAAGAACAAGTATAGACAGGGAGAAATAAAAAAATGTAACGGTGATTACAGAAAAATATGGGTAAATATCAATGAATGGCTTGGGTGAAATAAAGCTAATTTAGATGAGGTGATAATTAAGTATTTAGGTAAGACTGATAGCCTACATAATATTTGTAATACATTCTCTAATACATTCACGCAAGAAATACAAAATTTAAAGCATAATTGTAATACTAAATCCTTGGATAGAAGCTCCTATGTAAAAAAACCTGATGTATCTTTTCGTTTTCAAAAAGTGAGCGCTTTCAAAGTATCCAAAATTATTGATAAAATGAATTGTGAAAAGGCACCAGGCTTAGATAAAATTAGAGTCCAAGATCTAAAATATATTAAGACTGAGATTTGCCAAGTGTTAGCAAAATTCATAAACATGTGCTTGGTAAAAGGTATATATCCTGACGACCTCAAAAAATCTATAATCAGACCAATTCACAAGCAAGGCAATCATCTGGACTATACTAATTATCGGCCCATTGCTATACTATCTGCCTTAAACAAAATAGTTGAAAAAGCTGTCGTTGAGCAAATTAGTGCCTTTTTAGAGAATAACAAGGTTATATCTGTGTCCCAATATGATTTCAGAAAGGGCCGTAGCACCTCGTCTGCTCTGGCAAAATTCAGTGACTATGTAAACTGCCATCTGAACAAAGGAAGACAGGTACTTGCCATGTTCATTGATTTTAAAAAAGCGTTCGACACGCTCGATCATAATCAGCTGTTACAGGCGATGGATGAGTGTGGGATAAGTGGCCCAACCAACCAGTGGCTACGCACCTTACGAACCTTAACAATAGGACGTTACGCACAGTCATCAGTGGAACAGCCGGGTCTGAAGCCAAGGTCAGTGATGGCGTCCCGACTGGCTCAGTGTATGGGCCAGTCGGGTACATCATGCACGTAAACAGTGTCGCGAACGTAGTACATAACTCCCAACTATACATGTACACTGATGACATGTGCTTACTTTCCGCTGGAAAAGACTTTGCGAGCATGATGGGCAATATACAGGACGATTTTGAGAGTATAACTAAATGAGCACATGATAACGGGAAAATACTAAACCTAAATAAAACAAAATGTATGCATATTCATTCACCATACAATAAAATCGCTAAAAACACTAATCGCCAATAATTAATACCTACGATTGTCTACACCTAAATAAAGTAAAATGTGAATGGAAAAGTTTAGAATTAGTAAATAAATTTAAATATTTGGGCCTATTAATAGATACAAATTTTAATTGGAAATCACACATAATGTTAGTTTGCAATAAGCTTAGATCAAATATCATTTAAATAAAGTTGTAAATAAGCGCACCCTGTATATTGTTTATTACGCACTCGCTGACTCATTATTGAGCTATGGATTAAATTGTTATGGGCTGACTTTTAAAACTTATTTAGATTCAATACATCAGCTGCAGATAAGGATTATTAAATATTTAGTAGATAATAAAACCAAAGAAAACTGTAAACAGGATTATTATAAACTATTTAGTATATGTAAAATATTGCCGGCCAGTAGCAAGGTTAGGTATTTAATAGCCTTAGAAACATATTATAGTGAAGAATATAAAACGAAAATTAATCACCGATACTTAACAAGATCTTTAAAAAAGGAAAAACTATTACAGCCTACCGCTAAAAATTATTATGGTGAAAGAACCAGAGAGTACATGACACCAAAAATTTGTAATCATAATCACTTTCAATCTATTTTACTTAGTTCTGAAAAAATTAACTTACCATGTTTAAAATCTAAATTAAAAACAGCATTTTTAAAACTGCAGCTACAGTGAGTAGGTATTTAATCCGGTCACTTGCGGATAGGTATGGGCCGGGCGGGCGCACTAGGTAGGTACGACTCATCTCTGTGCACGGTCGGCTCAGGCTTCTCTGCAGGAGATTATTCATGTGGGTACATACTGGCTGTATCTATATCTATCTATATTATTAAGCAATTTGTGTTTAAATTTAAGTAGGTTTATAAGATATTAGCTAAAACCAATGTTATGAGCGCGTCACGCCAACAAACTGTAGCACAGTTTGGCGTTTTTGTATTTTATTTCTGTGTTTGTTATTAATGAATAAATAAATATAAAAAAAAAAGTTTTATGGTAATCTTGTCGTGATTTCTTATACTTTTTATGTGCATTGTCTCGAAGTCTCATCATCAAGCGCATGGTACTTGTCAACCACGATTTTGGAGACTCCCTCACAACAATAATCCTCAGCGGTGCATGTCGGTCAAAAAGCCCTGTTAACAAGTCATTAAATCTTCGTCTTACCATCTCGTTCAGGTTGTCTAGTAATTTATTACTAGACAACCTGAACTTTATTTATGCTGTCCCAGTCCATTGTATTTAAGTCTAGTTGACAATTACTGCAGTCAATGTCTTTTAATGGTCTGTAGGTTATCATTCTGGCAGGTTTTTTTTTCACGTCAAATTCAACAGCTATGAAAGCGTGCCCATTTAAGTCCGGTATGTGATGAACTTCTGTTCTGCGGACACGGGTGTCAGTGCAAACAAGGTCATAGTAGTCTCGCTGTGATCGGTAAAATGTGTCGGCTCCTCAATTATTTGAGTCAGTGACAATGTACTTAAACATTGTGTCAAGCATTTAAAGCCTGTTTCATTTCTGTCCGCAATGTTTTAACATTAAAATCTCCAAGTATACCTAACAATATTGTCGTAATTAGAGAACGAAGTCACGGATTCGGTAATCGTATCGAAAAAAACAGAAGTCACTGCGGACGGTATGCAGTGTTTTTTTTTCCACCGATATTCACGCGAAGCCACATCTGTTCCACGGAGGGTGCGGGGGGGGGGTGAGGGCAGCTGCGGGCGGTAACACCTTCTCTCACATAAAAACCGACACCTCCGCCGCGCGTACGCATACTAGCGGGTCTCGGTACATGGGATAATGTGAGGCCTGCAATTTTTGGAGCTCGCTCATCGCGTTGATCCCGCAGCCAGGTTTCATTTACAGCTACTAAATCAGCCGACAAATTATTCATAGCGACTGTAAATTCGTCGTGACTTGTGCCAAGTGACCCTGCGTTGAATAGTCCAACTTTAAAAGATTTAATTTTAATCATCGTATAGCGTAAAAACAGCATAGTACAAAGCGATACGAGAATGCTAGTTGTGCAAAACATTGATGGTGAGTAACCGTTACTATTATGATAATTGGGCAATACGAAATATATCACTACAGGTATGTTGTTTGTTAAATGTGTTGTATATATGTATGTATGTATACATACATTATTTCAAGGGTCAGTGCATTCTCTACTACAATAGGATACCTCTGGAGATTTTGAAATTGCCATTTGAGCAATTTAAAAAGCATGTTAAAGCGACTTTGTCGAAAAAGGGATATTACAATGTTAAATTCCACGCCTTAACCGACAGGGCGTGGAATCTTGGTGGGGTTGTTTTCCATGTGTAATGTCACAAGTAGTACTGACCTTGACGCCGTGGACCGGCATTCGAAAGCTCAATTCGAGGCAGGACTACGGGATGAGGAACACCAGGGTGGGGGGTGAGGGGAGTCGAATCTTACTCTCGTCGCAGCCCGCTGCTGTCGCCGTCGTGATGCTTGCCGACACAAGGGTCGCTATCCGAACGCGACGAATTGATCACCGAATCACTTCAACCTTTCACAGCACGAAGCACTCACTCCGATGACGTGAAATCTACTTATTTCCCGACGATTGTTCCGTGATTATTACAATTAACATTCCGACCAGGCCCGATACCTGTGGTAGACAATTATTACAAATAACATACAGCCAAGGCCCGAATACCTGACGCCGACGAATTACCCATGTGCCAAAGTTAACCTCTAACTCGTCATTTCGTTTCTATGCAAGTGACAGCTAGCTAGTTCCGTTCCGATCACTCGCGGTCCGATCCGCGCAACGAAAACCGGTGCGTTCCGAAGCATAAATATTAAACAGTCACCCACCCGGACAGGCCCGAACCTGTCCCTAATCAATAGGAAGGCGAGAAAGTATTGAGACCGCTCTCTTGAGGACCGAGTCCCCCACCTTGACTTCTGCTGATCGAGGCGTGCCATCCCGACCCGTGTACAAGTTGACGATCCGTCCTCGTCTCCATTTCAATGATGGCAGGTTCGCATCCTTAATCAGCACCAAATCACCGACTTGAGGGGGGCTCGTCCGGTCAGTCCACTTAAGGCGCTGCTGCAAGATGTGCAAGTACTCAAGGAACCACCGTTTTCAAAAATCTTGAGCCATCTGCTGCAACATCTGCCACCTAGTTAACCGACTTAACTTAACATCACCGAATGGGTATTCTGGCAGGGCGTTAAGGGGCTGACCTATCAGGAAGTGACCCGGAGTCAACGCTTCCAAATCATTTGGATCCGAACTGAGCGGGCACAACGGACGCGAGTTCAGTGTCATTTCAATCTTACAGAACAGCGTCGCAAGCTCTTCAAAGCGTAGAGAGGTCTCACCGATGATCCTCGTCAGGTGCGACTTAGCCGATTTAACCGCAGCCTCAAAAATTCCTCCCCAATGAGGACATCCCGGCTGACTGAAAACCTATGCAATCCCTCGTCGGGAGCAAGCCGTACCGATGGCGTCCTGGTTACCGTTCAGGAATTGAGTGACCTCCTGCAGAAACCGCCTGGCTCCGACAAAATTTGTGCCGTTGTCCGAACGGATTAATGACGGGAGGCCCCTTCGTGAGACGAACCGGTCCAGACATGCGATAAATGCCTCCGTAGTGAGGTCACTGACCACCTCCAAGTGGACTGCCTTCGTGGCCAAGCACACGAAGACGCACAGGTATGCCTTCACTAATCTGGCGTTCCGTAGCTGTGAAGACTTGACCATGAATGGTCCCGCGAAATCCGTTCCGACACCCGCAAAGGGCCGGATTTCGCTAACCCTATCCGAGGGCAAATCGCCCATCTGGGGCTGCATCGTAGCCGCCTTGGCCCGATAACAAGGCAGGCACCGAAATACGACACTACGCACTAAGCGTCTTCCCGATAGAATCCAGAACTCGCGCTAGAGAAACGCCATCAAGGCGCTGCATCCGACATGCCCATTCCGAATGTGTCGATCCTGTATCAACAGTTCGACCAACTTCCCTTTCCTAGGGAGTAACAACGGGTGGCGAGCCGCATAAGGCAGGTTGGCATTCCGCAGCCGACCTCCTACCCTCAACAATCCTTGAGGGTCAATAAACGGGTTGAGCCGAGCCACAGCTCCCTTCAGTTGGACGCGTCCGCGTCTCAGAATGTCCAGTTCGGACTTAAAGTGCACCGTCTGCACGTTCCGTACCAATGCAAACAACGCATGGTTCCGTTCCCGTGGTGTCAGGACCTGTGTCCGCACCCGTTGCGCCTCAGAATTGCGACAATTCCGCGCAAATCGGAAGATCCAGGCGGTCACATTGACTAGCTTGTCGAGCGAGCTGTACCGTTCCAACAGGCTGAACTACTCTTCCGGCTCTGGATGCGTCGTACAGACACCGACTGTCAAGGCGCCGTTCGCCGAGGTAACGCGTGGACTCATTGGCCAATCCGATTCGGCTTGAGTCAACCATTTTGGACCCCACCACAAGGGATGTCCAACTAACTCCGGAGCGTGACACCCACGAGACGCACAGTCTGCTGGGTTCATTCCCCCTGGAACATGTCTCCAGATTAAGGGAACCTCCGAATTCAAAATCTGCGAAACCCGATTCGCCACAAAAATCTCCAGCTTGTGAACTGCAGCCTTCAGCCAGCATAACACGATCTGGCTGTCCGACACCGCAGCTCCGTAGCCCTTCTCCGAGGCATCGCAAAACCCATGCAGGGTGGCAGTGTATCGTTTGGTGGGGACTAACCTCCATGGCAGTGAAATCCGATTGATGCCAGGGAGGGTCGAAAAGAACGATTCCCACTCTGAGCTTAATGACCCGCCGATCGGGTCGTCCCATTTCAGCTCAGCAGACCACAATTGCTGCATAAAACACTTGAGCTGAAATGTTACCGGGGTGATCCACCCGTTTGGATCAAATGTCCTAGCCATCGTTGAAAGGACGTTCCGTTTCGTCCAGACCGTCGGGGAGTCTAACTCGACCCGATACGAAAACATGTCTGACACCGGCTGGTACTGGACGCCTAATACCGACAACATATTCGGCTTTTCCAGATTTTCGAAAATGTGGGGATCCTGCTGGTAGTCATCCGGAAGACCAGACAGTAACTCTGGAGAGTTCGACATCCATTTCCGGAGCTCGTAACCTCTACCCCGTAAGAGCTCAACTAGCTCGTCCCGTCGAGCGAGCGCCTCCTCTACGGAATCTGCACCGGTACAGATATCGTCCACGTAGAGATCCTGCTCCAGGATCGCTGCTCCTCTAGGGAAATTTAACCGTTCTCGATCCGCTAACTCCCGCAGAGTGCGAATCGCCAAATAAGGACTAGACCGTAGCCCGTACGTTTTGGTGTTCAGCTCGTACACCCTGATGGGCTGATCTGGGCTCTCTCGCCACAGTATCAGCTGATACCGTCTATCGTCAGGGTGAATGACCGTCTGCCTAAACATCATCCGGATGTCAGCTACAAACACAACATTGTGTCGACGGAACCGTGTGATAACATCCGCGATGTCATAGTTTAACTTCGGCCCTGAATGCAAACACTGGTTCAGGTTCATGCCGTTAGATGTTGATGCCGATCCATCGAACACTACCCGTATTTTGCCCTCCGGGGTCCTCAAGACCGCGTGATGAGGCAGGAAGCAGTGGTTTTCACGCTTCCAGTCGATACCCGAAACCGACATGTGGCCGAGCGACTCGTATTCCCGCATGAAATCGACGTACTTCTGCCGGAAAATCCCGTCACGCTTCATGCGTCGTTCCATCGACAGAAGCCGCGTCTCGGCTGCATGGTGTGAACTGCCCAGCGGTGGGCGATCACTCCGGAATGGAAGACGTGTGAGAAATCGACCTGACCGAAGGCGACCAGTATTGTTCCGATAAAACTGTTCACACTCTTCTTCAACCGGGTCCAACCGGCGGACCGTAGGTAGTTCCTCCACCTCCCAAAACTTCTGTATCACCTCCGAGAGTACAGAACCGAATAAGGGACTACTAGTCGCTAGGCGTGGGGCAGCCGGCATGACCGGACCCATTACCGCATGGCCCAGTCTGGTGTTGACCGAAACCAGACCAGTCGCCTGCAACACGTGGACACCTGGCACTAACAGGTATCCCAAGGCATCGACATCCAATAAAATGTCTACTGGGCCCGGAATATCGAACTCCGGGTCAGCCAGTGACAACCCAGCGACCAACTGTCGCACCGAGGGCGACAACCGTACGTGAGGGTGTGAGCCCATCACATTAGGCATGACTAATGCCGTGACCATCAGATTCACCGATGAATCCACCCGTGGAGAGAGTAATCCGACATACTCCCTTAACGGAACCGAGTTCCGTGTTCCCAATTCCCCGAATGGAATGTGGATACTCCCTTACCGAAATGCCCAACCGTCTTACAAGGTTGCACGAGACTAAGCACCCCTGGGCCCCCGAGTCCAATAGTGCTCGTACCACACATGATTTGCCGTCCGAACTCCACGCTATCACAGAGGCGGTGGGGAGCATGACCGTCTGTGGAGTGGCGGCACCCTGTAAGTGGGCGGCGTGTCCCTAGCGGGAACCTCCGCGGGATCCGAACCCGCTGAGACCTCCGTCGGCCTCGGAGTAACTCGGCTGCTGATATGCAACCGGCATATCAGACCGTATGTACATCAAGGGATCCCAACCCGTATAATAGGCCCCTCGCTGTCCCGGTATCCGACCATAGCGGACGGTGTACGGTGTGCCCGGTGCGCACCGTGGATGAATGGGGGAGAGCGGATCCAACCTGGGGCGCTCCAGGAATGGGGGCGACATCCGACTGTTCGCCTCCCAGAGCGACGGGCAGGGTGGCGCAGAAGGTGGTGGGCTCCCAGCCTTGGCGCTACTCATAGGTGCCATCTGACACCCGCCCGTAACACGCGGTGAGCCAGCGGCCCAAAGTCCTCGCTGACCGTGGACAGCGGCGACCGAACCCCGGCTGTCCCGCATGTTACCCCCCGCGCTGCCCCCTTCCCCTCGGGGGGGGTCCCGTCCGCGGGTACCCCAGTCACCCCGATAGTGACTCCCGTTGCCCGGAGGGGGACTGGGTCCGGCCCTGGTTGGGCCCTGTGGCCGACCAACCTGAGTCCGGCCCTGGTGACCGTCCGAAGGGCCTGACAGATTCAGGCACAACACTATGTGGTGCTTGCCACCACAGCACTCACAGGGGAACGCGCGCGAGCACTTCCTCAGCGTGTGCGGCCCCAAACAACCGAAACACAATCGGTGACGGAAGACTATCTTCCTGCGGGCAGCTACCCCGAGCGCCTTAAATTTGGCGCAACTGGTCTCGTCATGACCGGCACTGTCGCAGTGCACACAGCCGTCACCCGACGGCGCGGCATTCAAAACGCCAAATTGTTTCGACCGCCCACCCCCCCGTGGGGGCGGGGGGCGCGGCCCCTCCCGCATCCGCGCGGGTTGGCGCTGCACACTGGCCTCTGTGTCCAGTGTGTCACATCGCCTACATTCTACCTCCAAAAAATCCGTCAATTGGACGAGCGTGGGCAGTTCCGTGCTACTGCCCCCATGCAGCTGTTCAAACCGACTTTGAACAGCTGCAGGCAATCGTGACAAAACCATATACAAAACAATGTATGACCATTGGTCTACCGGAACACCAAGGTTCTGAAGGGCCTTAGTGGCCACCAGCACAGGGTTGAGCACCTGTACTCGGATGTCAACATCCCGGGTTACTCTAGGGATGCTAAACAGCTTCCCCAACTGCGCATCAACCAACCGCCGTTTGTGTTGGTAGCGGTCAAACAATATGGACCTGGCTATCTAATAATTTCCCGCCGTGACCGTAAGGTGACCGACCAACTCCTTCGGTTCACCCCGCAGAGCCATCAATAGTTGGGCCAACTTGTAGGCGTTGTCCAGGTCGTCCCGACCGTGGCCCAAACTATCAAATAAATTAATGAAGGCTGGCCACTCATCAATTGCCCCACTGAAGGCCGGAATCTCCAGGTGTGGCAGCCGTCCAACAACACCCTTCGGGGGTGGGTCTCCGTTACCCTCCCCACGGTCATTCCTTCGCGACCGCTTAATTTTCTCCGCGCGACGCTCGATATCACCCAAGCATTCCATCGCTTGGTCAGCATCCGCGCAGAGCTGTTTCACTGCAGCCACCGAGGCTTCATCAGTAAGCCCGAGAGCTTCAGCCTCCGCAGCCAGCCGACACACCTTCCCGACGCGTGTCATTGCGTCCTCCACACGCTTGAGCAGGACATCATCCATGTCCGGTCGCTCCACATACTTATGAGTATGGGCGAGCCATCTCATTTCCTCCCGGACACCATGCCGCAGTACCGTCAAGGGTGAAGGTGCCATGTTGACCGATTTAATAGATTCTGGTCTTATACTTCACTACCGAACTAAGTATAGCCAGAGACCAGCACTTGCCCGTCAGCGCTGGGCACAGAAATTAAAACTAAGTTGTCAAAACTAAGGCAACCACTAAAACAATTAAATCCTAAAAAATATTTAATATGGTCGCCCTGTGGACATACACCTTATAACTATATACTCTAAATCAATTAGAGAATGCCACCATAAAGCACAATACCAAATAACACACAAAAATGTGTTATAAAAAAAAAATTTTTAATATAGTGTAGGTAGCCGTGAACCTTCTAGGAATGGCCTTTCCGATATGACCTGCACTTCTACTGAGGTCAGCAAAATCAGCTTAATACCCCTTAAATAGCCTGACCCTGCTCTGCAAACCGAAATAACACTGCAATACTATAGGACCCGACTGCAATACTATAGTCCGACCGAATGACTGTTCCTTATGCACACCGAGTAGTTTCCGACTACAATTTTATAATAAGCTCTTCCCGCACAGCTCGCCTGCTCAGTCTCACGGCTAGAGGCCGAGGCCTGTCTCCGCGTGGGCCCACATGTTCGGCACTGACCACATCGCGCTCGTCAAGTTAGACACCTAGCTTCTTCGCAACCAGGGCCAATATGTGAATCGAGTTCTCACCGTTTTCCTCAGGGATGCAGGAGATTTGGAAGTCATTGTACAGCGCATCCTGATCTTGATCATGAAGCTCCAGCTGAAGATCATGGATTGCCTGATCGAGTAACTTGGTACCAGTTGACACCACCGCATCAGAAACTGTCTTCTCCATAGCGTCAACACGTAATTCGATTGAATCAATGCGCTGCGTACAAGCTGCCAGAGTCAAACAAAATTCGGAGATTTCCTGCCTACAATCTCGTATTTCCTCCCTCATGCCTTTCATTTCTTCCCGCATGAGACGCATCTCCCGTGCAAGCTTATCTATGGCCCCGCTGGCGGCAGTCGACGATTCGACATCTACGGTGACACTCCCACGGTGTTTGGTACTGGAGACGCCCCCACCACTGTCACCGTCTTCCTTATTTCCGCTGTAGATGTTGACGCAGTCACCGATGCCACCCCAGCTGATTCAGATGTACTCACTACAGGCGCCAAAGGGGTTGAGTTTGCCTCCATCAAAGTCAAAGTCAAAGTCAAAGTACTTTATTACTGTAGATATTTACATATACTTAGCAAACTTCAGTTTTTGCCTCTTCTCTACATTGGACCACTGTGGGAGAAGCAGGGCCTAGAAACTCCCACAGATTGATTTTTAGATCTCTTTTAAAAATAGGTTCTGCTTAACTAATACAAATATGTTTTTTTTTATTTTTATTTAATAAGCAGGCAATAATAAATAATTACAAAATTATTAACAGCGAGGTCTGTGTGGAACTAGATTAACCCCATACAGTCCCGTCATTTAAGTAATTTCGAACATTGTAATAACCCTTTTTCGACAAAGTCGCTTTAACATGCTTTTTAAATTGCTCAAATTGCAATTTCAAAATCTCCAGAGGTATCTTATTATAGTAGAGAATGCACTGACCCTTGAAAGAATTGCTAACCTTCGCGAGTCTAAATCGGGGCGCACATAGTCTGTGATTATTTCTTAGGTTAACATTGCAGCTATCGCTAAGTTTGGTAAATGTTGTAAGGTTCTTGCGGACATACATTATATTTTCGAAAATAAATTGACTAGCTACAGTTAGTAGTTAGTATGTCAATTTCTTTAAAAAGCTCTCTAAAGGAGTCTGTTCGTTTTAAATTATAAATTGCTCGAATAGCTCTTTTCTGTGAAATAAAAATAGTTTGAATATCCGCTGCTTTCCCCCACAACAAGATACCATAGGACATCACACTATGAAAGTAACTAAAATATACTAGCCTAGATGTAGCCACATCCGTGCTTTGTCTGATGTCCCTAACAGCGTAAGCCGCAGAACTTAATTTACCAGCTAATTTATCTATGTATCTAAATTATCCATCGTGCCCAACACCTGCACATTTAGCGACTTCACAGGTGTTTCGGTTTTGTTATCCCGTGGGATACTAGTTTAAGGCAAAATTTATCATCACCTACAGCTTTCGAGTGGACTACTAGTATCGCATTCATGACCACGTCGATTTCACCATTGCTCAAGTTGAATGATGTGGAGTTATATTTAATCTTGTATCTAAACTTGGTGTACAATATTATACACACACTACGCTAGACCGTTCATTAAATACCGACGTTTAACCAAGTCACTAGCATTTTGATAATAAAGCTTCGTCGAAAACGTTTAACAATCTGTCTTACCGAAAGCCGGCGTGTTGGTTAAATAATGTAAAAAAAAAGGTGGCGTTCACGATAACAGCCTATCTTTTCACTACTGATTTGCAGTTTGCGCAGCTTATATCAGGGCAAAATACTGCGGTAGCTTAGGTGAAGGGTGAGCGAAGCGCAGTCCCCTTTACCCTTCATGTAAGGTTGAACATGTTCTTACATGTTACAGCAAAAACACTTAAAACATAAACTTAAGTACACATAAAATATTTTTATGTGTACTTAAATGTATATCTAAAGCTTACTACAGTATTAAAGAGTACATAGACGATAAAAATGCTTGGGACTGAATTGTTCTAATTAATTGTGAGCATCCTCCCTGCCAGAGTTTCTTTTACTGGACACTTGGAGGCCTTTTACACCTCCAAAGATTAATTTAATTATACAACTCTTGACTGTGGGGACCATTTACATCTCCTATTATCATTGTATTATTGACTAAAGAGACTATACATCTCTGTTATTTATATTTTAATTATTTTATTATGACATTTGAGACTCTTTACATCTCTCAGAAACAATAATTAAGTACTTTTTTTTTTCTGATAATATGATAATAATACCAAATGTTCTGTAAAAAATGAAATGAAATGACATGTGAAAGTGCCCTTGTGGCCTATTTACAGAATAAACGTTTTGAGTTTTGAGTTTTGAGTTTTATTTATATTGTATATGTCTTGTTGCCTAGGGACGTTTACACAACTCGTTAAACGTTTCGTTCACTCACTTGTCTGACTGAACTTCAGCGACTTGGTTAAACGCCGGTCTTTAATTAACGGTCTAGGGTGTTAGTTAAGTGTGTGATTTAACCAACTAACTGCAACATAAAACTACCGGCAAACTTCTTGAACATCTACCTTGATGGCGCAAGCGAGATAAAGGCGTCTCTTTGGCAGTGTTTGAGAGAGCGAGAGTGTTCCCCCACTAGGTACGTCAAATCATGCTCAAGAAGTTTGCCGCGATCTATACTACGAGATTTTAGTACGATGCCAGTACCAGTTTTATTAATAAAGGCCTTTAACTTGGCTATCAATTAATACCCAAGTACGCGTGTCCAGAACATATTGTGGAAATAAATTAATAAAATAATGTTTTTCAAAACATCTATTTTCTTTTTGACAACTAAAAACAAAGAACAAACAACAACAAATATAGATTTATAAAGAAATAATAAAGTTGCACTAAATAGTATTTAAGTAGATATGTCATTATAAATACTCCTTGCTTCAACGATTGGTTTGTTTATTATGCGACAGAATTAGCGATATATAAATATAAATTGGAATTTGGCGAAGGTCCTCTATTGTGTGAATGACCTTTATAGCCACGTTATTTGGCAGACCTATAGATGCCTATAGTATACGAGCCTTTGAAACTATTTTCGATTTGTGATATGATGTCTCGTTGAGTCATCTCACATCTGCTTGTGGCGCCAACACCAATGCTGGCTGGCTGGCACTAAATGGAATAGGAATTTAGACGAAAGTGACAGAGATTATTACTACCACATAAGAAAAATAAACCAGCCAAATGCGAGTCGGATTCGCGCACGAAGGGTTGCGTACCATTATCTATAAAAACGGCAAAAAAATCGCGTTTGTTGTATAGGAGCCCCCTTAAATATTTATTTTATTCTGTATTTTAGTATTTGTTGTTATAGTGGCAACATCATCTGTGAAAATGTCAACTGTCTGACTGTCACGCTTCATGAGATACAACCTGGTGACAGACGGACAGACAGACGGACGGACAACCGAGGCTCAGTAATAGGGTTCCGTTTGGCACCCTTCGCGAACGGAACCCACCGCAAGAGAGAGCGCAAGCAATGCCCACATTGTTTAAAACAAACTGTCAAAAATATTTTCAGGGAGAGTTTACGAATATCCACATTTTGAATGCAATTCCGCAATTAAATTAGTTAGGATTTCAGAATTACAGGAAAACATTAAACAATTTAGAGGTATTTTCATAATTGAATCCTCCGAGAAAAAATCGTCCAATCGCATTTTCCTTCAGTGAGAATCTGAATAAAATGCTCAATAAACATTAACTATGAAATGAAATCCGTAGATGTCTTTATAGTGGAGTTAAGGGAATCGAAAAAAATCTATTTTTTTTTTGGAATCACCATAAATTGTAGTCTTGGCTTGGCTTTTGCCACCGGTATCGGTATTATGGTATGGTACCTACTCGGGGGCGTCCATTAATTACGAGAGGTGTTTTTGAAGGCTTTTCCAACCCCCCCGTCGCCCGCGGAATGTCGAGAGTCGAGAGATTAATTGGATTCCAAAAAAAAACGTTGAGAAAAATGGGAGTAGGTACCTAAATAAATAAAGATAAATGGCTTCATTCGGCTTCGAGATCAAAATACTTCTTTTACATCAAAATCAGATGATCTCTTTCCGAAACTCGAGGTCGTTAGCACGCAGTGTCCACGATACACGAATAGCTACATATTGATCACTATCTGTATGCGTGCGCGCATGGCTGATGTGATGGATGACACAGTGACACCGCGGTGGCGGGAGCATGAGTGTGGCATTATACCTAAATGTGTTGGTGTGATGTTAGGTCAGTTGTGGCGTTTCGGGGGTTAAACCAGGTTACACTTCTTAGGTCCGCTACTTCGAACGCGAGTCAACTCTATTTAATGGCGTCGATGACGACCTCTGTGTGCTTCCCAAGAGAGATCCCGGGTTCGAATCCCGGCTCGGCAGAAACAAAAAGAATCCCCAACTTTTGGATGTTTACACATGATTGTGACGTCGATGTTTCTGGTTCTCACTACACAGGGTATCCTAGTGTCGGGCCAGAAGCAATGTATGTGCCTATATATGTACATAAATGTAAGGCAACAAATATAATGATCACCAAAATATTTTTTTCCTACCCAAAATGGATAAATGAACACCAAAAGTTCAAAAAATATCAGAGCAAAATACTGCGGTAGCTTGGGTGAAGGGTAAAGGGGGTGAGCGTAGCGAATCCCCCTTTATCCTTCGTGTTAGGTTGAACGTGTAAGAACAACAAAAATACTTAAAACATAAACTTAAGTACGGGTTCGAGTCCCGGTGGGGGCAAATATTTGTTTGATGAGAACGGAGGTTTGTACCCTAGTCACGGTTGTTTATCTATCTAAGCATAATATTTATCTATATAAGTATGTGTATTCGTTGTCTAGTACCCAAGATACAGGGAATCCTAGTTTGGAGCTAGATCAATGTGTGTAAATAGTGTCCAAGGTATTATTATTATTATTATTACTATTAAGTACACAAAACATAAAAAGAAGTTTGGTGATCATTTATCCAAACACAATTTGGTGGACATTTATCCATTTTGGCAGTCATTTCGAATTTATTGGTAGTAAAAAAGGTGCGTTTTTGGTAATCGTTTAAACATAAGCCTAAATGTAATGCTAGGTTATGGTATTTCTCAATGTATACAAAATGTGGAGTGGTCAAATTCAGAGAATAGGATGGAGTTGGAGGCAAAGGAAAAGGAAAAAGGAAAGGAGGAAAATGGAAAGAAGGAAAAGGGAAAAGGGGTAATCATATGAATATACCCAAGCAACAAAAAGTGGTCTTATAAAAGCTCTTAGAACGTTTTAGAAAACACTGACTTTTTTCCTATAACGTCCCTAAGAACGTCACCGTTATAAACCGAATATAAATGGCCAAGTATTGTTCTAAAAGCGAATTTTAAAATCATAATTAAAGGGCATAATAGTCCTCAAATAACTAATTGTTTACCCCTTATGTGCGTTTTACGTGTTATAAAGGTGATAAATACTCTGTTATAGTAAACGTGCTATAAGAAACCAAAAAAAGTCATGACATACCTGATATTAGTTGAACTTTATGATAATGTTTAGTCTATTATATGTAGTGTAGTTGTGTCACAAAAGCGGCCATCTTATCTTCAACGATATTTTTAAATGATTGGTGAATGAAACGATCTATTTTTATTTCATACTCTTTCATACCTCGTACTAGTCTATTTATATTTATAAATAGGTCTATTTAATTTAATTTGTATCTGAGGTCGAGCACTTTTCCGACTTGTTAGTTACCTAACCGTGCTCTTGGCTCTGCTGACGACGCTCCAATGTGGAAGGTGCGCTCTCCCCTAACACAGGTTTTCTGTAAACTGACCAGGGGAGTCCTACTATTTGTGTTAAAATGTGACTTGAATAAACGAATTTTGAATTTTTTGATATCCGATACCATTGTGATATTCGATTCGATTATTTTTACCCATTATTAAAAGAAGAACAGGTAGTATTTTATCTGTGGTGACTTCAAAATCAGCCATTACAAAAAAAAAGTTTTCGTTGTTAGATTACTGTAAAAGTGGTGAAGGTATAATTCAAAGTATAGTTATTTCATTACTTTTAGTGCATTTTATTTAAATTTTCCTCATAGTCGGTGTGAAAAGTTGTATGTGTCACTCAGGAGCAAAACTATTTTCGTCATGGGCGATAACGCTTGAATTCTTCTTTACGCTCAGGATTCTAACATAGAATCCCTCGCGAAGCCTTCGCTTTACTCTGGATTCAATGTACCGCCCTCACCGTAAATACATCATTTTGCTCTCTTTTAGACACAAATAACTATTTACGAGTAGATCAGCCCAAAACTTTCCCACTGATTGTTGTATGAGATTTATATTAATCCCTCGTGGTCAGAGATGGTTTGCTGGTCGGTGAACTTACGCAGAAGAGTTATGTACCTACCCAGTTCCATTGCGGCGATATTTCTTGGAAGAAACTGCTTAGCGCCGCTGGCAGCTTTTTCAAGTGGGATTTTATGGTTAATTTTACATGTAAATTCAAAGAAAAAAATATTTAAATTAAAAATAAGTTCTAGTTTCGGTAACTGGTCATTTTTACATTAATCAATGAAAGATAAATTCAGTGCTCACTGCCTAGCTCTATACCAATATTTGCAAAAAAAAACCCAGTGTTTGTGCTACGGGCATCGATTTAGTTGACAAATACAGCTTTTTTAACCCTAGAAAGATAATCTTATTTAGATGTACTGAAAAGATAATCATACGTCAAAATTACTCCTTAGTTTTAAATAGCTATTATTTCAAAGATTATTTACTTAATTTGATGAACTATGGTATGTATGTATTTCTCATATAAGTTTAAATAAAAATACAACATATTTATATATAAGTACTGTTTATTAATTATTTAAAAAAATAACGAAACATAATGGCTATCATTTTAAAGTAACCAAACATAGGAACTTCTCTTATTATTAAGAATTCACATTTTTTAGACTAATCAGTTATTTCTAGTAATAGTGTTAGTTTGAAACAATAGACTCTATAGATTTTTAATACTTAAATTTACGGAGATCGATTAGATGCAGCTCAGGCACATGTCAATGTTATGTTCACGACAAATCACTTTTTTACACTTTTTGCAACATCCACTAGCCTTACGCTTTTTTTTAGACGGGCAATAGGCACAGTAAGTACGTTTCTTTGGATTGGGCTCTTCTGTGTCGTCTTCGGTTGGTCCAGGAGCAGTTTTCGGTAACGTATCCTTTATCTCATCTCGCAAATATCGCTTCAAAGTGGGTGCTTCCAAGCGCTTGGCCATATAGGGTGAAGTTAGAGCCATGCTCAATTGTTTCATGAATTTGCGGCGATTTAGAGGCTTCTCGCCTTTAGTGACAACATTGTGCCTGTATATTATATATGCATTTACGAATGCAATATTCAGCATCCCATAAAAAAGGCACATGGGCCATCTGTTCGTCTTCCTACTGCACGACATAAGAGAGCACATCTGATCAAGGGTATCTACTCCTCCCTTAGTTTGGTTGTAGTACATGATCATTTCTGGTTTCCCAGTAACTTCGTGTATGGCCGCGTCTTCGTCACATGATGACAAAAGGTAAACCATCTTGGCCGGCTTCGGTTTATATGAGACAAGTGTCAGGGGTCCGTCAAAACAAAACATTGATGTTCCTACTGGCCTGGAGCGACTGTTCTTCAATTCTTCAGGTATCTCTCTTTTATTAGAGCGAATGGTCCCGACCAGTGTCAGTTTATAAGGCTCTTGAAGCAAAGATTGAGCCAAAGGAATCGATGTGAACCAATTATCACAGGTTATATTGCGACAACTGCCGTGGACAGGCTTTGTCAACTCCTTCACGTAGTACTCTCCGAGGGGTACGCCATTGGTTTCCGTTCCTCTTCCCAAATAAGGCACTGCGTTTATCATATACGATGTACCACTGTCGCATACCATGACGATTTTTATGCCATATTTGCTTGGCTTATTGGGAATGTACATTCTGAATGAGCATCTACCTCTAAAAGCAAGGAGTTGTTCATCTATGGTGAGATGTTCTCCTGGAGTGTAATTATTTATGCACTGGTCAATAAATAGATCCCATACTTTGCGTACTGGAGTAAAAATGTCAGTGGCTCGAAGTGTTGGACGGATAGTTTTGTCGTCCATTCTAAGGCATCGGATCAAAAAATCAAACCGATCTCGACTCATAACGGAAACATAAATCATTGACGAAGATCGATCAAATAACTCATCTGTGGACATGTGGTTATCTTTTCTCGCTGCTGTCATTACCAGGATGCCGATCAAAGCGCGAATTTCATTATCATTGGTGTCACGAAATGTAGCACTTATCATGGTTTCCTTTCGTCTTCGAGAAATTTCAGCATTTGTCCACTTAACTATTTCAGCAATTATCTCATCGGTAAAGAAAATATCGAAGCAATGCAAAGCTTCATAAAGATTGCGACACATTCGCCTCGGACCCCTTTGTGACCTTATAATATTCAGTGCTGAGATTCGTCCTCTTCTTGATGCCTTTGTAGTAGACCAGCAATGTTTATTCTTACCTCTTATGCTAGGCCGAGACACGGTTATCAGACGACGAGAAGCTGTAGATGGTGGTACTTGTTCAGCATTTCCTTCAGGCGGTACACTGGATGCTATTGACTCTTGGTCCCTCTCCTCGTCGACGAATGCCTCCTCAACGTCACTCTGCACGTCGTCTTCGCTCAGATGGTCCTCGAGCTCGCTGTCAGTGTCGGCAGGTGAAAGATCCTCATCGCTCTCTAAAAGAGCCGCCAGGATGCTCTCGTCTTCTAAATTTCGATTTCCCATTGCGACCGGATATTCTATAATATTTATAAATATAAAATAAAGGTAAAACAATCGCTAAAATAAAGAAAAGTTAGCAAAAAGAACCCTAATTGAAACGCATACAAAAATCTCAAAAGTCACGTAAAAGATAATCATACGTCATTTTGACTCCAACACCTGTTGTATTTCGAAAACGGGAACACTTACTTCGGTGCCGCGACCGCCACTCGGTAGCTCCGCCCGGCGACTGTAATGTCCGTAAAGCACTGCGCCGGATTCGCGCGAATTAGAACGAGACAGCAATATTTCGAAACACACGGAGTCATTTTGACGTAGATTATCTTTTTAGGGTTAAGTGCAGTGTCTATGCTGGCGTAACAGGCGGCAACGAGTGAGCGATACCAAATCATCATTATTCGAATACCTACCTACCTGACAACACAACATAGTAATACCTACCTACCTGACAACACAACATAGTAATACCTACCTACCTGACAACACAACATAGTAATACCTACCTACCTGACAACACAACATAGTAATACCTACCTACCTGACAACACAACATAGTAATACCTACCTACCTGACAACACAACATAGTAATACCTACCTACCTGACAACACAACATAGTAATACCTACCTACCTGACAACACAACATAGTAATACCTACCTACCTGACAACACAACATAGTAATACCCCTTTATCCTTCGTGTTAGGTTGAACGTGTAAGAACAACAAAAATACTTAAAACATAAACTTAAATACGGGTTCGAGTCCCGGTGGGGGCAAATATTTGTTTGATGAGAACGGAGGTTTGTACCCTAGTCACGGTTGTTTATCTATCTAAGCATAATATTTATCTATATAAGTATGCGTATTCGTTGTCTAGTACCCAAGATACAGGGAATCCTAGTTTGGAGCTAGATCAATGTGTGTAAATAGTGTCCAAGGTATTATTATTATTATTATTACTATTAAGTACACAAAACATAAAAAGAAGTTTGGTGATCATTTATCCAAACACAATTTGGTGGACATTTATCCATTTTGGCAGTCATTTCGAATTTATTGGTAGTAAAAAAGGTGCGTTTTTGGTAATCGTTTAAACATAAGCCTAAATGTAATGCTAGGTTATGGTATTTCTCAATGTATACAAAATGTGGAGTGGTCAAATTCAGAGAATAGGATGGAGTTGGAGGCAAAGGAAAAGGAAAAAGGAAAGGAGGAAAATGGAAAGAAGGAAAAGGGAAAAGGGGTAATCATATGAATATACCCAAGCAACAAAAAGTGGTCTTATAAAAGCTCTTAGAACGTTTTAGAAAACACTGACTTTGTTCCTATAACGTCCCTAAGAACGTCACCGTTATAAACCGAATATAAATGGCCAAGTATTGTTCTAAAAGCGAATTTTAAAATCATAATTAAAGGGCATAATAGTCCTCAAATAACTAATTGTTTACCCCTTATGTGCGTTTTACGTGTTATAAAGGTGATAAATACTCTGTTATAGTAAACGTGCTATAAGAAACCAAAAAAAGTCATGACATACCTGATATTAGTTGAACTTTGTGATAATGTTTAGTCTATTATATGTAGTGTAGTTGTGTCACAAAAGCGGCCATCTTATCTTCAACGATATTTTTAAATGATTGGTGAATGAAACGATCTATTTTTATTTCATACTCTTTCATACCTCGTACTAGTCTATTTATATTTATAAATAGGTCTATTTAATTTAATTTGTATCTGAGGTCGAGCACTTTTCCGACTTTTTAGTTACCTAACCGTGCTCTTGGCTCTGCTGACGACGCTCCAATGTGGAAGGTGCGCTCTCCCCTAACACAGGTTTTCTGTAAACTGACCAGGGGAGTCCTACTATTTGTGTTAAAATGTGACTTGAATAAACGAATTTTGAATTTTTTGATATCCGATACCATTGTGATATTCGATTCGATTATTTTTACCCATTATTAAAAGAAGAACAGGTAGTATTTTATCTGTGGTGACTTCAAAATCAGCCATTACAAAAAAAAAGTTTTCGTTGTTAGATTACTGTAAAAGTGGTGAAGGTATAATTCAAAGTATAGTTATTTCATTACTTTAAGTGCATTTTATTTAAATTTTCCTCATAGTCGGTGTGAAAAGTTGTATGTGTCACTCAGGAGCAAAACTATTTTCGTCGTGGGCGATAACGCTTGAATTCTTCTTTACGCTCAGGATTCTAACATAGAATCCCTCGCGAAGCCTTCGCTTTACTCTGGATTCAATGTACCGCCCTCACCGTAAATACATCATTTTGCTCTCTTTTAGACACAAATAACTATTTACGAGTAGATCAGCCCAAAACTTACCCACTGATTGTTGTATGAGATTTATATTAATCCCTCGTGGTCAGAGATGGTTTGCTGGTCGGTGAACTTACGCAGAAGAGTTATGTACCTACCCAGTTCCATTGCGGCGATATTTCTTGGAAGAAACTGCTTAGCGCCGCTGGCAGCTTTTTCAAGTGGGATTTTATGGTTAATTTTACATGTAAATTCAAAGAAAAAAATATTTAAATTAAAAATAAGTTCTAGTTTCGGTAACTGGTCATTTTTACATTAATCAATGAAAGATAAATTCAGTGCTCACTGCCTAGCTCTATACCAATATTTGCAAAAAAAAAACCAGTGTTTGTGCTACGGGCATCGATTTAGTTGATAAATACAGCTTTTTTAAGTGCAGTGTCTATGCTGGCGTAACAGGCGGCAACGAGTGAGCGATACCAAATCATCATTATTCGAATACCTACCTACCTGACAACACAACATAGTAATACCTACCTACCTGACAACACAACATAGTAATACCTACCTACCTGACAACACAACATAGTAATACCTACCTACCTGACAACACAACATAGTAATACCTACCTACCTGACAACACAACATAGTAATACCTACCTACCTGACAGCACAACATAGTAATACCTACCTACCTGACAACACAACATAGTAATACCTACCTACCTGACAACACAACATAGTAATACCTACCTACCTGACAGCACAACATAGTAATACCTACCTACCTGACAACACAACATAGTAATACCTACCTACCTGACAGCACAACATAGTAATACCTACCTACCTGACAACACAACATAGTAATACCTACCTACCTGACAACACAACATAGTAATACCTACCTACCTGACAACACAACATAGTAATACCTACCTACCTGACAACACAACATAGTAATACCTACCTACCTGACAACACAACATAGTAATACCTACCTACCTGACAACACAACATAGTAATACCTACCTACCTGACAACACAACATAGTAATACCTACCTACCTGACAACACAACATAGTAATACCTACCTACCTGACAACACAACATAGTAATACCTACCTACCTGACAACACAACATAGTAATACCTACCTACCTGACAACACAACATAGTAATACCTACCTACCTGACAACACAACATAGTAATACCTACCTACCTGACAACACAACATAGTAATACCTACCTACCTGACAACACAACATAGTAATACCTACCTACCTGACAACACAACATAGTAATACCTACCTACCTGACAACACAGCATAGTAATACCTACCTACCTGACAACACAACATAGTAATACCTACCTACCTGACAACACAACATAGTGTCACGCCTTTTCCCATATATGGGGTGGCAGAGGCACAATTGTTCCCACTTTTAGCCAGTTATTTAATATTCCATTATGCGTGAAATTGGACAAGCCCATCGCCGCAGCTATCATCGCAAACGCTGCCAATCACAACGTCTAAAATCTTTAAGATCTAGGTTCGAATCCAACTTTGGATCAGACACGATACTTTTTCTTTTAACATACCATAGCATCACGTCTTTTCCCATACGGGGTGGCAGAGGCACAATTGTGTTCACACTTGTGAGGCACAACAGTTTATCGTTACTCCATCTTGCATGACAGAAGGCTAGCCCATCGCTGCAGCTATGGGCTAATGAAGGTCATCACCTTTAGATTATATAAAAATTGTCTGAGGGTTGGAAAATCGGCCGTAACTTGATCTATCAGAAGTATAACTTTTGAATTACTAAAATTAGGAAATACATAGGCGCGTTGTTGCTTTGTAGCGCTCCGGTTTTTTAACTAGAAGCTAATTCACGAAAAGCCAGAGGGACACAAAGCCGCAGGCGCAGTTCCCCACGGGCTATTCAGACGATGAATTGTCAATGTGACCGCTGAAAAACCCCGTGTGGTGAAACACTTTCTTTTCCCAGCGTTGTGACCCAAGGGCTTTTCAGAAGACGCGCCCCGGCGCCATTGCCAACTATTTTTGGATCAATAAACGTGTTGTACTTAAATCTGATTTTAGTATCTAAAAACACGTGATCGTACGCAACACGCAACACGCACATGACTGGGTGCGCGCGCATGATGAGTCGGGGTGATTTCGAATACTGATCAGACGTAGAAGCACGTGCGCTAGCTGTGGCGAGGGGTTTGGCCCCGGTCATGAAAAATTAAAGGTCCATTTTGCGTGATTTACTGAGAAATCGTGGGCGCAAATGTGCAGGGAAAATAAAACACGGCCAAGTTACAAATTCATCTCTTAGGTAGTGCATGTGAGTTAAAAAAAAATAGGGACTTTTTCGAATCTATTTACTCCACTTTAAGGTCATGCAAAGATTTGATTTTTGGGTAAACGTTTATTGAGTATTTGGTTAAGATTCTTACTGAAGGAAAACGCGATTGGATGACATTTTCTTGATAGAATTTAACTATGAACAGACCTCTAAGTTGTTTTATTATTGCCTGTAATTCTGAAATCCTAGCTAATTTCATTGCGTAATTACATTAAAATGGGTGATATGTATTCCTGAACTCTCCTTGGAAATCTTTCTGAGAAAACAGCGTAGTTTTTTTTTATTATGTGGTTTGACGCTATGTTATTTTAGTTTGAGTCGAGCGTGTTATTTGCGCTCTCTTTATTTTTTTATGTGGAAGTAATTAGCACTGTCACTTTTGTTCACATTCGTATTCATATTTCGTATATATATTTTTGGTATCGCCTGGACATGGACGAGTTGTGTTATTCCCTATATAGAATAGTAAAATTAGATAGTTTTCAGGGTTCCGTACCCAAAGGGTAAAAACGGGACCCTGTTACTAAGACTCCGCTGTCTCTCCGTCTGTCACCAGGCTGTATCTCATGAACCGTGGTAATCAGACAGTTCAAATTTTCACAGATGATATATTTCTATTGCCGCTATAACAACAAATACTAAAAAACAGAATAAAATAAATATTTAAAGGGGCTCCCATAATTCTTTTAATACCACATACAAACTTATGAATGCACCTGGTTACGTACATGGAGTGTGAAAGTAGCCGCACCAATAACTTTGTAAACACATTTTGCTGTGTAAAATCCAAACTATTCACCCCACACCATCCCAAACCATTATATGGTGGTACGAAACCCTTCGTGCGCGAGTCCAACACGCACTTGGCCGGTTTTTACAATGTCAAAACGGTTAATTTTGTTCGACTAATTGGTCTACCTTGTCAAATACCGAATGTTTTACCTAATCTAAATAACATCTTACAGGTAGAGATATCAAGAATGGAATGTAATCAGGCTTTAATCAGCTAATCTCAAAGCAATTTGAACTCAACTAATGAGCCGGAAACCTAAGTAGGCCAAATATCCAGGTGAAAGAAGATCGGGCGAGTGCGCGGCGTTCTCGCACACGAAGGGTTCCGTACGTACCGCTCCTCCAAGTGCGAGTCGCACTCGCGCAACGAATGTTCCGCGCAGATCGTATTTGTTTGATGATGTTAGTACATTTTTTCCTCTACTTGTGCTATACGATCGACGACTCGAATGGCCGAGTCGGCAGTGACCCTGCCTACGAAGCCAAGGGTCCCGGGTTCGACTCCCGGTGGGGGCAAATACTTGTTTGATGAGAACGGATGTTTGTACCCTAGTCATGGTTGTTTATCTATCTAAGTATAATATTTATCTATATAAGTATGTGTATCGTTGTCTAGTACCCAAGATACAGGAAATCCTAGTTTTGGGCTAGATCAATGAGTGTAAAAAGTGTCCAAGGTATTATTATAATTAAAAGACGTGCCAGATTTCATGATTCTAGGTCACGGGGAACTACCCCATAGGTATTGATTCCCTTGCGAGTGTAACGCAAGTTCAGCAAAATTGTGACATAAAACGGCTGTAAGACTTGAGTAATCGATATTCATTTCAACTTGATACCTCCAGGCTTTAATGAGAAAAACGGTCTTGACGTCTTGACAGAAGACGGACAGACAAACACACAGGCACACAGCCAAAAATTTGCAGTTTTCGGATTTTTTCTTCTATTTGTGCTTTCAGACCTTACTTTTGATTGCGTTGCCTGTCACCGTAAGACTGTCAAAACCGTTAGTTGATAAACTAACGGTTTTACTCGTTACTGCTTATATGTGACGCGTTAGTTGATAAACTAACGGTTATAACTGTTTAATAGTAGTCGGTAGCTAAGGTGAAGACTAGAGGGGGCGAGCGCAGCGAAGCCTCCGAATAGTCTTCGTGTTAGGTTGACAATATACTCATAGTTTATCGCAAGCCACTTTTCCGTAACTCGACGTCTTAAATTTGCGCCTATTTTGCGTGACGTGGGTTGGGGGCACTATTTCTGCCAACTAGTGCCAACCCAGGAGCGAAATGGCGTCCCAAGGTGTGTTGCCCGGTAGATGGCCACGCCGGAACATTCCAGCAGGACGTGGGTGACTGTTTCCTCGACCTCCATGCAGGCTTTGCACAGGGGGCTGTCCGTGACACCTAGAGTGTGTAAGTGTTTAATTAGCAAAGCGTGTCCAGTTATCGCTCCGGTTACCAAGCGAAGCTGTGGCTTCTTGAGCTTCAGAAGCTTACGCGATAATCCGGATCTGATCATCGGGAGGGCCTGTCTGGCTTGCTTGCAGGTATCCAAGGTTGACCAATAATGTTGGTGAGTTACCTTTGTGTGTTGTCGAAGGGTTTTCCTCAATTCGCCGACGACAATGTGTGCCGCGAAATAAGCGTGTTATTTGAATTATAATGATTTGGTAATTGTCTGTTTTAATACCTGTTTTAGTAGTTTATGTGAATGATACATAATGCCTAATTATGTACAGTTACATACACTAGTTTATCTACACACATATCACAAGCTCTCTTTGATGTGTTCAGGCACCGCATGTTCGACCGGCACTGTGGCATTGATCATTGCTCTTGTTTAGATTGTTCAGTAGTACCAACTTCACAGACAAACTAGGGGCGGCACGCAGGTCGAAATTTGAATGTCATAATTTGTCGAAAATTGATACATTATGGTCAATATTCAGATAAGAAATGAGTTTTTACCAAGTAGTATAGTATTATGCTGGTCGTAACGTGGGGATTTCGGACGCAGTAAAGAGGGGTATGATATGTGTGTAGATAAAATTCATAAACGTAAAGTTCCTTATTTCTTTCTGTAGCGGCAACAGAAATAAACATTCTGTGAAAATTTCAACCGTCTACCTATAACGGTTCAAGAGATACAGCCCGCTCACGGAAGGACAGACGGACAGACAGACGGACTGACAGACAAACGGACAGAAGGACAGCGGAGGCTTGGTAATAGGGTCCCGTTTGGCACCCTTAGGGTAACCCTAAAATGGGGACTTAAAAGACATTTAAGCGGACTACTGCGGGTTTTATGAATTGTAAAATATATTTAAAAAAAACACAATGCTGCCATATATTTTTTACTTAATTAAATGCCAAACCTGCTTATGAATAAAATGCATATCTAGATTACTAAAATTATATTCAGTCAGACAAACACTCGACCACCTCAACAAAATCAATCGGGCACTTGTCATTCTTCAAATGCTTATTGGAATGCAACGTCAACTTGCTTCTTGTCACGAATCTTTTCTGACACACCTCGCACTCGTGGTCTCTCTCGTTGTTGTGCACCTTTATGTGCATAACTAGGTTGTTCTTTTGCGCGAATCCTTTCGAGCATATTTGGCACACGTGAGGTTTGCTCCCTGAGTGTCCCTTCTCGTGTCGGTTCAGCAGTGACTTCCTGCTGAACACCTTGCTGCAGTCTTCGTGTGAGCACGCGTACGGCTTGAAACCTGTCATACATATGCCATTCAATTATACATCACGAGGAAACCTTCCTTCTCCAAGGCTGCGGCCCCGCCCCGTATGGAAAAAGGCGTGAGGCAATGTTAATATTATTATTAAAATTATACTTGTCAAAGTTTGTAACTTTGGATTTTTGTTACTGAATCACGCGTAAATTGCTGGACTGATTTGAATTACTTTTAACACACATATAGTTTAAGAGGGATTATGTTTTACTGTTTGCCAAAGTTATAAACTACATGGGGTCGCTTCGCTCCGCTGCGCATCGCTTCGCTCCGCTCCGCATCGCTTCAGCTCCGCATCGCTTCAGCTCCAGGTTGTATATTGTAAAGTTGAGACCTAACAACCTTACAATATACAACAACTTTTGCGTGACATGATAAGCGCGCCATTTAACAGAGTAGTATATATATATATATATACATAGATTCACAAACTTGCTTGGCCCGGTAGCGTAAGCTAATTGACGCTAGCGAAGCTGTCACTGCGTCAGATAAGTTGCTTGGCCCGGTAGCGTAAGCTAATTGACGCTAGCGAAGCTGTCACTGCGTCAGATAAGTTGCTTGGCCCGGTAGCGTAAGCTAATTGACGCTAGCGAAGCTGTCACTGCGTCAGATAAGTTGCTTGGCCCGGTAGCGTAAGCTAATTGACGCTAGCGAAGCTGTCACTGCGTCAGATAAGTTGCTTGGCCCGGTAGCGTAAGCTAGTTGACGCTAGCGAAGCTGTCACTGCGTCAGATAAGTTCGTGGATCATCAGGTTGCCTAAACTTACATTTTACGTCATTGTGATGTCATAACGTTGGTAAACTGTAGCCAGCGGGGTAAAGTCAAAGTCAAAGTACTTTATTACTGTAGATATTTACATATACTTAGCAAACGTCATTTTTTGCCACTTCTCTACATCGGAGCACTGTGGGAGAAGATGTGGGAGAAGAAGGGCGTAGAAACTCCCACAGATTGATTTTTAGATCTCTTTAAAAAAAAAGGTTGTGCCTTAACTAATACAAATATGACAAATTTAATTGATATGATTAATAAGCAGGAATAAATAATTACAAAATTATTAACAGCAAGGTCTGTGTTGAGCCAGATTAACCCCATACAGTCCTGTCATTTAAGTAATCTTGAACATTGTAATATCCCTTTTTCGACAACATGCTTTTTAAATTGCTCAAATGGCAATTTCAAAATCTCCAGAGGTATCTTATTATAGTAGAGAATACACTGACCCTTGAAAGAATTGCTAACCTTCGCGAGTCTATACCGGGGCGCAAGTAGTCTAGGATTATTTCTTAGGTTAACATTACAGCTATCGCTAAGTTTGGTAAATGTTGTAAGGTTCTTGCGTACATACCCCTTGTAGTTTTTTTTCAGGCGTCGGCGTTCGAAATTTGAATGTCATAATATGTCGAAATATTGATACATTATTGTTTCAGATAAGAAATGAGTTTTTGCCAAGTAGTACATCATTTCAGCCTGTTAAAGTCCACTGCTGAACATAGGCCTCTCCAATCGCACTCCAGCGTGACCGGTCCGTAGCCACCTGCATCCAACGAGATCCAGCGATCCTCACCAGGTCGTCGGTCCATCTCGTAGGTGGCCGACCCACACTGCGCTTGCCAGTACGTGGTCTCCATTCAAGGACCTTTTTGCCCCATCGGCCATCCGATCTTCGCGCTATGTGGCCATGTAGTACACTGACGAGCAATGAAAAGTTCCAGTGACACAGCACCAAATTACGCCTAAACGGGAAAGGCTAGCTTAATGACGCCGTCTGCAATATTGAAGTACATTTAACAGCGCATCAGAATATTACCAATTAAACACGTAAATATTTAATTTATGAAGCTAGGTTCTGTGCCTCAGGAGATATTAAGGTGTTTGTCGGCATTTTGTGGGTGGAACTTTTTCATTGCTCGTCAGTGTATATCATTCTGGTCGTAACGTGCGGTTTTTGGACGCATTGAAGAGGGTTTATGATACGTGTGTAGATAAAAAAATATTGATATTATAATTTTTTAGTTTTATAATCGAAAACAACCAGCCTCAAGTACAACCGTTCCAAAACTGTGAGCAAGTGTCGTCACGAGGGGTGTTATTTTCAAAATGATTAAAAAATAAATAAGACATCCATAACATAGCGTCACGCCTTTTCCCATAAGGGGTGGAAGAGGCACAATTGTGCCTACTTTGAGCCAGTTATTCAATACTCTATTTTGCGTGACAGGGGGCTAGCCCATCGCCGCAGCTATAGAGTAATGAAGGTTTCCTCACGATGTTTTCCATCACCGTTAGAACGTCTGTATAATGTACTTAAGATAAATTAATTATCTCATTGGTACATGGTCAAGAATCGAACCTGTACCTCCTGTGTGAGCAGCAAGCGTGATCATGGACTCACCACGGAGCTCTGTAAGACTTAAAATAGTCACAAAATAAAATAAAAAGTATAGTATACATATTTTTTTAGCATTGCCCATTTGCCATCTAGGAAATTACAATCGCTTTTAAAAGTTTTTGACCAACCAGAAAGTCGCATAAACAAACAAAGGGCTTGGTTTCAGTATCGTTCCCCCTTAATTTAATTATAATAAGGTGTGTAATCGATAGCTGGTAGTCACTTTTCCGAACAAAGGTTCCGTGAGGAAATGCGTTGTTTTTTTTAATCAAAGATGAAAATTGGAAAATTTCTGTGAACGAAACGTAAAAATTTACGTAACGAAATGTTAATAATTAGAAAATACATAGCCAATAATATGACATATTTTAAATATTATTATCATTATTGTACGTTTGTGGGCGAAAAATGACCAACCAAAATGGCCGCGCTCATGACGCCATTCCGCTCTCTGCAGCGAAGCGTATGCAAACAAAAAAGAACTGGCTTGAGTCTTTGAGTCATAATGTATAAATACTAGAGTAGGCGCGCCAACTGAATTTCTTGCAGCTATAAGTAGAGTGAATTCACTCAACACCAATTCAGTCTGTGCCAAGCGCTTGCCGAGCGGCGACGCGTTTGATTGCGAGAGTAAGAAAGTAAATAATGCCGTCATGTGCTCTGCGGTACTGTAAAAACTACACAGTAAAGACCAAATAAGCCAAGAAATAACTTTCATATTAAGTACCCTATATTATCAGTAAAATAAGCATATTCAATAATAATTAGTGAATTACAAAAATCAACAAAGCGACAGCCATCTTTTCTCTTTGAAAATCAAAGAGTAACAAGATTTTTACATGCAGATGGGACATTTCCGAATACCAACATGTTATGCATGTCATATACATATTTAGTAAATTTTATTGCAAATGAAAATTCACATTACAAACTTATGGAAAAGACATTTACAAAGGCAAGCTTATCTCTAACAAGTGATTTCTTCCAGCAAGCCCAAAATGATAAGGATAAATTTCATAGCAGTGACAGGTAGACCCTTGCGCAGAAATCCGCTCATGTTTTACTACCGCAATTAATTAATAATAATTATCATCTGACGAAAATTTAAAGAACTGCCAATTTATTTATTAAACTCACTGTAACAACATCACGTCCACAATATTGAAAAAAAAAACTTCCCATTAAAATATTGGATTTGTGCATATTCTCTTTTATTTTATTCCCAAATACACATTATAGGTCGCCTGCGCTTAAAAGTTTGCAACCAGTAAAGGCAGGATTCACTCGATAGGTATACTTTTGGGCAAAGACTGTACGTCTCCATACAGAATTTCGGCATGTCGCATCTGAGCGCAAATATTTTTATCTATGACAACTGACACGCCCGCTCCCGCCCCGCGCGTACCCCTCTCGTCAAGAGGCCGGGCACATATTTTGTTCGAGCTAGCGTCTCTAGTATTTATACAATTATTACTTAAAGGAAGGCTGGAGTAGGTTATTGTGGCTACGTTTCAATCGGGTTTAGGTTAGAACGTTGAAGAAGCTAAACCGGAGCGGAGTGAAACTTATGCAAACAAAAACGACTACCTAGAGAAGATTATTGTGGCTACCAGGAGGACAGCCTTAAAGTGGAAAATTCCTAAAATGTTACCTTTTAGCTTTTTAAACTGAATCGGCATAAGACGTTGTGGTAACCCCGCTGGATTTAACAACGTTTTAGTTTACCAACGTTATCACATCACAATGACGAACAATTAAGTTTAGGCTACCTAAAGATCCACGAACTTATCTGCTTCAATTAGCTTACGCTACCGGGCCAGCTAACTTTGTGGATTTATACTCTGTTAAATGGCGCGCTTACCATGTCACGCATAAGCTTTGATAATAATAAATGTAGCTCATTAGTGCCCCCACCGATGGGCACGGGCCTTTACCCGGATACCAGTAAGATTGAGCCACGCCGGCCGGCCCAGTGCGGGTTGATTGAAAACTTTTAATAGTTGGCTAAATCGTAACAATTCCTCTGTAAATAGCATAGAAAAGGACGAACTCTGTGTTGTTACGAGGCTTTGCTTCCCAAGAGAGGTCCCGGCTTCGATTCCCGGCTGGGGATAAAAAAAACCTGCATTTTGGATGTTTATATGATTGTGTCGTTGGTGTTTGCCGTGCCGGAAGCGATGTGTGTGCCTGCATGTAAATATCTATGGTAAAACAGGCTGTTTGTCCAGGTTACCTGTGTGCGCCAACTCATGGTGGGCCAAGTGAGTGAGCTGACCGAATGACTTTCCGCAAGTGGTGCACATGTAAGGCTTCTCCTTCGTGTGCGTTCGAAGGTGGATCTTCATGGCTGAGGCAGACCGGTATGGCTTGCCACAGTATTCGCAGTGTACCGGGTTGCGGGGGGCTCCTAGCTTGCGTTTTGGTCTGGAATTAAGGTTTTTGAACGGTATGATTATTGTATAGTTAATAACTTTAACTTTACTGACTTCTTAATCGCTGAAATTGATCAAGATGCTAAAGTAAAATAAAAGCCAAGGAGTGTCGAGCGTTTATGGTAAAATAATCGTACTTCAGGCATATAAGTCAGTGAGGAGTGACGGTTTACAGAAGAGGCCTATGCTCACAAGTAGGTGAAAGTTCGCAGCCATCTGGAGTACTGCTCCAAGGTGTTCAACCCTATGTATGTTGTGCATTAGTCTGGGATAGCACAGGAAATGCAACTCACTTTTTTGGTTTTGTCTCCACATTCTCTTCTGTTCCGGAATCATCCTGCTTGCCTTCAATCACTTCCTCTTTGATGTCAATCTCTATTTCAACCATCACATCGGACGACATCTTTTCGTTGCTAATGCCAGCCATAGCGACACAGTGAAATTCAGGTATCCAATCAAACTAATTAATGGGCTAAACCAACAACTTGAAAGCCAAAGCTAATGTCCGGTTACTACTTAAAGGCTCTATTTTAGAATTTATTTCTATAGAATGTTCTTTTGTGGATCAGGTTGGCCCACGACCACAAATAATGGCGTAAGAAGAGGAGGCCTGTACTCAACAGTGTGTTCAGGAGGCTGGATAGAAAAAAATACAAATTTATTGTTCTTTCGTTATTTATTGTTGATGTACTTGTAACATCTTTGGAATCGGTCAGACAGTAGCAAAGGGGGCACTATAGGTCGGAAGTTACTGGTACTATATGCGGTTGCATCAGTCAGTCTACCTGTCATCCAGGGCCGGGCCGTATGGGGGCAGGGCAGAGGGGGGTTCATTGCAAAATTTTCTTATCATTAAATGTTGTTTTTGTTTGAATATGTTTCGCTCCACTCCGCTTTGCTACGCTTCGGCTATGCTTCTTCTAAGTTCAAACTTGACCTATAACCCAATAGAAATTTAGACAAATTTGGCTTTTTATTACTTTCAGTCTCAAGCTCACTCCACTGGTTTTAGTTTTACATTCTAACCTAACCTAACCTACAAGTTTCACACCAAATTTGAGTTTAAGAAGTATTTCATAAGCTTCTAAGTCTGGTTAATTTTAGTCACAGAGAAAAAAAGGTCTTATATGAAGAGTTCCCTGATCTAATGGGTTCCAAGCTTGATTTTCACATAGGAGATACAGGTTCAAATCCTGACCATGGACCAATGACATAATTAATTTATCATAAGCACATCATCAGACGTTCAGTGTTTCAGATGAGACGTTAAGCACATATAGTATCACTACTTGGTAGTAGTAGTCATAAAACCCCTCCATCAACCCGCTCTGAGCTGAAAAATATGGCTAAATCTTACTCGTATCTGGGTGGCCTATGCCCTTCGGTGGGGAAATAAATGGGCGACGTTAATTTTTTGTTTTTTTTACCATGTAATAAAAATAGGATTTTTTCGAAAAAAAAAGGTCTTGCCCCATGGCGCTTCCTTTGCTCGAGTCCAACCGTGGAATCACTCAGAATGTAACAATGCAATTTACTTTTCTATAGTGGCGATGGGCTAGCTAGCACCACTATCATGCAATGGATACTGGCTTGATTAATAGCTTTCTGTGGTGTTCTTTATTAATTGTTTAATTCTTTAACAAACAGAAAGTAAATAAATATTATATTTACAACTGTGAGTCTATTTTGGTATACTTATTTCCATTACTAGCGTGACATGAAGCATCCAGAGAAACAAAACTTACGGTTTAAGCACTTGGCCAAAGCAAATGAGCGAAACTTCGTTTCAGTAAAATTAAATACTTTCTGTATAAGCGTATCATGTAGGGGATGCTTTAATGCACGATTATCTTGACAATTTAGCACGCACAAGGTATTATTTCTCTCGTAATGTAAACACGAAAACACAGTCTTAGATAAATTTTATGTTTGACATTTGCTTGTTGACAAAAAATAATACCTACTCTGTGATCGGCCGCGCTGCGAATAATATAAGTGCGGTCCGAAAAAGGATTTATGTATTTATTTAATTAGGCACATCAACTGTACATATTCAAAATATTACGATATAAATATGGCGGTATTGTTCTTATATGAGTTCCTATAAATAGATGAGAACAGCTTTGACCATTGTTGTAATAGTAAAGTTAATTATGACAACAATTTAACTAAGAATTTTAAAATAATTTAACTTAGGATTTAGGTACATAATTAATTAGTAATAGTAGTTAACAAAAATACACTTTACCTTAGTTTAAATTCGGCCGAATTAGAGAATTTCAACCGACTAAATTGTGGACCCCCGTAAGGAAAATTCTTGACGCCTTGGGTAAATTTGAGCCAAGATAGCACATTTCGAACGGTTGTTGGTTGGAACCACAGAACATTAAATAAATGTTCTGTGGTTGGAACAAATAGTTGCGTGACTAGCGTGCTTAAAGTTTCACCAGCTCCAAACGGACCGCACCGCAACGTTGGTCAGTGTGGTGTCGGTCTGTGAACTAAGACCACAGATCACCCTCTGTGACTGAGACCAAGCCAGCCAACCGCGTTGCTACATTATTAATTATTATTATTGCAGTGCATTCCAACTTTTCTTTTCGCCGCCGATAAGTTAAAAAAATGGAAAAAGCAATAACCGGGTCACGCCAGGTTCACTTCAAACAAATCAGCGACAACAGCCGCTCACACACAGCTACATTGCATTCCGTATAAGCACATGCCACCACACGCACACATTGCCAAGTTTCGGGTTGTTTCTGGTGGTACGAGACGAGGCTATGCAATGCATGCGACGAGTCAACGTCATTCGTCCGGGCGGCACGTGTTAACTTGTTTGTGTGATTTGCGCGCAGATTATTATTTATTATTTTCATGCAAGATGAGTAAATATTGTGCGGTATACGGTTGCCTCAATAAGGATTCTACAAATAAGGATCTAGCATTTTTCAAAGTACCCCGAGATAAGGAAATGTGAGTATCCATCCATACTATAGTACCTATATTGTTTGTAAAGTAAGTTTTAGGTTTTGCATCGGTGAACACAAAAATGCTACTTTACTAACTCTAATCGCTAATAATAATAACTTATAGGCATACGACCTTGTGTTTACAATACGTAGGTATATAAAAAGCTTTTAGATAACTTGCAATGTATGTTGTTCTACTTATGTAGGTATGTTTGGTCGGGTGGAATCTTGCAACTTAATTTTCAAGTAGATATTTTTTTAACTGATTGAGCTGTAATTTTGCATTAATATAAACTCGGGTAACAGTCCCAGTAGGTAACTATAATTACCTATAGCGTCCTACACCAAAGTATTTTTCGTTCAGCGATTTTCTTTGTGATACGCGCATTCGTGATCGTAGAGGGGGGAGTTGCGGAATGCGGGGGGGAGGAGAGGGGGGAGTTGGGTTCAAATAAAAGGTTTATTTTCGACCGAGCGAGCGTAGCGAGCTCAGCGTCTCAGTTTCAGCATTGGGCAAAAATGCTTTTGTATGCATTTCTTTCAATATTTTTTACTTTTAATTGTATCTACTAATTTACATTGTTTCAGACGCTTAAAGTGGCTGAAATTGATGGACCGTGAGGATTTGATTAATTCAACTACCCAATCTACACGTGTTTGTGAGATACATTTTAACCACCGGGACATCAGAGAAAATCCAGCTCGAAAATTACTAGAGAAGGGATGTACTCCATGCTTGCATCTACCAAACCTAACTAAAGTAGATGAAGAAACACAGACTGAAATACGCATCACTGACTTTTCAAGCCAAACTGTTTCCAGTGCCATAGATTCCTCCAGCCAAACTACAGATTCCACTTCAGACCAAAAAACACTCACTTCGGACCAAGGACCTGACACTTCGAAACAAGGAACCGACGCTCAAGAAATAAATAATATGCGTAAAACATCGGATACTCAAACCTCTGTTCAGCTTTCTGCAGATACTCCTCGTAAAAGAAAACTTAAATCTGACGTATTAGGTTTAAAGAAACGGTTAAAAATGTCAGAGGCAGGAGATTCGCAAAAAGAAATGTTCCTTAAATTATGTGATCGATTGTTGTCCACAAAATTAGCAGAACTGGTTAAAGCCAATCTAACTTTGAAGTCAGGTGCAAGAGGGAACCGATACAGTCTTGCCTATAAAATGTTTTGCTTGAGTCTATATTACGTTAGCCCACAAGCTTATCGATTATTAGGACAAACTCTTAGTTTGCCATCGAGACTTACGTTAAATAGAGTCTATATCCCCATCTTCACCCAAATAAACGATGATTTGTTGGCAGCGCTGAGGTTAAAAGTAAATAATATGTCTGAGCGTGAAAAGCATTGCTCTATCGTCGTAGATGCAATGAGTCTGAAAACTAATCTGTTTTATGACATTAAAAACGATAAGATAATTGGGTTTCACGAGATAGATGGTGTACAGTCACCAACACCAGCAAAGTATGCTCTAGTAGTTCTAGTACGGGGTATTTTTATTAAATGGTCACAGCCAATAGGGTTCGCATTGTTATCCAATTGTAAAAATGACAATGACATTTCAAAGTGGATTGATAAAATAATATCGAAACTATTTGAAATTGGGCTAAAAATTCGAGTAATGGTATCAGATCTTGGACCAGATCTATTAAGTGCAACTAAGAAAAGAGGGATTTCTACAGACAAAACATATTTTGAAGTGAATGGTAATAAAATCTATTACATTTTTGATGCACCTCATTTAATCAAATTAGTCCGCAATAAGTTACTGAAATACGACTTCCACTTTCAAAATGATGCTGTGGCAAAAATTGAACACATCAAAAAATTTTACGACCTAGATAAAGAAAAAACGTTTAGGCAAGCATATAAATTAACTGACAGCCACATTAGACCATCCAACTTTGAAAAAATGAAGGTTAGTTTTGCGACCCAGCTTTTGAGTCGAACTGTAGCATCCGGACTATCGTGCTATGTAGATTTTGGAATAATAGAGCAATCAGCTAAGCATACTGTAGAGTTTGTTAAAAAAATGAATGACCTTTTTGACGTTCTCAATTCTTCAACACTGCAACAAAGCAATACAAACAAAAATGCATTCTGTGGAAGTCAATTACAAATTGATTTCTTTAATGAAATACTTATGTTGTTTCGAACGTTGAAACTTATCAACCCTCAAACAGGATCCGACGTCACCAAAACCGTGAAATTCATTCACGGCTTTCAAATAACTATCATATCCATTATAAATTTATTCAAAGATTTACAACAAGAAGGTTTTAGTTTTTTACTGACCAGAAAACTAAATCAGGACGTAATAGAACAGTTTTTCGGAAAAATCCGTACGAAAAATGGTATGTCCACGGAGCCAACAAGCAGACAATTCATATCTGCATTTCAAAAGCTTTTATTTGCTGATATGGTTCAGGCACCTAAAGAAGGAAATTGTACTGCAGAATTATCTAAATTCGTTTTGGGCTTAAACGATTTTAAAAGGGGTGTTGAAAACAATAATATTAATAGCACCGATCCTAACGTTGATGGCACTACTACTGTATTACCAGCTAATGAATTACGCGAAATCGTACGTGCAGATTACACAAATTTTGATGTCCCAGAACAAAATGCATTTTTTTATGTTTGTGGAGCTTTGCTAAAAAAGTGTATTCAGAAACACGACTGCAGATTGCTGAAATCGTATGTAGAAGATCAACCTTCTAATTTAAGTGTCCAGTCAATGTACGTTAATTACAGAAATTACACGGCCGAGAAAAATTTACTGGTAGTGCCACCTGAAAGTTTTGTTAAAAATATTGAGAGGATGGAACAAGTATTCAAAAAGGAGTTTGAAAAAGAACACATCAATTGTAAAATTGGTATGACCATTTATGACGCAATAAAGGACATACAATTTTCAATGCCTTGTCCATGCTTTCCAAAGCAATATTTACAAAAACTATTTATAAGAATGAGAATTTATTTTACGTTAAGTAACAATAATAAAGCCTTCCGCACCAGCCGAAATCGCCGCAAGTACTTTTCTGTGTCAAATTTATAGATATTTATTTTAATAAAAAATAACCATGTATAATTTTTGTAGTATAATTTTACTTGCATTATATTTAATAAAGAAATAATAACTTTTTATAATGATTTTTAATAAAGAACGGGATGTTTCAGTTCGCGTATTCTAAAAAGATCAGGCCTGAAGCGCGCCGGGAGCGAGTTTCGCATTATGCAGTCTTTTTTCACGTTTGCTTAACTTCAGACATGATCTTTTTACAATACGCGAAGTATACCCCCTCCAAGCGGCACTCAGAGACAGAATACGGGGCATCACCTGTAAGTAGGTACTTGTTTTACCGTGCAGCGAGCGACAAGCGACGACGCAACAAATCCGCACCGCAACCCGCGGCGCTAAGCGACAACCCTAGCCGTTTGAGCAAGAGTAGGTAGTTATCATGCGAACAGGGGCCTAGTGAACTTACTATTTCTTATTTATACTATGACCGGGTGCCACACCCACAACACCACCCGCGATATAAAAAACCACAACATGATTCAAATAAGATCGAAGATTTCGCGGGTTATTTTATGGTGTCGCAATCTTAGACGTTCGGACATATACCATACTATGTATTATATTATGCTCTTTTTGTTTTATTATTGTTAGTGGTTAAGTAAGCTTGTACAACATTACAACGGTACGCAAACCTTCGTGTGCTAGCCCGATCCGCACTTGATCGATTATTATTTCTATTTAGTATAATTTGAAGAAACCTGCACCTTTCTTAGAACATCCCTTTTCCTACACGTCCGTTTCCCAAAATGTTTAAAGATCTTTTTACTAAAAGAGCCATATACTTAGTAGGTATGGTACACATGACGTGTAATGAATATTATCAATAAATGATGTCTATGTCTATGTCTATGTCTACATTATTTTCATATATTCACGGATTCATTCGGGGGGAATGATTGTGCCCATCATTATGAAGAAGTTACCATATAATATTATAGTACATTATGATACAAGTGTGGTATGTTGGTCATTACACTCGAGTCGGTTCGGCGAAGGCTTAATGGAGACGAGAAGTGTAATGACCAATGCTCACGTGTTTCATACGACGTTTTTCAACACACTTGCGAGGAAAAGTAAATAAAAGTTCACATTTATTTAAAAACTTTAATTATTGAAACAGTTATTAAAAGTACAATTATTGAAATGATATGCTACCGCCTTATGAGGCATTTGTACTGTCTGTTTAATTGTATTATTAATAATTTCATTGCTTTGTTCTTGGGTAACTGTAAATGTCGGTGATAATGCAACATTCTGAAAGGAGGTAGAAGAACATTGCGTTTCATCATTAGCAAACGTATGAAATCCCAAATCATCATTGGCATATGAGGTGGGAGGACGCGGTTCAGGGCAGAACTTCTTGGATTGTGGCTCCAAATGGATTGCTTGTGTTATTTTGGCACTTATGTCGGCTTTATTTTGGATGGAGTCCTCAATATATGACTCGGCGACATTATTAGATCGCCATCCCCCATGGCGTTTTAAAGTCAATATATCGGCTCCTGAATTAGCCAGCAATGTAGCTGAAGTCCGCCTAAAACTGTGTCCGGTGTAAGCGTCAGCCTGTGGTAAGCCTAACAACTTGGCAGTTTCTCTAGGCATCGATCCAAATTTGTTCACTCCGATAGGCTGACTGCCGTTTTGAAAATTTTGGAAGAACCGGTCAGATTTTCCTTTTGTTGAACGTAAAGTTTCATATTTTTTCACTATTTCATAAAATGGTCCGTGAATAGTAAATGACCGAGGAATTTTATTTTTAGTGTTCGGAATTTTGACAAGTAGCATCTCTCCGTGATTCTCTATATCTTTTGTCGTAATGTTGTTTAATTCCTGACGCCTACAGGCACCAGTAATTCCGAATATTAATGCGACCTGAAAATAAATAAATTCATAATTAAGTTATAATAATCGTACTTAGTTCCTATTATATCAACACTCACAATACCGCCTACAAATATTACCTATAATAATGAATACAAAACTAAATAGTGGAACTGACCTTTGTCGCTAGATATTGATTATCCGGTGCTTCTTTAATGAACTTCTCCACTTCATTAGGTGTTAAAACCTTGGATTTTCGACTGTAAAAGCCGTCTGAACGTCTTTTCAAGAATGCAGTTAGATTGGTGTACGCTTTGATGTCAATTGCATTTTTATTCTGCACTCTGCACACTGCATTCGGTACTCTTCAACATAGAATATATACACCAAAGCGAACTAGGCTTATACCTCTTCGCCAGTTCACTAAAGTAAGCCATGAACACGTTCTCTGAGAAAGAGAAAGCATTTTTGCTATTTTTGCGTAGGCTTGCATGTATTTATCTTTTGATTTTGAGGGCAAAAGACTATCACTCGCATTTTGCGCTTCAACTATGATATCTGGCGGCGTACACTCGATAAGTAATTCTTCGTTATCTAAATTCGACATTTTACAAAACAACACTAACGAAATGCAATACTGTGAATAAACTTAACAAACAGAAACCCATTTAAAAGATGGCGGCCGTAATTTTATTTTTTCGCGCGCTCAGCGCTGCAGCGCGCGCAAGTCTGAGATAAGGGCACCGGCAAAATGGCCACATATTTATAAATTTTGAAATTGGGTATTTATAGGTAAAAATACACCGTCAAAATATAAATACCAACAAGCTAACAAACAGTTTCATGAAATTCTTTAATTATTTATCACATTTTGAATTGAATTTTATATTTACGCAAATAACTACTTAGCTGTTTTCGAAACATTAATACTTCTTGCTAATATCTGTATAGTATTATAGTATCTGTGCTAATATTTAAAAAGATATGTAATGAAAAGGCACTAGTGCGATAATGTAATGTAAAAGGCACGGCATGGGTAATATTCTGCATTATCAGTGTAAATACGCTGTAATAAGACCTACTTTACGAGCAGGTGTGTTGAAAATAATATTATGGTGGCAAATGTTTTTTTTTCGTCCCTCAGAACAGCACATTGACCCGATCAGCTGATTACACGTTACTATGGGAGACCCAAGAAAATTCGTTTCCGACTAGGTATGTTTCTTGGGGAAAGTTGTATATAAGTATCTAATGATGAGTAAGTACTATAATTTCCCCAAATATGATCAGTTGAATGTCACCATGTTTACAGTCGCACCTTTTCCGAGATGGAGTGGCAGAGACCGTATAGCCAGGCAGAACAGAATAACACTGCATGTCTCAGATAGGGACAGATGGGAATTTTACTTATTATTTGAAGTTACGCATCTGCCGCTCCATCCGGGAAACATCATACATTCCGTTTAGGTGTCATAGGTGTCATGATCATGAATTAATAATATATAACGCAGGGTGACATTTAATTAAATGACCACCTTCTATTAGCAAATATATGCCCTAGAAATATTGAAAAAAAATTGGTATTCGAATATTCGACTTTTTTCTTAGTATTAGTCGAATTAGTTGAATATTATTCGAATTATTCAAAAAGTTGTAAACTAGTATTATAATCATGTTTTTAATTGCCTATGTCTTACTTAGATTAAATAACAGAGAGACAATTAGGAATGAGTCTTACCAAGTACAAGACAAAATGCCATATTTATAAATCGAGGCCTGAGAATGTGATAGTATTGATAAATAATAAAATAAAATACTTTGTTCAATAATAAGTAACTCACTTAGAATCTTTGATGTAATTGACTAGAAATAAGTATGAAATTCTAAATATTATGTATGTTTGTTCGTAACGTCACACACATTCAACATCCCACCCAAATGACGCGCATTACAAAACTTAATAGATTTATTAGAAAGAAATTCAACTAAGAAACTGTAAAAATCAGAATTGTGAGAGCAGCTACTTCGCACAAATATAAAATAATTTTAATCCCACCATTTAACTCTGGCTTTTTCTTCAAATTACTTTTAGCGCGTCTAGGGGGAGCGCATCTTTTAAGAAACACTTTAAATTGATGCACATTATATTTAGCAAATGAAACACCCTTGTCGGCGCAGAGGAGTGTTATAATAGCTCTTAGTTTATGAAACAGCCGCATAAAGAGGGGTATTAATACACCGGCGTGTGTTTAAAAACCGGGCCGCAGGCGATGTTTTTAATTAAATGATGGGAATAAAGAAACTTGACAGAAAATTATTATTATACTTAGTAATTTGATAAAACAAAAATATCACCGTTTTGAAATCAATGTCCTTGTTCGAATTATTGAACCCAGCTTGCAAGCAGTAATGAAACAGCTATACTAAGCAAGTGCCCGTCTCATTTGAATTATTGAACCCAGCTTGCAAGCAGTAGTGAAACAGCTATACTAAGCAAGTGCCCGTCTCATTTGAATTATTGAACCCAGCTTGCAAGCAGTAGTGAAACAGCTATACTAAGCAAGTGCCCGTCTCATTTGAATTATTGAACCCAGCTTGCAAGCAGTAGTGAAACAGCTATACTAAGCAAGTGCCCGTCTCATTTGAATTATTGAACCCAGCTTGCAAGCAGTAGTGAAACAGCTATACTAAGCAAGTGCCCGTCTCATTTGAATTATTGAACTCAGCTTGCAAGCAGTAGTGAAACAGCTATACTAAGCAAGTGCCCGTCTCATTTGAATTATTGAACCCAGCTTGCAAGCAGTAGTGAAACAGCTATACTAAGCAAGTGCCCGTCTCATTTGAATTATTGAACCCAGCTTGCAAGTAGTAGTGAAACAGCTATACTAAGCAAGTGCCCGTCTCATTTGAATTATTGAACCCAGCTTGCAAGCAGTAGTGAAACAGCTATACTAAGCAAGTGCCCGTCTCATTTGAATTATTGAACCCAGCTTGCAAGCAGTAGTGAAACAGCTATACTAAGCAAGTGCCCGTCTCATTTGATTCAACTTGCTGCTGCAACGTAACAGTTTGGTGTATGCTTGGTCAAACAGAATCGCTCTTTCTCAACGGATAGTCTGGGAAAGTTATGTTTGGGGAAACGATTGTTTTGGAAATTATGTTTTGGGAAAGATATACTGTGCCCAAATGAAACTGCGGGGTAAGCTGGCTGACAATATTGCTTTTTCTTTGAAATACCTAATTGTTTTGAAAATTGATAGTTTCGAGAGGTGCCTTGATAATTAGGGGTGCCTCGTCATTCTATTTCAGTTACTGACAATGATCAGAGCTAGCAACACTGCTTTCATTGCAACCAACTTAACGGCGAAGGGGAAATGTATATGGAATGCACTTTAAAGAGCGTTTCGGATAACTTGTCTGGAGCGTAATTTGGCTGTAGTGCTCAACTGTCAAAAAAATGGTAATAAGCAATATGCGGCTGCGAGAATCAGATAACGTTTGTAGGTAGCTGCATACATACAACCTCATAACAGTAGGTACCAAATAAGTAAATTACAAATGATACCGACGACAATCGAACACAAACATGAATATTTATAGTAGGTAAGAGTTCGTTATGATATTTTCTCCCTAGCTTTTGGGTAGGTAACACATTTTTCAAAAGTTAGCAACATGGTTTCATTGCTACTAACTTACGGCGAAGGGACAAGTTATCTGATGCACTTAACCTAGGGAAATCTTAGCTTACTTTCTTTCAGATCGTTTATTTATTTAGAAAAATAAAGTGGGGTTAGTTATATAACTGACTCAAGAAAGACTGGACCTCCTATTTGTTAATAATAATGAATGTATTCCATTAATGTCCTCGCCGAGGGGCACTTGTCTTTACCCGGATACGAGTAACACAGATCCATACTCCTCCGGAGGGATGTCGAGCTGGTGGCCAACCCGACTGTCACAAGTTATCAAGCGGCCCTATTAGGGCCTCTGACCAGCTTCGAGACTGGACCACCGAGTAGCGACTGCAGCCGGGACCTGCAGCTTATCGACTACTAGCACCGAGTAGCGACTGCAGCCGGGACCTGCAGCTTATCGACTACTAGCACCGAGTAGCGACTGCAGCCGGGACCTGCAGCTTATCGACTACTAGCACCGAGTAGCGACTGCAGCCGGGACCTGCAGCTTATCGACTACTAGCACCGAGTAGCGACTGCAGCCGGGACCTGCAGCTTATCGTGTCATTAGAAACACGGAAGCATAATGCCACATAGAAACAAAGACAATCGCATAGGCAGGCACCAATATTCGCATCGAATTCGCATCGAAACGAAGCTCTACATTAAAAATCAAGAAAAGTTTTTTGTTTTTCGATGGTACTTTTAAAAGGCTTATGTATAAACGATCACCAAAAACGCACCTATTTTACTACTACTAAATTCGAAAAGACCGCCAGAATTAGTAAACGACCACCAACTTGTGTTTGGATAAATGATCACCAAACTTCTTTTTATGTTTTGTGTAGGTACTTAAGTTTATGTTTTATGTTTTTTTTTGTTCTTACACGTTCAACCTAACACGAAGGATAAAGGGGGCTTCGCTTCGCTCACCTCCTTAACCCTTCAATTAAGCTACCGCCGTATTTTGCCCTGATATTTTCTGCAACTTTTGGTGATCATTTACCCATTTTGGGTAGGAAAAAAATATTTGTGTGGTGGTAGAACATTTAAATTGTTCTCCTTTTTCTCGTTTTATCAGTTGTATTCCATGCATCAAGATATTGGCAGTAATGATTACAAGAATTGTCTGTAAATAAATTAAAAATGTCGTTAAAAATCACTTATGTAAAAAAGCTTACTACAAAATATCAGATTATGTAGAAGACAAGAAAGCTTGGGAAGGTGTTTGCTCCAATTCTGTAAAAAATAACGTATAAAGCTGGAGGTTTCTAGTCGCCTCTTTGCCTCCAGCATCTAAAACATTGATTGAGGTGACGGAATTCAAATTGAGTTCTATATTTCCCTGTACCTTATACATGTGTTAGTTTAAGATTTGACATTCTCCAAATGTTACGTGTTTCTTATGGAAATAAACTCATTTGAAATTTGAATTTTTGAATTTTGACGGCAGGGGAAACGAACATAATACCAAATAAACTGCAAACGACGTACGAGATATTTTAAAGGTCTATCAAACAATGTTTGCCAGAATGCAAGGTGCAACTGACGCTATTAAAATATGCCTACCAGATGTTACTGTGAAAGGTTGTAATTTTCAATTTAATTTAAATAATCCCTGAATAAGCCATGTTGCAACCTTCAGCTCCAGGCACATCTCCACACTAGGATATCGTGTGTCATCCGTCGTTGCGTTGCAGTGTTGCAGAATCATCGCCGAGCCGACCCACTAACAGCCGCACTAAGTCACAATCAATGCGCGACTGATTGGCCGGCCGCTCGCTGGCTCGGGCGAACAACACGTGAGGTATTTTTAAACTTCAGGGCTACTGTGAATAAGCTTCTGAACCGGACGGTGACTTTGACCTAAAAATCTTGAGTTTATAGTAAGTTGGCTTTCAAATGAACATCCGTGTGCTCCCTCAATATCTTCGTTGGAGCATGGAGACATGTCGCAGCGACATCATAGAATGGCCAACCATTTCATGATTTGATGAAACATGTCTTATTAAAATAATTTTTATTCAGTACTTACTACCGTTTTTGTGATCTACATATGTCAACGTAAAATTGTCAAAACCGTTAGTTGATAAACTAATGTTTTTTTCTGTTAGCTTGTTAACTATCGACAGATAGTAAACTGTAGCGTTCTGCTCACTATATGACGCGTTAGTTGATAAACTAACGGCTAAAACCGTTAAATATAAAACTGATTTAAAGTTGAATTGCAAACGAAATACTAGGGCAAACAGCGGTAGCTTCGCTGCGCTCGCCCCCTCTAGTCTTCGTGTTAGGTTGACATGTAAGAATAAAAGAAACGTAAATTCTAAACCCTGTCGGTCTGGTTTACTATCTGTCGATAGTTGATTAACTAACACGTAAGTTTATCAACTAACGGTTTTGACTATCTTACGGTGACACATTCATGTCGAACGAACACGAAGACAATTCGGGGGCTTCCCAGCGCTCGTCCCCTTTCGTCTTCACTTGAGCTACCGCAGTGTTTTTCCCTGAAAGATTTCTTCGTTCAATGAAAATCCTAATTCAACCATGCTTGGCCATTCATGATATGGTCAATTCTACGATATGATTACGACAGAAACATAATTTCGATGGTGGCTCTCTTGGCAAAGTTGCGTTTGAGTGTTGCCAACAACAAAACGTGTCAGACACCATTGGGATTACAAAATAAAGCTTGAAACAGATAAAAACCGGCCAAGTGCGAGACTCGCGCACTGAGGGGTCCGCATATATATCTTTTTTTTTGTGAAGGAACTCTTAATTGATGATTTTCTGATTTTTTTCTTTAATTGTGTTAGAAGACCTTGCTTAGTGCTATATTTCATGACTCCAGGTCAACGGGAAGTACCCTATAGGTTTTAATTCCCTTGCGAATACCAAGCAATTTCATTGATAAAAATTGCATTTAATTATAGGTAGTCTATGCCATGAATACATATTTTTTTTGTATATATTTATTGCACATAATAATAGTAGTATATGTGACTGCTGCATAATGGAGGGCATTAAAACTCGAGAGTGGGTTTATGAAACGAGCCGAAGGCGAGTTTCATAATAATATCACTCGAGAGTTTTAATGCCTAATTATGTACAGTTACATACACTAGTTTATCTACACACATATCATAAGCTCTCTTTGATGTGTTCAGGAACCGCATGTTTGACCGGCATTGTGGTTCTGCAATTGTTTAGCTTGTTTTTTAGTGCCAACTTCACGCAGGCGGGCGTCGGCGTTCGAAATTTGAATGTCAGTACCAACTTCACAGACAAACTAGGGACGGCACGCGGGTGGGCGTCGGCGTTTGAAATTTGAATGTCATTATATGTAGAAAAACTACACATAATGACCATTATGTGTAGTATTCCAGATACGAAACGAGTTTTTACCAAGTAGTTTAACATAATGCTGATCGTAACGTGCGGTTTTTGAACGCAGTAAAGAGGGTTTATGATACCTGTGTAGGTAAACGACATAAGATATAATAAAACAGACAGAACATCTACAAAGGCATCCTTATATAGAGATCTCTTCCAGAAAACCCAAGGTTGATAAGAATAATTTATATACAGGATAGACCTATGTGCTCTGATAAGATACATATATGCATACACCGATTTACTTATCAGCTATGAATAACGTATCGATTATCGATATCGATATCAATTATACTTAGTTTATTTAAGAAATATATAACTATTGCCCGCACGCTACACAGCGATTGTGGCACGCGCGGTCACTACCTGGCACTAAGTGCAGGAACATCTGCGCTGAGGGCCCCACCCAGCACCCACCCCCCACCCACCCTCAGCATAACGCTGAGTTAGTGCCTTTTGCACGCCAAGGACACACCGTGACCCGTGACCCTACCGCGTGCTGTGTCGATATTTGACCAGGTAGTCCAATACATCTAGAAACCTGTCTCAAGCTGAACCTATTTCAACCAACACGTGTGACAGTATCAGAATTATATAATTCCACCTGTTGTATTTTTATAAGTTATTTTTTTTGTTAAAAAGATAGCATTTGACTATGACGTCACATACTAGTATTTCGTAGAACTCGTCAACAAATTACCGTTTTGACAGTTCCTAAAAAGTATCTTTTTGAGTAGCAGTCAAATAACGTCTGTTTTATTTTTGTCTTTTTAGGGTTCCGTACCCGAAGGGTTCCAAACGGGACCCTATTACTAAGACTTCGCTGTCCGTCCGTCCGTCCGTCCGTCCGTCTGTCACCAGGCTGTATCTCAAGAACCTAGCTAGCTAGAGAGTTGAAATTTTCACAGATTATGTATTTCTGTTGCCGCTATAACAACAAATACTAAAAAACAGGATATGAATGAATGAATGAATGAATGGTGCTTCTCCAGCCAGGGTTCTAAACCTGTTCCGGTATTTCGGCCGGCATACCAGAGAGCACGAGTTTTGAGGGGGGGCGGAATGACCTGCTCGATAGGAGAGGAAGGAGCGTGAATTCAATCGACCGACTCTTCAGCCTGAAGCCAATATAGGATATGTGGAATGGGGAGGATATAGGATTTGGAGAGCAGCTGTTGTTTTCTTCAACTTCATGTTTTCCTTCTATTTTCAGGTATTGTTATAGGTTGAGTTTCCTGTCCTGTCGTGTTCGTTTGGGTTATCCGGTAAGGTCTCCGTTTCGCTTTCGCTGTCTGTTTCTGGAATATGGTATATTTGGCTCGATGCCTTTCTGACTTCGTCCCTGTTGTGTGCTGATTCTGTCCAGTAACTGTGTTCTTTACCGTAGTATTTGATGTCATGCTTAAGGGAATCCTTCCAGGTGTAAATGGGTCGGCCAACTTTCTTCTTCTTTGCTTCGTATTTCAATGCAGCGTGGAGTAGGTGTTTTTGTGGGCGTCGTAGAATATGTGTATAGTAACACATCCGATGGTTTTTTATTTGTTTGGTTATTGTTTTGCCCTGTAGTAAGTCATGAATTTTGTGGTGTCTTGGATAGCTTCTGGCGTTCTCGAACATGTCTCTGAGGATCAGGCGTTCATATTTTCTTAGTCTAGAACGGTTTGCTTTGGTGAGGGCTGCCGCTTTAAGTCCGTATGTTATACACGGTGCTATAACCATTTTGTAAATCAGGCGTACTATTTTCCAGTCCATGTTGGATTTCTTTATAAAATTCATTAGGGCCTTGGAATTGCCTATGGCTTGCCGGCATCTCTTCTTTATTGTGTCTCTCCTACTATGTCCTGCCGTTATATATGTGCCGAGATATTTTATTTCGTCTACGGGTCGTATTGGAACTCCGTCCAATACGATCACTTGTGGGCGCTGGGTGTTTATGGGGTCTCTTATAAGAATTTTCGTCTTTGTTTCGTTAGTATCGAGCCCTACTGTTTTTAATAGTGCTTTCAAGTGCGTGACGATTTGGTCAAGGTGTTGTAAATCTTGACAAACGATGATGAGGTCATCCGCGAAGGAGAGAATAAGTGGTAAGACTATTTCTTCATCTTGGTCCAGTTTTATGTTGGGAATTTCTTCTTCCAGTGTTTTGAGTACATCATCCATTAATATTGTAAATAGTCTTGGTGACAGTGGACAGCCTTGCTTTACTCCTTTTCCTTTGTTGATCAAGTTACTTTGCTGTCCGAACCATTTGATGCAGGTCCGTTCATACATGCAGGCTTTTATTATCCTATTGGTTAAAATCTTATTGGTCCTTGAAAGGAGAATATCCTTGAGCACGTTTAGGTCTATAGTATCAAATGCTTTGGCGATATCTAGTGCCAGTACATATGTTCTGTTACCCGCGCGCCATTCTTCGTCTAATACTCTGCGTAGTGTGAAGATGTGGTCATCGGTGGATCTATTGCGGAGAAATGCTGCTTGGTAGTTCCCGAGTTCTTTTGTTATCTCGTCTAGTTTGATGAGCAGGTATGTCGCGTATATGCGATATCCTGTATTACACATTGTTATACGGCGATAGTCATTGGTGTCTTGCGGGTTTCTGATTTTGGGGATAGGTACTTGGACCGTTTCATTCCAGGACTCCGGTATTATATTTTCTGTCCATGCTCTGTGCATTGTTTTGGTAATAACCTTTAACAGTTGTGGCGGTATTCCTTTGTACAGTTCCGGGACTACCTGATCTGTACCCGGCGCTGTTCCGTTACGCATGCGGCTGATTATCGTTTTTATGTCGGCTATTGTTGGACCATTTTCTAGATAGTCAGGGTTTAATGAAGTTTCGTTAGGGATAATCATAATGTTAGGGCCTTCTGATTTCCTTAATTCCTGTTCCCAGCGTGACATTGGGATAAATCGTTGTTTTTTCCACCGTCTCGATTGAAGCTGGTGTCGTCTGTAATAGTGGTACACGATTTGCATGCGTTTGCTTGGGTGTTTTTTTCCTAGGCCTTCAAAAAATGCTCTGCATTCTCGTTTTTTTTCTTTATCAATAATTTCCTCAAGACGTCGTCGGCATTCTTTGAGTTGTTTATTGATTGTTTGGTCGGTTGGTCGACGTCTTTTAAGGAATTTGGCCTTTTGTAAATTTGCCAGAGCAATTCGGTGTTCCCGCGATCTAGCGGGTTTTACGGAAAGTGTTTTTTGGGCTACTGACTTCATAACCCCTGTAATAGATTCCCACGGAATGTCGGGCGTATATTCGTCGTCATTTTCTTTAAATTTGTAGTTGTTCGCCGTAAGTTCTTCCATAATCCCGTTATGGTATTTTACTTTTGTGTCATTCATTTCATCTCGTGCTAGGGCGGTGTACGAACACTGTTTATAGTTGAACTTTAAAGCTGTTATCGCTTTGTACTTAGTTTGGGTTGTACTCTTTGTTGATTCCATTTGCGTGTCGCCAGTTCTTGGAAGCAGGTTTAGTGGGTCTATTTCACCCCAGATTATCTTGTGGTCGGAAATATGCAGGTAGCTCCATTGTCCTCTGATGAAGTTAAATGTGTGTGGCGCATTATTCGAGATAATTATATGGTCTAGTTGTGATTTTGTTTTCCCGTTAGACCATGTGGCCCGACATGACTTGCGAGCCCAGGTGGTTTCTATTTTTAAGTTTTCGCGGGAACAGATATCCATTAGCATTTCTCCGATGATATTTGATGATTTGTGTAGGAGATTTGTTCCTATAATTCCCTTTTTCCTGTATTCCTTTGTATCGCCTAGTCCGATATGCGCGTTAAAGTCACCTAGCATTAATATTTTGGCTTTGTTTGGTTTCTTTTGAATAATCTTTATAAGTTGCGAAAACGCTGCGGTTGCTCTCGTGGAAGAGCTGGGGATATGTGCGTTTATTTCATATAGTGTATTAGTGGCCGATGTTATTGTTGCTGCCATGGTTTCCAGGTCGCGATTTATATTGTGGACCGTTAAGTTCAGGTCCTTTCTAATTAGTATAGCTAAGCCACAGTGTGCGATGCTGGTTGTGCCTGATAGATACCAGAGATAGTGTTTTGACACGTATGTCCCGGCTATATACAGGCTATATGTATGTTTCTGTTTGTCAATTCAGCATCAATGTTGAGTCTCTTAGGTATTTCGGCGCATCCTCTAACGTTCCAAGTAGCAATGCGCATACGCTCGCATGTGACTTTTGGTTTATATATGGGGCTGTGTCGTGTCATCGTATATCCGGTGTTGTCAGGGATGTCATCTATTGATGTTATGGTTGACCCTGAGGAGGTCATGGGTGTTGCCTTAAGTATCGGGGAAGGTATGTTGTTATCAGTTTGGCTGTCGGTTGCTAGATTCGTGGGTAAATTTTGTGATTCAAGCAAGTATACGCTGTCGTAGTGGTTTCCTGTGAAGTTGAGGTTGATAGATCCCACTGCATCCGCGGGATTCTTGGGCCTGTATGTGAGCGATGGTGTATTTTGCTGGTGGATTGTTACGTTAATTAGAAAATATTCGGCGGCTGCTATTATAAACTCCTCTCCAGCCCAAGTGCCGTAATTCCACAGATTTTTAATGTAGTCATTGAGGGTTTCTTCAGGCTCGGCGATTGCAAACTTTATGTTCTGTTCATCGCAGTTTTCTTCTACATATTTAACTAGGTCCTTACGAATGTGGGTGTGGTCGAGTGTTAATTGATATAGGTGATTAATTTGATCAGCAATTGCGTGGAATAGGCGGTTACCATCTCTCGGCATTGATAAGGCTTTCATCTTTTTGGAATGTTGTTGAAAGAAAGAACTTAGAGCTAATTTGATTAATTTGAACTACCTACGTACCTATTGTTTATGGTACGGGTTGTGGCTGTCAAAGTTTGTGCGTATCTTTGCGCACTTATTCTCGGTATTTTCTAAGAGAATTGGAGGCTGGGCCTGGAAGCTTTAAAATAGGCGTGAGAGAGACCCGCTTAGGACAAAGAGTCTTTGATTTTATTTTGTTATTGTTCGTCAGCTGCCTTTCGTTAATTGCCTGTTTTCTGCAAGATGGTAAAATGATCCTTTTATGATGTGCAAGTGTTGGCTTTTACTCGCTATTTCTCAGAATATGCAGTAGGCTTGCATTATTGTTTATTTTATTTTGTAACAGGTCAAGATGGGCTGGTTGGACCGGATGGTGGCAAATAGTTTAGTTTTGTTTTAGTGCTTGGGTAGGTTCCTGCCTAGTTTTGTATTTTCGTATACCTATCACCTACCTATTTGTATGGGACTATGCCTATGGAATAGTTTAGAGTTAGCGTAGGAATTTGGAGCGAGAGCGGTATCTGTTTATGAAATGGTAACCAGCATTACGAAGGATGTTACCTGCCAGATATAAAGTTAGTTTTGCTGTTTTATCTGATACAGGGCTATCTTAATCGGAGCAATCTCACCAGGTTCTTGCTCAGCTAGTGATACTCTCTGCACTGATATCACCTACTTCAGTTCACTTCATTAGTGCGTAGTAGTGAGGTCCGTGACACGGGTCGAGGTTCAGTCCCTGTGCAAGGCCCTATTGTTTATTGCTCGTTGGAATTCGTTTTTTCTTAGCTCGTTGTCCAGAGAAGGGGCTTGTTGCACAAAAAAAAGACGTATTTGCTTCGCCGTTTTGCAGCTGTGTTAGTTTGAGGAATGTTTTTTTGGCGTAATTTATCTCTTTTGTTTAACTTTTTCTGTCCGGTATTGTTTGGGTTTTAGTGTCCTTATTCACGTGCCTGCAGGAAGTGCATGAAAGGGCCTGCCTCTTGGCGTGGGATAACACCACGACTCGTTGCGCAACTCTAGTTTCTATTGACTTAGCATTTATGATGATGTCGAATGTCTGTGATGAAATGAAGTAAGTCTGTTTCCCAGGTTGTTGCTGTTGAGAGAGCTTAATTTTATGGGTTAGATTCACTTAAGAAATACCTTAAATAATGAAGATTCTACGTCCTATGTAATCGTTTGTGTGTCCGGAGAAAGCAATTCATTGATAAGGTTAGGTTACTGCTGAGGAGATATCCCAGTGTCATGACACACCTAATGTGCTGGATAGGGTCGGGTAATACTCCAGGATAACGGCGTGTCGTTAGGGAGTACTGTTATGTATTGCGTGAGACGTAAACTCGGGGTCTCTTCTAGTAGATTCGTCTGTGGAGATAAATATTGGTTGCATGCGTTAGGACACTGAATAGGAACGGGCTCACCAGGCAATACTCGTTGAGTTGTCTCAGCTATGTGCACCTATTGTCGTACACAATATTGTACACGTATTGTCACAGCAGCGTGGCGTAGCCTATTATCTGGTAGGGCGCAGCTCAGAACCTATCTAATTCACATTTTACGCACTCTACTTTCACACTTGTAGCTATATTAGACACTCTCATATCATCTCGCTGATACAAAATCTCCGAAACGCGAGAAACCAGAGACAGAACAAAGGCGCGCGCCGGGTTGTAAACTATTGTTTGTTTAAATGCGTTTGCAAGATGTCGGAGGTCTATAGACACGTCCGTTCGGTCCGGCAACACAAACGCCACTCTATAACAACAAATACTAAAAAAAAAAATACTAAAAAACAGGATAAAAGAAATATTTAAGGGGGCTCCCATACAACAATTCTTTCAATACCACATACAAACTTATGGATGCACCTGGTTACGTACATGGAGTGTGAAAGTAACCGCACCAATAACTTTGTAAACAATATTTTGCTGTGTAAAATCCAAACTATTCACTCCACACCATCGCTTCCATTGAACGGTGGTACGGAACCCTTCGTGCGCGATTTAGACTCGCACTTGACCGTTTTTTTTATGTATCTTTCTTTCTTTCTTTGACAGTGACACACAATATGGTGCTATCTTTTGATTGCCTTCCTTGAACTACAAGTTTGAATTTCTCACAAATTAAGAAGACCACAGATTTAATCGATATTAATTTCAACTTGATGTCTTTGCGTGTTCCTGAAAAATAGGCTCTTGTCAGACGGACAGACGGAGGAGGAAGTGATCCTACAAGGGTTCCTTTATAGGCTCTTGTCAGACGGTCAGACGGACAGACGGAGGAGGAAGTGATCCTACATAGGCTCGGACAGACGGAGGAGGAAGTGATCCTACAAGGGTTCCTTTATTAAATAGGCTCTTGTCAGACGGACAGACGGAGGAGGAAGTGATCCTACAAGGGTTCCTTTATAGGCTCTTGTCAGACGGTCAGACGGACAGACGGAGGAGGAAGTGATCCTACATAGGCTCGGACAGACGGAGGAGGAAGTGATCCTACAAGGGTTCCTTTATTAAATAGGCTCTTGTCAGACGGACAGACGGAGGAGGAAGTGATCCTACAAGGGTTCCTTTATTAAATAGGCTCTTGTCAGACGGACAGACGGAGGAGGAAGTGATCCTACATAGGCTCTTGTCAGACGGACAGACGGAGGAGGAAGTGATCCTACAAGGGTTCCTTTATTAAATAGGCTCTTGTCAGACGGACAGACGGAGGAGGAAGTGATCCTACATAGGCTCTTGTCAGACGGACAGACGGAGGAGGAAGTGATCCTACAAGGGTTCCTTTATTAAATAGGCTCTTGTCAGACGGACAGACGGAGGAGGAAGTGATCCTACAAGGGTTCCTTTATAGGCTCTTGTCAGACGTCAGACGGACAGACGGAGGAGGAAGTGATCCTACATAGGCTCTTGTCAGACGGACAGACGGAGGAGGAAGTGATCCTACAAGGGTTCCTTTATTTCCTATCAGGTGCGGCGGCACCCTACACATGTAGATATGTCACCGGAAAATAATACGATCCGCAAGTTTATAAATTTCCTAGGAAATTTATGAACTTCCTTCTAGATTATATTAGGCTAGGTTAGGTTATGTTAGGTTAGGTTAGTATATTTATAAACTTGCGGAAAAAATATTAGGAAATTTATAAACTTGCGGATCGTATTATTTTCCGGTGACATATACACTTCAAAAGGAAAAACGGAACCATTATAGGATCACTCACTCTAGTGCCTGACCTAGATGTGTAGAAGTGGTTCTGTGAGAACAGTAGATCTCGCGAGACCTTCGACATATATACATACATATTATACATATTGTCACGACTACCGGATAAAAGGCTTTATTATATGTTTATTTTTCGCAACAATTTAACGAAGAAAGTCCATTTTTTCATTGAATTTCAGTTGCGTGAATTTTCAAATGACTATGCAGACTTTACAAAATAGGGGTATACGTTTTGGCGATGACTCGCGTTTCCTTGCTCCTAGGAGGTCAAATCTGTGTCTACGGGTTCGTATCGTGAAGGCGGAGAGAACTGCGTAGTCTGATTAGGGAAACATTTTTCGAAATAAAATCAAAAACTGAAATCCGTTATAACGAAAACATTTGCTAGCAAACGGTACCATGTCAAATGAAAGGGCTTGTCGCGAGAATTTAATTTTTTTTCATAACTTGGAAATACTAAATGCATCCTCCCCCCGCCCCCATTCTCCAAAAATACAGATTCTAAAATTTGGAAAAAAATAGTTAAGTTTATGAGAAACTAGCTGATACCCGCAACTTCAACTACGTGTTCCTAGGAATTATCATTTACCGAAATAACGTTACCCTCCTTCCTCCTGGTGCAGTCGGCTAAAACGTATCCTATATCGTATGTTAATCTTGCTCATAAACTATCTCTGTGCTTAATTTCAATATTGCTACTTCCTCATTTGATAATTCATGTAATATTAGTTGGATGTTTTAATAGGGGAGGCATTTGCCCCCAAATCAGAAATTTAAAAAAAGTTTTCTAAACCGTATCGTGTGACATGTCTGATGATAATGACAGAGACAGTTGCGAGGGTCTCAAATATACAATTTCCATAAGCCTGAATGCTTAGTTGAAGCAAATATTTTAGAAAATACTCAAAAAATACCATCTTGTTAAAAACATTTTACTATATAACACACCGGAAAATTAAAGATGGCTGATGCTCATGCAATAAACATTGTATTGTGGTACGGAACCCTTCGTGCGCGAGTCCGACTCACAAAAGTTACCGTCAAGATTAAACGAAGAGATTGAGACTCTTCCGCACCTTGCCTCATCATCATCAAGGAGCATTTGGGAACCTGTGCCAGGAACCAGGTCTTGGATGTTTATATGTGTGTATTGTCATTGTTTCTGGTTCCCACGACAGAGGGTTCCCTAGTGTGGGGTCAGAAGCAATGTAAGTGCCTGTATATATATGATATGTTATGTTTTTTTCTAACAGTACATAATCATAATACATAATTTAGTAGATATAAAATATATTTTCCGCAGTCTAACCTCAAAATAGCACCTTCGCCGCTTGATTTTGGGATCTCAGGCGGAATAACTCGTTCGAAAAGGCTTCTTTATGAACCTCGCTACGAGCCTCGGCTTCGGCTCTATTCGGATCTATTGAATGCCACAATTTAAATGTAATATAATATAAAATTTTATACATTTTAATAATTAATACATTTTATTTAATAATAATAGTATGGGTATTATAAATACCCACAAATATTATTTAAATTATATTTCCGAAAATTACTGATTAATACAAATACACAAATACAAATACAAAAAAGTTTATTTTGTTCTCTCACATAGCTTTACATGGTGTATTATAGTTTAACTTAGGTGCTATGCGTTTTGTCTTATCTATGTGAGAGACTGGTATCCGTACTAGGAGGTCCTGTTTGACAGATTACCAGCCTCTCCCGACACTGAACCGGAGTAATCAAGGTACCCAAGGTAGGTGCAATTTAATTATCACAGAGGTAAGAGAGTGTAATGGTGTGGAATGTCAGAGATTGGAAGTGTGTGTAAGTGAGGTGTGTGTGGGGTGTCAGTGTGTGTGTGTGTGTGTGTGTGTGTGTGTGTGTGTGTGTGTGTGTGTGTGTGTGTGTGTGTGTGTGTGTGTGTGTGTGTGTGTGAGTGAGGGTGTGTTTGTGTGTGTATGTGTGTGTGTGTGTGAGTAGGTATGTGGAGGTGTGGGTGTGTGTGTGAGGGTGTTTGTGAAGGTGTGTGGGTGCGTGTGTGGAAGGACAGGGGGAGATCATCAGGAGATGATTGACAGAAGACTTTCAGTGTCCTCATAGCTTAGTGATTTTAGCCACGCTGTTAGTACTCTTTTACATTCGTATTTTGTAAGAGAGTATATTTAAATTTCCTTATTTATCCTATTGTAGAGGAACTCTCCTAAAAAGCCAAAAAAATCTATGAGAGAAGTCGGTAGACCAAGTGTTGCGCGAATTACAGACTTTGTAATTGCGTCGTTTGGAGGCAAAGAGTGCTGGATCGTAGCTTATTAAAGAGTGTTGCTTCAGTATGGTGTTCAGAATAAATAGTTGTCTGACGGACAGAACATCAGCCAATGGATAGAGTTGATGTGTGGGAAATAGGAATGGTAGGGACAGACTTACCTTAAGAACTGAGCGTTGGGCTCTTTCGAGTTTTAATAGGTTTGTTTTATTTGTTCCCCCCCCAAACAGTGATACAGTAGGATATAACTGACTGACACAACGCTAGATATACCATTTTGATGAGTTTGCGAGTCCTGGACGATATAAGATCGAGATGTAGATTAAAACGAAGGAAATTATCAATTATTACACCCAGGTATTTGATATTTAATGATAGGCTTAAGTGGCTGCAAGAACACGGGAAGGTTGAGTAGCAAGAATGAGCTCTAATTGAATAGTTATCAATGATTCCAGATAGTATACGTCTAAGTGAGAATGGCATAAATTTCGTTTTGTCCACATTAAGGGAAAGACGGTTGTTTCTTAGCCAGGAATACACTTCATCGAAACCCAATTGAGCAAAACCAAACGCCTCCTCCCAAGTATCCCCATGGAATATCAGCGCTGTGTCGTCTGCAAAGGTAATAAGTTTGCCATTTGCTAGTCGTGTATCACAGAGGTCATTAATAAATATAAGAAATAGAGTGGGGCCTAGGACACTGCGGTATTCTCTCTGTATTGTCCAAACTTTATGCTAAATAAATAATTTTGTATTTGTGTATTTGTATTTATTTATATATATAATTTTTTTTTGCAGGCTTTCCTGCGATATTAGAGCCAGTAGGCATTTCGCGGGACGATGGCAAAAGACCGGACGGGATGACATTGATTCCTTGGAAAAACGGGCGGTCGCTTGTGTGGGACGCGACTTGTGTCGTCACCCTGGCACGTGGCTGGCACAGTCCCACATACCAGGCCGCCTCGGCCCGCCAGGCTGGCGCGGCAGCGTCGACGGCAGAGGGCTACAAGAGGCGCAAACATGCAGCCCTCGGACAGGGCTATATATTTGTGCCCTTTGGGGTAGAATCCCTCGGTCCATGGGGTCCAGAGGCTCGAGCACTCTACAAAGAACTTTCCTCGCGCCTGGGCGACGCCTCTAACGACCGGAGGGCTGGAGCCTACCTTGGGCTGCAAAGTCTGAGCCTCGCCGTACAGCGAGGCAACGCCGCCAGCCTGCTGGACACCTTGCCTAGCGACGGCGGCAGCGATCTGGCTCAAATTTTCGACCTTTATTAAGGCAACAAATATAATGATCACCAAAATATATTTTTCCTACCCAAAATGGATAAATTAACACCAAAAGTTGCAAATAATATCAGGGCAAAATACTGCGGTAGCTTAGGTGAAGGGTGAGATAAGCGAAGCCCCCTTTATCCTTCGTTTTAGGTTGAACATGTAAGAACAACAAAAAATACTTAAAACGTAAACTTAAGTTTATGTTTTAAGTATTTTTTGTAACAAAACATAAAAAGAAGTTTGGTGATCATTTATCCAAACACAATTTGGTGGACATTTATCCAGTCTGGCAGTCATTTCGAATTTATTGGTAGTAAAATAGGTGCGTTTTTGGTAATCGTTTAAACATAAGCCCTTTATTATTATTTTATAATTTTTTTAAATGTAAATATTGATATACTTATCTAATTAGAAAAGCATATCATTATCATGATTAATAAGCAAGAATAAATAATTTGTTTATTATTTACATTTAATATTTGTGCCATTACAGCAGTGCCAAATCGACACAAATATACAAGAAATATTTACAAGATATGATAGTAACAGTTCAATTACAATGATATAAGTAGAGATTCAATTCAAATAAATCACATTTTGTGCTGTTAGTAATTTAGGATGTAAGTACATTCGAAAGGGGATAGGCACATATCTTGTGGAACTCCAAATATCACAAGAGCACCACTCATATCGTCCACGCTGTACGCTGTGCACACTTGCATGGCGTGAAGGCCTCCTCGTATGCCTCACGCACGTCTCGTGCCTATGCTGCAAGAAAAGAGGTACACTGTGAACACAGCTGCATGCATGAGGAAGGCAACAAAAAATCATAAAGCGCAATATTCAATTGCAAATTGGCTCCGAGCCAATGCTAACTTGCACGTGCTGTTGAGCGGATCACGTGGCCAGCGGCGCGGCGCGGCGAGCGTCACTTCTCCCGTCGGGACCTCTGCCGCGCCAGCTGCACTCTGGGGGCCCCTGTGCTGTGCGCGAGTCGCGTCGGGGCCTCTGCCGCGCCAGCTGCACTCTGGGGGCCCCTGTGCTGTGCGCGAGTCCCGTCGGGGCCTCTGCCGCGTCAGCTGCACTCTGGGGGCCCCTGTGCTGTGCGCGAGTCGCGTCGTGGCCCCTGCCGCGTCAGCTGCACTCTGGGGGCCCCTGTGCTGTGCGCGAGTCCCGTCGGGGCCTCTGCCGCGCCAGCTGCAGTCTGGGGGCCCCTGTGCTGTGCGCGAGTCCCGTCGGGGCCTCTGCCGCGTCAGCTGCACTCTGGGGGCCCCTGTGCTGTGCGCGAGTCCCGTCGGGGCCTCTGCCGCGTCAGCTGCACTCTGGGGGCCCCTGTGCTGTGCGCGAGTCGCGTCGGGGCCCCTGCCGCGTCAGCTGCACTCTGGGGGCCCCTGTGCTGTGCGCGAGTCGCGTCGGGGCCTCTGCCGCGTCAGCTGCACTCTGGGGGCCCCTGTGCTGTGCGCGAGTCGGCATCTCGGGTAGATTAGATTGCGTTTTAGTCTGCGCACCTGACTTCATCGCCGTTCCCATATTATATTGTTGTGTATGTCACCGTAAAGTGATAAACTAACTTAATTTTTTTTTCTCGTAAGTTGTTCAACTATTGACAGATAGTAAACTGTAGCGTACTGCTTACTATATGACGGGTTAGTTGATCAACTAACTGTTAAAACCGATAAATAGTAAACTAGTTTAAACATGAATTCCAAATGAAATACCAGGGCAAACACTGCGGTAGCATGCTAAAAGATTCGTTTCTTAAGACATTATAAATGCTATGCCTATGTATCTCTATACAAGAAGAGACCCTGTTCAGTTATGAAAAACGCCTAGCGACAACGTGTCGATTGCTCCCACAATGGCGCAAGATGCGGTATTTGGCTTGACGGGCGGCGCCTATTCCGATTAGCTAGATAGATAAACAACCATGACTAGGGTTCAAACATACGTTCTCGTCAAACAAATATTTGCCCCCACCGGGACTCGAACCCGGGACCCTTGGCTTTGTAGGCAGGGTCACTGCCGACTCGGCCATTCGGGTCTTTGTCATGTAATCATCTAACCTGTAACATGCTTTATAACAACATATGTTTTTGTAACAATGCCTTTACATTTCTTCTCTGACAAATTTTACAATCGGTACTTATACTAAATAAGTACCGCTATGTAATACACTTTATTTTTAATAATAATCATACAATAACTTCTACGAAAGAGAGGGGGCCTGAAAGCCATGCCAGTAATTTAATTTGTTTACCCTCGAACAAAAAAATAAAAACCTTACTGCTTCAGTCGGTCAACTACGAACGAACTTGCTACCTAACGTTGTTAACTACCTACAGAGCTCTTATCAGCAACTGATAACAACTCAGCGGCGCAGGTTATCTACCTCCACGAGGCTGGCTCTCAGTTGACTATGAGAGAAAGGTATTGTTTTTGTTGGACGGGTAAGAAATGTAATTTCCCATGCCCAGGAGTCAGACCTCCCTGCTATGTCCGGGACCCCACATAATGAGCGGGCATCAGCTCGTGTGGTATACGGACTAAAAATAACCCCTGTGTTGAGTGAAGCAGTTATCGTGAGATGTTCCTACTAGCCATGGCCTCGGTATATGTTGAAGGGGTGACGCTATGTATGTATGTATTGTATGTATCTACGACATCCGTTTTTATTATTCTTTATTTCGTGTCTCTGTACAACGGGATCAGTGTGCACTGCTACATTTTATTACGGGGTCAACTGATCCCACGCGGGATCGGTGTGAACGAATCGTCGGGATCCGTATGAACTTTGATCTGATCCCGGGATCCGTATGAACTAACCCAGGCTTTTTACCTGCAGGTTGCCTATTTGGGCAATATATATATTATATATAGTGTGTATGATATACACAAGTTGATATGAGATAGTTAACTAAGTTTAAGGTAATACGAAAAAAAATTATTTTTTTCGAATCCATTCACTCCGCTATTAAGTCTTTTAAAGATTTGATTTTTGGGTTAACGTTTATTGAGTATTTGATTAAGATTCTCACTGAAGGAAAACGCGATTGGATGAAATTTTTTCGATAGAATTTAATATTCATATTCCTTTCATCACAGATCACCTCCGCACCCTTAATCAAATCATAGAGAAGAGCAATGAATTTAATAAGACCCTCTTTATCTTGCTTTTGTCGACTATTCCAAGGCTTTTGACAGCATTACACATTCATCGATATTTTCTGCACTCCACAACCAAAATATCCATCACACTTACATTAGCATTCTGGAAAGTATTTACCAAAATAGTACAGCCGATAAAAAATTACATCTAGCCGGACCATCATTCCCCATAGAGAAAGGCGTCAAACAGGGAGACCCGCTATCTCCGAAGCTGTTTACCTGCACCCTCGAGGAAGTCTTCAAGAAGCTGGCGGTCCCGTGGGCAGACCGAGGCATTGACGTTGGTGGCAGAAGACTTACTAACCTTCGCTTCGCCGACGATATTGTCCTGTTTGCCCCATCTGCACCCCAGCTCCAGCGTATGTTACAGGAACTCAGCAATGCAAGCCTTGAGGTTGGACTGAAGATGAATCGTTTAAAAACCCAGCCCATGACTAACAGTGTCAAACGTAGAAATCTAGGTCGAGGTAGATGGGCAGGAAATACATTATGTCGATGAGTACATTTACTTGGGCCAGATAGCCTCCTTCGAAAACAGGCAGGATAAAGAAATCGATAGACGCATTTCTAACGCCTGGAAGAGCTACTGGTCCATGAAGGAGCTTATGAAGGGTAACCTTCCGCTGACCCTCGAGCGCAAGCTCATCGACATGTGTATCCTGCCTATCCTAAAATACGGCGCTCAGTCATGGTCTTTGACCGAACTTCAGAAGTCCAAACTCAAGGTTTGCCAGCGAGCAATGGAGCGCAGCAACCTAAGTGTTCGTAGGACGGACCGCATAAGGAACACCACACTGCGCTCCTTAACTGGCATCGCTGATGTGGGTGCACAGACCGCTAAGCTAAAGTGGAACTGGGCCGGCCACGTAAGTCGCATGCACCCAGATAGATGGGCGAAAATCGCCACTAACTGGGTGCCACAGGACGGATACCGGCGTAGAGGCACAGATTACTAAATAGTTACGTAGAGGCCGGCCTAAACGGCAATGGCGGGACGACCTCGACAAGTTTTTGCCGGGGTGGCCGGAGGTGGCACAGACCAGGGAAGTGTGGACGAAAGAGGGGGAGGCCTTTGCCCAGCAGTGGGACACCTTAATGGCTAAATAAAAAAATAAAAATATATCCTTTCATATTCATAATCTTAATAGTAACGTAACAAAACATTTTATGAGCAAAGGCGAGTTTATCTCTAAAGAGAGATTTCTACCAGCAAACCTAGGCAGGACAGGAAAAATTGTGCAACAGGAGAGTCCTAGTTACGTTTACCTACTACCTACCTAATTCTATCTACTTTAATTACGTTTTCGTAATACCGTAATAGGTAAGACCTCTAATGCCCGGTTCCTATATTTCAAAAACGATCCGTTTTAGTTACGAATGGTAGTTAATTCTACGAGGCGTAAGCTAAAACCGTTCCTATAACAAACGTCTCGTTATGCAACCAACCGACGGCTGGCTACTAACGGATGGGAGGGTTACCGGCAACGGAGCGTAAGCGTATTGCATGGAGATGTCAGTTGGTTGCGTTCCTATAAATATTTTAAACGTCAGTAGACTTTCCAGATAACTATTCGTAATGTCACTTGGTTACCCCTCAATTTCGGTCGGTTAAATTTTATATTTCACTGTTTTCGCTGTAATTTTGAATTTATAATGATCAGTTCATCAGATAGTGATAGAGAATTGTTCGAAATTATATCGAACTCCAGCGAGACTGACTCAGCAGAAGATAATAGGCAAAACATGCAGCCCAGGACAGAACAAATGGGAGATCACTGAATAAGCCCCGTACCAACAACCATGACGGTCACGATCCTCAGCCATGAGGGAGCGACTAGAACGAAAGAACCGACAGAAATATCCCTGAGTCTTAGCCCTGAATGAAGATTTAGGTACCGAGGCAAAAACGTTGCATGCCTACTAGGCGGCAGACAAATTTGTAGATAAATCAAATGGGAAGATAATAGGTACTCACCGGCGTAATATACATTTCAAACCTGGTCGTTTGAAATGTATTATACACTTTGTATTTTTTGAAGAATTTGTCGACTAGAAGAAGACTCAAACTTTTTGCAGGATATATGTATACTTATTTCAATTGATGGATGTCAATGTCGAGTCAAATGTCTTTTTCGCGCGATGAACGTTCCGTCCTTGTTATGTTTTCTATGCATTCTATTAAGTTTGATAAGGAAAAAAATATGTCACGAAGATGCCTGCGTTCGTGTAGCTCTAATAAACATCATAAGTTTAGAGAACTCTAAGATCAATTCGTATGTAAATCTAATTTGTATCGGCTTGAACTTTATCTTATTACAAATTTCAATCCTGCATATAACGAAACGCACATCTCTGAGTGAAGAGGGCGCGTCGGTATTTCAATGACATCTATGACCAACGGACGTCCGTAGGTAAAAGGTACAGAAAGTAAATTGTGGAACGGTATTAATGACTCGTAGTTGGTTAGGGAAAAACGGACAGTTACTTTTACGGATGACGATCCGTTAAATATAGGAACCGGGCATAAATTGTTTTACTTTTCCTGTAATTCTGAAATCCTAACTAATGTCATTGCGGAACTGCATTCAAAATGTGGATGGATGGATGGATGGAATACATAAGAATTCGTAACTCTCCTTGAAAATCTTTTGAACAAAATAGAGTAGTTTTATTTTTATGTTGTTTGGCGCCACGTTATTTTAGTTTGAGTCGAGCGCATTGTTTGCGCTCTCTTTCCTTTCTTATGAGAAAGTAATTAACGCTGTCACTTTCGTATACATACATTCGTATTCCTTTTATACAATTCTATGTTTGGTTCATTTAGGGGGGCCTTAACCTCAGTCGGGGGTCTGGGGGGGGAAGCTATGTGTCCGGCGGTTCAAGACGGCGGCGGCGGCGACGGCTGAGAGAAAGGTTCGGTTCTCAGAGATAATTGATAGGTGCGGCGCGGTGCGTGGGCTGACGTTGTCAAATCGCATATTTATTATTCAACGATCACGAAACTATATTTTGAGCTATTGCTTTAGAACGTTGATCAAACGTTGCTGATCTTATCACTGTAGATATTCTAAATTGTTGCTATTGATTAGAGGACATGATATGCGCCCAACTTTATCATACCCAAGATCGACTGTTCACTGGTGAAAGCCTGTGCTTTCAACCAGTTCTACTTCTTGGCACTTAGTTAGCAAGTTGAACACTAGGTTATCTATCAACTTAGGTTCCTAAGCATTTTCAGTATGCGCCCCCCGCCTCACCTTCACGCCTAAACGCTGGCCCCCTGGCATACGATACGGTATTTGACTTCTAGTCAAAATAGATACTTTTTAGGAACTGTCAAAACGGTAATGTTGTTCAAGAGTTCCATGAAATTCTAGCATGTGACGTCATAGTCAAATTCTGTCTTTTTAACACAAAATTGAGTTCATAAAATACAACTGCTGGAAATATACAATTCTGATATTGTCAAACGTTTTTTGACGTGATAACGTCTTTAAAATCGTTTTAGTCGGGTGACATGTTCAGAAACTTGTGTCACACCAAAACCTCACGAGCGCGATCGCAGGTATGACGAGAGAGAGACGGACCGATCTCCCGTCTCATCTCGAGCGCTGCCAGTCATTCCGTGAAACTTGTCACGCGGAATCCTCACGAGCGGAGGCTGGCATAGCGTTCGAGTGAGTGGACCGATCTTCCGTCTCTCTCACTCTAGCGGCATACAAGCCCTTTATCACGTAAACATCTCGATCGTAAACCTACTTTACAAACAACCATTTTTTTTAAATAGCTTCAGCTTGAGACACGTTACTAGATTTATTGGACTACCTGGTCAAATACCGTATTGTGAATAGTTGAGTGAAGTTAAAAATATCACTATAGGTACAAAATGGGGAGACATAAGTGAGAGGAAAGCCTAGGCTTCTAGAATTGAGCACGGTCTAATTCACATGGTTAACATTTCAGTAAACAGTTGGTTTTAAAGGCCAAAGTCAAAATCAAAGTTCTTTATTACTGGATGTAGATATTTACATATACCTACATATACTCTTTATTACTGGATGTAGATATTTACATATACAGTGGATTTCATTTATTACGACCTTGGTTGTAGCGACCATTTACCTATAGCGACGTTAAATCTAAGTCCCTTGAATTTAAAGCATACTTTAGTACAAAATTCATGTGGCTATGGCGACTTTGGATGTAACGCCGAGTTCGGGTGTAGCGACTGTTTTTAATGAATCATTTGTAACAAATTCCTAGAAATCCCATGCAGATATTGCGACCGGAGTCGGCCGCCAAAGACACAAAGATTTTTTTCTTTCACAAACATTTCTTATCTTTTGTTTACATCCATTGCACACAGATGGTCAGCAAGTGTGGAGACCTTTACCTTTTGTTTATAGATATCAACTAAGTAGGTAAGGGAAGCGTGTACGTTTCGGAGCTTTATATATTAAAATAAATTGAAGCAAACTAATATTACACATTTTTTTAAATGTACCGGTGAATAACTATGTGCAAATATTTTCAATAATAAATGAATATAAACTACACATGTGTACGTGTCTGTATCTCTTTACCTTTGCCTGTAACGACTTCCGGATATAACGACGAAAATAGAGTGGTCCCTTCATTGTCGTTATACCCGAATTCCACTGTACCTACATATACTCTTTATTACTGGATGTAGATATTTACATATACCTACATATACTCTTTATTACTGGATGTAGATATTTACATATACCTACATATACTCTTTATTACTGGATGTAGATATTTACATATACCTACATATACTCTTTATTACTGGATGTAGATATTTACATATACCTACATATACTCTTTATTACTGGATGAAGATATTTACATATACCTACATATACTCTTTATTACTGGATGTAGATATTTACATATACCTACATATACTCTTTATTACTGGATGTAGATATTTATATATACCTACATATTCTCTTTATTACTGGATGTAGATATTTACATATACCTACATATACTCTTTATTACTGGATGTAGATATTTACATATACCTACATATACTCTTTATTACTGGATGTAGATATTTACATATACCTACATATACTCTTTATTACTGGATGTAGATATTTACATATACCTACATATACTCTTTACTACTGGATGTAGATATTTACATATACCTACATATACTCTTTATTACTGGATGTAGATATTTACATATACCTACATATACTCTTTATTACTGGATGTAGATATTTACATATACCTACATATACTCTTTACTACTGGATGTAGATATTTACATATACCTACATATACTCTTTATTACTGGATGTAGATATTTACATATACCTACATATACTCTTTACTACTGGATGTAGATATTTACATATACCTACATATACTCTTTATTACTGGATGTAGATATTTACATATACCTACATATACTCTTTACTACTGGATGTAGATATTTACATATACCTAGATAGAAACTTCAACAGATTGATATTTAGATCTCTTTTAAAAATAGCTTGTGCTTAACTAATACAAATATTATAATATGAATTATCATAATTAATAAGCAGGAATAAATAATTACAAAATTATTAACAGCAAAGTCTTATGTAGACTTAGATTAACCCCATACAGTTCCGTCATTTAAATAATATTGAACATTGTAATATCCCTTTTTTGACAAAGTCGCTTTAACATGCTTTTTAAATTTCTCAAATGGCAATTTCAAAATCTCCAGAGGTATCTTGTTGTAGTAGAGAATGTACTTAAAAAGTTAAACAAAGGGAGCCCTACATGGAACTGAAAATAAAAAAATGTTTTTTCATCAAAACCTGTATCTGTAGATAGATCTTTGAAAATGATGTTGAGGTTTTTGAAACCATTTTACTTCAAAGTAAATCGTTAAAGAGACAGACCCTTCTAAAGTGGAAAAATGTGTGTGTCCCCTCTAACTTTCATAGAAAGAGAGTGAAAAATCTTCAAAAAATATATGCTGTGTATCTCAATACACACTTTCAATAATTTTGGATTGATCAAAATAAAATCAGCAGTTTTTACAAGCTTTTATTTAGTTTCACCTGTCCCGTTGTCTGTCTGTCTGTCTGTCTGTAATCAAATCTTGCAAGTTAAATTTGATCCACTTCCCGGTTTCCGATTGAGCTGAAATTTTGCATGCATGTATAAATCTGATGACAATGCAATATTATTATGACATAGAGCTGATCTGATGATGGAGCTGGAAGGTGGCCATAGGAACTCAGTCATTAAACGACGCAACCTCATTGAGTTTGGGGTCGTTTAATTCGTCTTGACGGGTTCTTTTGACACTAGATGGTAACCAGGGTCTGATGATGGAGCTGGAAGGTGGCCCATAGGAACGCCATAATTAAACGACGCAACCCCATCGAGTTTGGGCTCGTTTAATTTGTCTTGACGAGTACTTTGACACTAGATGGTAACCAGGGTCTGATGATAGAGATGGAAGGTGGCCCATAATAAAATGAGCAGTTTTTAAGACATAAAACATTTATTAAAAACCGCAAAGTTAACTTTGTCATTCATACAAACACTATGAAAAACAAAGATACAACACAAACATCCAGTCACATAAAAAATTACTTGCTATAACGGAGCCCTTCAAGAGCGAGTCCGACTCGCACTTGGCCCCTTTTTTGTTATCCAATACCACGGTCCCATGTAACACCGTATCTGAACAGGGGCGATATCCTAAAAGTAGAAGGCCGTCTTAATTTGCACCTGGCAACCCCTCTTAGCACTGAAGTTTGGGACAAATACTCCGGTGGTTTTGTTTTTATATGTATTTTATGATATGATAAGATGGCGTGACGACAGGGCGGCAGGTGGCGGCAGAGTCAGAGCTGGTGCAGTCCTTTACCTGTTCCACACCACAGAACTGCAGCATTTTGCCGTAACTTTCGGTATATGGCAACAAAACGCCGATGGAACACTACCACCGCCTATCTGGAATTTAAATACAAAATCATCCTGTAAATTACAGTACCGGTTGCATCTCTTACAGTTGCAGAGGGCGGACGGTTATTTCGGGCACAGCATTCGGGTAGAGGGGTTAAATTTCGGTCGGAACATGAGCTAGTAACTTATCACTTATCACTGATAATTCACCGAGCGAGCGAAGCGAGCGAAGGGCTCCATTTTGACAAGATAGGAGGCCGATTTTGCTTCCGTCTGTCTCTATACGTATCTGTCAGTTTCGGTCTAGATTTCAAGCAATCCTCACAAAACTTGGCACACGTGCTCCTTGGATTAAAAGTTTTTTTTTGTCGAGAGATTTTCTCGATTTCCCCCGGGGGAGGGGGGGGGGGAGTTATGACGTTATTAATTTTATCTACACACGTATCATAAACCCTCTTTACTGCGTACCGCGTACCAAAACCGCACGTTACGATCATCATAATGTTAAACTACTTGGTAAAAACTCATTTCTTATCTGAAAAATTACACATAATGACCATAATGTGTCATTTTTCTACATATTATGACATTCAAATTTCGAACGCCGACGCCCGCCTGTGTGTAGTTGGTACTACAGAACAAGCTAAACAACTGCAGAGCCACAATGCCGGTCAAACATGCGGTTCCTGAAAACACAGAGAGCTTATGATATGTGTGTAGATAAACTAGTGTATGTAACTGTACATAATTAGGCATTAAAACTCTCGAGTGATATTATTATGAATAAACACACTCTCGAGTATTAATGCCCTCCATTATGTAGCAGTCACATAAACTAGTATTTTGTATGTTTTTTTTTTCTTTTTTTTTCTGAAACCTATCGTGTGGTGTATCAAATTAAAGGACTTCATGAGCCGGTTCTAAAAATACACTACTGCTACACAATTACCTTTCGTCCGCCTGTTCTCTAAGAATCCATGAAATATTTCCAAAACATACCAAGTTTGGGCTCCTCGAAGTAGGAGACGGATTAGTAAACAGGATCTATACAGACCATGAGAGTGAGTGAAATAGACTATAACTATTTTCGTGAAAGTTCAATAGATTCTAAATTGCAAAATGTAGTTTACAAAGTTATTGGTGCGGCTACTTTACTACTTGATTTTGATTGAATCTAAAATACTTACCTATAAATTGGTTCACAGTCCCCCAGTTGTTAGCGAGCTCTACTGCCCACAGGGCTACAAGTTTACTATGTTAATTTATTTCCAAATTATAATTGTCATTTTGTCCGAGATCCTGCGTTATTTTCCTGCTTTTGAATATTTTTTCAGTATCTTATAAGTTCTGTTTATTTTATGTATACTCTTCAGAGCACAACACATACAATACAGACGACCGACGGCGGCGGCCAGGGAAATACAAATGAAAACCCACGCACATACACGTGCGAGCTTATATCGTTTAGAAGTGTTTAGTGTGGAACAGACAATTCCCGCGCGGAAGCTTCCATGTAAAATGGTTCTGGCGGAATTACCAGCGTTGTAGATATCTGCAGCATGTGCTTGCTGAGCCAGGGCCTTGTAGATATCTGCAGCATGTGCTTGCTGAGCCAGGGCCAGGGCCTATTCACGGGGCCTTTTAGTTTGTGAAGACAGTAGCTTACTGATACGTTGTGATTTGTGTTAAAAAATGTATTTGTGTGTATTTTAACAGTGAATCAATGGGTTATCTATCTATCTCTCTGATCTAAATAGGATTCAGGACATCTGGGAATGAATAACTAAACGGATGCAAAGTATGAAATCAACTTTAGAAAAGGGAAATATTAAACTGCACTTAATACTGATTTGCACAGCAAATATAAGGGCAAAATGCTGCGGTAGCTTAGGTGAAGGGTAAAGTGGGCGAAGGGAAGCTCTTTTTATCCTTCGTCTTAGGTTGAATATGCAAGAACAACAAAATAGTAGTTTATGTGACTGCTACATAATGGAGGGCATCAAAACTCGAGAGTGGGTTTATGAAACGAGCCGCAGGCGAGTTTCATAATAATATCACTCGAGAGTTTTAATTCCTAATTATGTACAGTTACATACACTGGTTTATCTACACACATATCATAAGCTCTCTTTGATGTGTTCAAGGACCGCATGTTTGACCGGCATTGTGGCTCTGCAGTGGTTTAGTTTGTTCTTTAGTACCTACCAACTTCACGCAGCGGGCGTCGGCGTTCGAAATTTGAATGTCAGTTCAGTACCTACCAACTTCACAGACAAACTAGGGGCGGCACGCAAGCGGGCGTCGGCGTTCGAAATTTGAATGTCATAACATGTAGGAAAATTACACATTATGGTCATAATGTGTAATTTTTCAGATAAGAAATGAGTTTTTACCAAGTAGTTTAACATTATGCTGAACGTAACGTGCGGTTTTTGAACGCAGTAAAGAGGGTTTATGATACGTGTGTAGATAAAATACTTAAAACATAAACTTGAGTACACATATTTAAAATATTTAAAACATAAAAATTTTTGTTGCTGATCCTTTTTGCTGTGCAAGTCAGTATTTTTGATGTGCGATTAAATACTAGTCTTTAGAAAATACTTAATTAAAAACACCGGTTTGCCGGGATTGCGTAGCTATTCGGGTGCATGTATTATTTTACTCAAAGTAAAATTCTAATTCCCGATATAAATTACGTCGAGAGGAGGTCCAATGAGTGTGAGTAAAAAAAACATAAATTAAAATTAATATTTTAAATAATATTTGTATTTTCAATTTTATCCTGTTTGGGCACAAATATTAGCATTATTAATACCATAGCATAACATAGTCTGTTGACTTATCCTGGCGTACCAATTACATAACAATGTAAGATAGAAATATAGTGTTGCGCCGGTAGGTTAGGTCAAAAACTTTGAACGTCAATTTCAGTGCTTTAGAGGCGTTTTCAGCAGGCTGAAAAGTCATTTCAGGCCGTTTCAGAAGTTGCTCTATCACATATGTAAAAATCGAATTTTCACCCAAGTTGCCGTCGTTTTCAGGCGCCTGAAACATGTTTTCAGCCCGTTTCAGGGCACCCTCTATCAGATGACGCCATAACCTGAAAACCCGTTTTCAGGCGTTTTCAGGACCCCTTATGGGCCTCTGAAGCACAAATCGTTATATGGCAAAATATCCGGTAGGAGTGACAGAGATAGCACTACTAGAAAGAGATAGCTATACTCGGAACATTCGAGAAGTGTGTGACAGAGATAGGGCTACTAGCAAGAGATAGCTATACTCGGAACATTCGAGAAGGGAGTGACAGAGAGTGCACCATTAGAGAGAGACATATATGGTCTCGAATGTTCTCGGCCCCCACGCTGGTCCTTACTAGAATATTCGCGATATGTGTGGACAATGTGTCCAGAGCGGCTCCTCGAGATATAAAAGGCGCCGACGGCCGGCGCGAGTTAGTTTTCATTTTAACTGCGATCGAGTGCTAGTACAAGGATAATCGGAGAGAAAGACTCTTCGTGTGAATAGTGAGTGCATAATTAGTGAAATAGTGTGTGTGTTTTAATTAGTGGATTTTAAGTACAGTTCGTGTGAATTGTAAGTGCGTAATTTGGGTAAGCCTTTCAGGGTGCGAGAAGTGTCGACTACGAAGCCAGTAGATTCCCGCCGCGAATTTGGGCCACGTTGCTACCATTGTGGAGAACGTGGTCACCTGCAGTCAGGCTGTCCAAAAAGGACTAGGAGGGACAGAGACCCCGCTCCAATGGCGAGGAAAATAGGCTCTGTGGAGTCAGAGCCCCAACAGGGAAACGAATAAAAGCCAGGACTGTGGGAAGAGTGCTGGCTGGCGGTCGAAATGTCCCAATTATGATCTCACAGGAAAACGAAGGGAATAGTCTGGTTGTCAATGGAGAAATCTGTGGAATACCATGTCTCCTTACCATAGACACCGGAGCTTCTCGGACTGTGATCAGCTCTCGGCTACTGAGACACCTGACCAGAGATCATCTAGTCCGACCTAGGCATCTCCAGCTGCAAAATGCTACCGGCCAGTACATTTCCGTCCAAGGAGAACGAGAGTTAGCTATGAAAATAGGTGAAAAAGAATACTGGCATAAAATGTACGTTGCTAACATCGTCGACGACTGCATTATTGGATTGGATTTTATGAGGAGACATGACTGTAAAATCGACTTGAAGGTTGGAGTTCTAAAGTTTGGAGTTGATGAGATTCCTATACAAGGTGGAGTAAATGGAAATGTTTACTGTACCAGGAGAACCATTCTTCAACCAAGGTCACAGGTTTTAGTTCCAGTGAAATTGCCGAACTCCACAAGGGCACAATCTCACCGCTGTGTGGTGGTAGAGAGGTTGGATGCTGATAAACCGTGGATAACAGCCCGTACAATGGTAACCACGGCATCTACAGCATTTGTAAGGATCCTTAATCCAAGCGACACGGAATGCGTCCTCAATAAAGGAACGCTGGTCGGATCATGTCAAGAAATTTCTTGGATAAGAGGCTGCCGGGAATCTGAGGTAAACGTGAAACCTGGGCATGTTAAGCCTTCAATGGATGTTGAAAAATTACTAAATGACTCCAGGGAGCACCTTACCGAGGAGGAATTTCTTAAGGCGCGTAGCTTACTGCTACGATATCGCAACGTCTGTTCTTCGCATGATGATGACATTGGAAGAACTGGAGTGGTTCAGCATGAGATCGACACTGGGGAAACTATGCCTATCCGACAGCGCCCTCGGAGAGTTCCAGTAGCTCGGGAGAAGGAGGTTGAGGGCATGATCGAGGAAATGCAAAGAAGCGGCGTTATTGAACCTTCAACAAGCCCGTGGTGTTCTCCCGTAGTTTTGGTTAAGAAGAAGGACGGCACCATGAGATTCTGTATTGACTACCGTCGACTTAATGATGTAACCAAGAAGGACAGTTATCCACTTCCACGAATCGACGACACTTTAGACACATTGAACGGAATGAAATGGTTTTCAACGTTGGATCTGAAAAGTGGCTATTGGCAAGTCGAAATCAAGGACAAGGATAAGGAGAAAACGGCCTTCTCTACTGGCAAGGGACTCTGGCAGTTCAATGTTATGCCATTTGGACTGTGTAATGCACCAGCCACATTTGAGAGATTAATGGAACAAATATTAGCTGGACTTCTAGGAGAAACTAAAAAAAATTTGTGACTTTGCAATAAACTATTATGAATTATGAATTATGAAACTTGTTTGGTCTATTTGGATGACATCATTATCGTTGGTAGAGACTTCAACGACCACTTGAATAAATTGGAGCAGGTGCTAGGCAAACTACGAGGGGTAAATCTGAAACTCAGTAAGAAGAAATGCTCGTTTTTCAAACGTAAAGTGAATTACTTGGGACACGTGATTTCGAAGGACGGCATCCAGACAGATCCTGAGAAGATTAGCGCCGTGAAGGATTGGCCGACGCCAAAAGACAAGACTGCAGTACGTGCCTTTTTGGGGCTTTGTTCATACTACAGACGTTTTGTGAAGAACTTCTCGGATATAGCAAAGCCTTTGCATCAACTAACGGAAGAAAAGCGATCATTTGACTGGAACGAACAATGTGAGTCAAGTTTCAACGAGCTTAAAGGAAGACTTTGTGAAACGCCAATATTGGGGTATCCAGACCCGGACGAAGATTTCATTGTGGATACAGATGCTGGTAACACTGGAATTGGAGGTGTCTTGTCGCAAAAGAAAGGAGATAACGAAGTTGTGATTGCATATTTCAGTAAGTCATTGTCAAAACCAGAGAGGAATTACTGTGTAACTCGGAGGGAATTGCTAGCAGTTGTCAAGACGTTACAGCATTTCAGCAAATACCTGCTGGGAATAAAGTTTCGTATCAGAACTGACCATGCTGCTTTAAAGTGGTTGCTAGAATTTAAAAACCCCGAGGGACAAGTGGCTAGATGGATTGAACAACTGCAGGAGTATGATTTCATCATCGAACACCGTAATCAAAATCAAAATCAAAAATCATTTATTTCCATAGGATGTTGTTACATCACTTAGATCCGTCATTACATTTTTTTGGGTGAGTTCACTAACCCAATGGCGGAATCTGTGGAGAAGAGCTCACCGAAGAAACTCCACAGTCGTCGCATCTTTTGCGTTTCCTTTTTTAAATAAAATATTGTCAAATTACAAAATGAATGCTAATTATATATCGAAACAGCCTGTTACTCAAACAATCTATTCCCATGGACATCTGTCCTCTAAGTAATCAGATATCCTGTAGTAACCTTTTTTATACAATTTCTGTTTTATTATTATTTTAAACTTGTCTAAAGGTAAGTTTTTAATATCAGTAGGGACCTTATTGTAATAGCGTATACAATTGCCTTTAAAAGAATTACCAATTTTATGTAGTCGGCTTACATAAGCAACCAACTTGTCTTTATTTCTAGTATTAAAATTGTGTATATCACTGTACTTCTGAAAATTAGCTATATTTCTTTTTACATACACAAGATTGTCATAGATATATTGAGACACAAATGTCAGAATATTGATTTCTTTAAACTTTTCCCTCAGTGACACTCTAGGCCCTAATCTATAAATTGCACGAACAGCCCGTTTCGTAGTGGGAAATCACATGGAAATGCTGACGCCCTATCACGTAGACCTTGTGTGGACGACTGTAAACATTGCTCAAGACAAGAAGGCAAGGAATGTGTTCGAATGATAAGAACTGATACGGTTAGCGACGAGTGGAGTGATCAAATCATGCAGCAAGCGCAACAAGAGGACCCTGACGTGAGACCCATTTTTGATTGGATTAATGCTGGCGCACCTAAACCAGGATGGTGTGATGTAGCTCCTATGAGTGCGGTAACAAAAAGCTACTGGGCACAATGGGATAGCTTGGTTATGCATAATGGCATTCTATGTAGAAAATGGGAATCAACAAATGGGAAGGATGCTCACCTGCAAGTCGTTGTCCCAAAGAAAAGGGTGAAAGATGTTTTGAGAATATTTCACGATGGAACATCCGGTGGACACCTTGGAGTAAAAAGGACCCTAATGAAAATTCGGCAACGCTTTTATTGGATTCACTGCCGAGAAGATGTTGAAAATTGGTGTAAACGATGCACTAACTGTGCATCAGTCAAGGGACCGCATACCCGTAGCCGAGGAACACTCAAGTTGTACAACGTGGGAGCCCCTTGGGAAAGGGTTGCATTAGATGTCGCAGGACCATTCTCAGCATCGGACTCCGGAAACAAGTACATTCTTGTCGTGATGGATTACTTCACGAAGTGGCCTGAAGTATTTGCCATTCCTAATCAAGAAGCGGTAACCATAGCTGAAAAGTTAGTGAACGAAGTATTCTGCCGGTTTGGGATACCACTCGAAATCCACAGTGATCAAGGAAGAAACTTCGAGTCTGCGGTCTTTCAGGAGACTTGTCGCATAATGGGAATTCATAAGACGAGGACTACGGCGTATCATCCACAGTCAGATGGAATGGTTGAGAGATTTAACCAGACACTGGAGAGACATCTAGCCAAGGTCGTTGAGAGCCATCAAAAAGATTGGGATCGGCATATCCCCCTCTTCCTGTTGTCTTATAGGTCGGCAACTCACGAAAGTACGGCGGTTACTCCATCGTATGCGAATTTTGGAAGAGAACTCCGTCTGCCTGCAGATCTCCTGACTGGACGTCCGCCCGATACACCAAGGACCATCACGGAATATGCAAGTGATTTGCGGGATCGGATTGATGATGTTCACAGCCTGGTACGTGAACACGGGCTCCACGCTAGCATAAAGATGAAAACCCGATATGACCGGAAGTCTTATCAAGTGGGTTTTGAGGAAGGTTCGTTGGTGTGGCTACATAACCCTATGCGACGAGTAGGAAAGTCCCCGAAACTATCTCCGAATTGGGAAGGGCCTTACAAGGTAGTCACCAAAATAAACGACGTCACGTATCGAATCCAGCGGAATCCTCGTAGTCCGAGCAAGATTGTTCATGTTGACCGGCTGGCCAGATACCATGGAAATAATGATGCTCGGGACGAGCATGTCTTAGGAGGGGGTAGTGTTACGCCGGTAGGTTAGGTCAAAAACTTTGAACGTCAATTTCAGTGCTTTAGAGGCGTTTTCAGCAGGCTGAAAAGTCATTTCAGGCCGTTTCAGAAGTTACTCTATCACATATCTAAAGATCGAAATTTCACCCAAGTTGCCGTCGTTTTCAGGCGCCTGAAACATGTTTTCAGTCCGTTTCAGGGCACCCTCTATCAGATGACGCCATAACCTGAAAACCCATTTTCAGGCGTTTTCAGGACCCCTTATGGGCCTCTGAAGCACAAATCGTTATATGGCGAAATATCCGGTAGGAGTGTCAGAGATAGCACTACTAGAAAGAGATAGCTATACTCGGAACATTCGAGAAGTGTGTGACAGAGATAGGGCTACTAGCAAGAGATAGCTATACTCGGAACATTCGAGAAGGGAGTGACAGAGAGTGCACCATTAGAGAGAGACATATATGGTCTCGAATGTTCTCGGCCTCCACGCTGGTCCTTACTAGAATATTCGCGATATGTGTGGACAATGTGTCCAGAGCGGCTCCTCGAGATATAAAAGGCGCCGACGGCCGGCGCGAGTTAGTTTTCATTTTAACTGCGATCGAGTGCTAGTACAAGGATAATCGGAGAGAAAGACTCTTCGTGTGAATAGTGAGTGCATAATTAGTGAAATAGTGTGTGTGTTTTAATTAGTGGATTTTAAGTATAGTTCGTGTGAATTGTAAGTGCGTTATTTGGGTAATAAAGTGAGTGTTTTATTTAGTGGATTAATTCGTGTTTTTCTATCAAATACGAACCCCACGGATTCGATATGTCACCGTAGGATTGCCAAAACCGTTAGTTGATAAACTAACGTTTTTTTTTCTCATTAGTTGGTCAACTATCTGCAGATAGTAAACTGTAGCGTACTGTTTACTATATGACGCGTTAGTTGATCAACTAACGGTTAAAACCGTTAAACAGTGCACTGCTTTAAACTTGAATTGCAAAGGAAATACCAGGGCAAACACTGCGCTAGCTGAGGTGAAGACTAGAGGGGGCGAGCGCAGCGAAGCCCCCGAATAGTCTTCGTGTTAGGTTGACATGTAAGAACAAAAGAAACTTAAATTATACTGTATGTCTGTACTGGCTGTCAAACGGCAAACAGCTGATTTCACTACGTCCCTAGAAAAATTTATATTTTAATATGATTTAGTGTAATTCTGAGCCCAATTTAGTGTTATTTTAGGATTATAGTGTAATGTTAAGTATTTCTATTGTTTGCAGTGTGTTTTAGTGACGTTTACTAGTGTCTCGAAACATTTTAAATTTGTGACCGTTGCAGGTTATAAATTTAAAAGTATTTGTTATTTCCGTACACTTTCATCGCTTTTTGTTACCTTATTGTTAAATTATTATATTTAACAACGTTTAAAATATATTTCATAGCAATTAGTGATGTGCAAACGCTGAAAAACGTTACTATTCCACGTAAGTAATTTCGCATTGTTTTGGTGTGCAATTCCTTGATTCTTATCTCAACTGTAACAATGATGACCCGCAGAGCTACTGCTGTCACCTCCCGACAGCAGGAAAATGACAAGCTCAAAGTTACCTTACTAGAATTAAAAAAATCAAAGGAAATGGTCACCGAATTACTCTGTGAAAGGGAGGAAAATGAGAAAGAGCTATTATCAGTACTTGAAAGTAGAGATAAGCTAAAGAAACAATTATGTGTATTAGAACAAGAATGTAGTGATGTAATTGTTGAGCGGGACAAGCTGCAGGTCACCGTAGATAGCTTCACTGTATGTAGTGCAGAGTACGAGCAAGGCCTGAAATCGATTGATTCCCTGGAGAAAGCATTGTTCGATGCCCATGAACAAATACATGCACTCCAGGAGGAGAAGGAAAACACCGCAGCGTTGCAGACCCAGAGCCTCTACAGTGAAGTCGTAGGGATCAGCCCGCAGCTGGTTACTGTTGCAACTGGAAGCCTTGATGATGTCATTGATTTAACTAATGACACATTGCCTACATCAAGGTTATTAGGTTGCAGCAATAACAAACTGAAAAAATACATTAAAATAAATAGGTATATACGGAAAACTCAGAAATTAATAAAACATAATAAATTGTGTACTAAAAACTTAAAAGTAAGCAAGAAAAATGTAAACTTATTACATGATTTGAATATGTGTGTATTAGAATTAGAAAGTACTAAGTTTGTGTATGAAACTGACACACAAAACTTACATTTGAAAATCCAAAGCTAAGAGGATTCATTGAGATCACTAAACAGTGCATATTTGAACTCTGAGAAAGTTATAAATGAATACTCATTGGCTATGGATGATTTAATTCAAGAAATGAACCATAATTGTGAGCGGTTTGAGTCGCTGAACAACAACCATACTTGTCGCTGTGAGCAGAAAGGTGGTTGTTTGACAGCGGGCAACTCTCCGGGCTTGTGTGACAGTTTACCAACACAAGGTGTTACTGATAATAGTTCTGCCAAGTCTGATATGACCACAACACCTGATATTGTAATGTACTGTGATGAGATTGGAAGTGGCATGGGCTCAGCACTCCACTCATACTCTAAGGGACATAGTGTTATTAGTAATTGCTCACCTTTTAGCACTGTAGATAATATTATAAATCAAATTTTGAATGACAGCACTATCACAGCCAGTGCCACACTGATAATTTTCATGGGCAATAGGGGAGATGTGAACAAAAATAATTTAATAAAATTTTATGACACATTGAATGGTCTTAGTGTGAAAAAAATTATATTGTTCACATTTCCCTACTGCAACCAATTGACACAAAATGAAAATGTATATAGACATAATATGAATATAACTATGTACAATTTATGTACATATAATAATAAGTTTGATATTATTGACACTAACAATTATGTTAGTAATTATTTTACTATGACTAAAGGTACATTTTACCTTTCAAATTATTGTAAACGACAAATAGCTATGTCACTATTATATTTATATGACATTACAGCCAAAAATTTGGCTTCTAACTCTGCTTTTACTGAGCAGCCTAATATGAATCTGGTATCAGACCAGAATAACAGGATGCATTTAAATTAGTTCATAAGACAACAGAGGACCCAGGCTCTGGCAACATATGTTCTAGTATATTAGAAAACCCTAAGAATAAGGGAAGCTCACATGCTAAGTATATAAGCCTGGTTCATCAGAATATTCAATGTATTAGAGGCAAAGATCTACAAATAGAGTTATTTTTAAATTGTAATAAAATTGACATTTTGTGCATAACAGAGCACTGGTTAACTATTAATGAAATTATGTTTAGCTTTAAAGATCACCAGGTTGGTAGTTCGTTCACCAGACTTAATTCAATACATGGTGGGGCATTAATCATACTAAACAATCATATGAAATTCAAGGAACGTAAGGACATTGTTTCCTTATCTGTTGAACGAACTATAGAACTTGCAGCTGTGGAATTAGAACAGTTCATCGTTATATGTGTCTATAGGCCACCCTTGAGCGACTTTGAAATGTTCGAGAAAATAATGGAATCCGTCCTAACTATTTCATCACACAGTACGAAACGATTAATTATATGTGGTGACTTTAATGTAAATCTGTTAGAAAGAACTACTCTCAGCGTTAGATTGATAAATCTTTTCTCATCATTTAGGCTTAGCCATTTATTTATGGAGCCAACAAGAGTGACTGCTACTAGTGCTACATGCATTGACAACATTTTTACTGATGTTATTCCAATCAGTAAAAGTGTTATCAGTGAATTGGATTCAGATCATTTAGGTCAATTATTTCAATTTGATTCTATTAGAGAACCTGTCATTAAAAAGAAAATTTCGTTTGTGCCAATAACTGCTGACCGGTTAGAAAGAATGAGATACTCTTTAGCCCAGGAACTACCGTTTTTGGCTGTTGAACAGTCTCCTAATATAATGCATAACTTATTCTTTGAAACCTTTATGAAACAGTACAGCGCGATATTCACTTCAAAATCGGTTGTGGTTGGTGGTTCAAACGACTTTAGTACGTGGGCTACTGCAGAGTTGCATAAACGCAGGCAAGCATTGTATGCATTGTATGAGGAACGACGGTTCAACATGAGTGACGAATTTAAAGAACAAGTCAAACAGTTCTCCAAACAATTTAAATTAGACTGTCATACAGCTAAACGTAATTTTCTGAGTAGTAAAATTAAGAATAGTTCCGATGTTATAAAAACGACTTGGAAAATAATTAATGAGGAGGCCGGTCGTAGTAAAAAAGCGAGTCACGATTACGAACTAAAAATCAATGGACAGCTTACGAGTTCTAGCTTAGAAGTTGCAACTGAATTTGAATCGTTTTTTACTAATGCACCGGCTTCCACGACTAAGTATTTAAATTCGTCACCTTTGTCTGCTGTTGCAATATTAAAAGATAATGTCTCAGAGTGTGCTTCATACTTGAATTTTAAGCACGTCACAAGTTCAGATGTCGTAAAGGCATTTAAATTGATAAATGTTAAGAAAACGAATGATCTTTGGGGACTCTCTGTTCACGTCGTTAAATCCCTGATCGAATTAATTGCACCTGACCTAGCGGTCATTTTCAACAATTGTATAGACTGCGGTGAATTTCCTGATTTAATGAAACAAAGTAAGATAATTCCCCTCTTCAAAGCAGGTAGTACTCAAGACCCCACCAATTTCAGACCTATATCAATACTACCAACTTTTAGTAAAATTTTTGAGAAATTAATCTTATCACAGCTAATACATCATTTTGAATCAAATAAGCTAATGCATAACAAACAGTTTGGATTCACTCGCGGTCGTTCAACAACAGATGCCGGAATTCAGTTCATTGAAAGTATTTTTGATGCCTGGGAAGAGTCACAAGATGCCCTAGGCATTTTTTGTGACTTATCTAAGGCTTTTGATTGCGTTTGTCATGAAACATTGATCAGGAAATTACATCATTATGGAGTTAGAGACACGTCATTGAATTTGTTAAAATCTTATCTGAACGGAAGAATACAAAGGGTAGACGTAAACGGAGAACGATCACCAGGATCATTGGTTTGTTTGGGCGTGCCACAGGGCTCAATATTGGGACCCTTCCTATTCCTCATCTATATAAACGACTTACCCTATCTAGGAAGGGACTGTCATGATATGGTACTGTTTGCTGATGACACCTCACTTATTTTTAAAACAAAGCGAAACCAACACGCTAATGATGATCACGTGAACAATACCATATCAAGAGTGGTAAATTGGTTTAATGTTAATAATTTGCTATTAAATGAGAAAAAGACTAAATGTGTTAAGTTTCTTACTACTAACGTTAAAAATAATCAGACATGTATAACAATTAAAAATGAGGAATTGGAATTGGTAACCAGCACAGTGTTTCTAGGTATAACGTTGGATTCCAAACTCCAATGGGGTCCACATATTGATAAGCTATCGAACAGACTGAGCTCTGCAGCTTTTGCATGCAGGAAAATCCGTCACTTGACAGATTTAAAAACAGCCAGATTAGTTTATTTTAGTTATTTTCATAGTATTATGTCCTACGGTATTCTGCTCTGGGGCAGTGCTGCTGACATAAATAATATTTTTGTGCTGCAGAAGCGGGCTGTTCGTGCGATTTATAAAATGAATAATAGAGATTCTCTTAGAAATAAGTTTAAAGAAGTAAATATATTGACAGTCCTATGTATGTCCATAAGAACATTGTTAACTTTCGAAGAAACTGTGATATACATAACTTTAATACTAGAAACAAGGACAAACTTGCAGTGCCCACTACTCGGCTCCATAAAATAAAAAACTCGTTCAAGGGTAATTGTGTAAGATTTTACAATAAATTCCCAAGCAATTTGACAGATCTTGTAGTGTTAGGTTACTCACATGCTATTCTTGCTTCCTAACCCTTAGCTCCAGCTCCATCATCAGTCCTTTTTGTTTGTCCTTCAGGGTACCTTGCTCTATTACGCTGGATACTTGGTGAGCTGTGCGGCTTATTATTGGTCATCACCTTTATTTTCACAGGACCCTGTAACGTTTTAAACCATTAGAATACATTAACAAATCGTTTTCGCTCTGCATTTTCATGCTATTAGCTCTTGTAAATCGATAGGGAAGGGGTTTACCTTTGGTGACCCTGTTTTTGGCTTTCTCCGAAATTCTGCAATCTCGGGCTTCGTGCGCGCTGGTGCGCTACTTTTTTTTATACATTGTTACTTCATTTACTTCATGGTTTTATAGTTGGTTTTCCGTATTACGAGCCTGAAACGAAACTTTGACGTTTGTTGACGTCTTTGTTTATCTGGTTGTCATGGCAATGCCCATTCAAACTCGTTAGCGGTCTGATATGTTTACTTTAATACTTTTACAAAAATACTCTTTCTCTCTTGGCCTAGGCCTCAAAAAGGGTATAAAAGCGGAACATTTCTTCAATTCTGGAGAGTCTCACGTCAGTTTCTGAACTGGAAGTACCAGTAAAGGCCTTATCCCGGGGTCGCTCAACCCCGGGATCCTGCGAAGCCTTCAAACTCCTTCAAATCTCCAAATTCTCCATCTACAACGGGATCCTGCGAAGCCTTCAAACTCCTTCAAATCTCCAAATTCTCCATCTACAACGGGATCCTGCGAGCCTTCAAACTCCCTCAAAACCTTCAAATCAATCTTCAAACAACGGGATTCTGCGAGCCGCGTCTACGCCGCTACCATTCCTACAACGAAGATTTCTACAACGGGATTCTGCGAGCCGTGCCAACGCCGCTACTGTTCCTACAACGACGATTTCTACAACGGGATCCTGCGAGGCGTAACTACAAGTACGCCCGCTACTGTTCCTACAACGACGATTTCAACAACATCTACAACAACAAATACACCTGCACCCAGGTCTCCGCTTCCTTCTTTCTATCCAGACATCTGTATTTTATAAAACCTGTTTCACATCTCATCCATCCTCATCTTCGCATCATCTTGATGATGATTTTTTATCGGACGTAGTCACATCTTTGGATAAAAGAATATTAACAGTAGCTTTATATATGGACATGACAAAGGCTTTCGATTATGTGAACCATTCGATTTTATTAGGGAAGTTACAAGCTTATGGAGTTAGAGGTAACGTGATGAACCTCATTAAATCATATTTGAGTGACAGGAAGCAGAGGACCGTAGTAACAAGGCTAAGCCAAGATAATAGGACTCTCCAAAATTACGTTTCTGATGATAGATTTATCAAATATGGTGTACCCCAAGGTAGTGTTCTTGGGCCTTTGCTATTTTTAGTCTACATAAATGACCTGCCTAGAGAAACTAAGAATACAATGGTATTATTTGCTGACGACAGCACAGTTCTATTTAAAAATAATAATGTAATTGCTTTGGAATCTGACATTACAAGTACACTATCACATGTGATTGAGTGGCTGACATCTAATAATCTTTTAATTAATATTGACAAATCGAACATAATGACATTTAAAAATAATTACAACCATAATCCAGAATTAGATAATCTTGAAATTAAATACAATAATAAGAATATTAATAAAGTTGATTCCACAAAATTTTTAGGTTTGTATATAGATTCTCATTTGACATGGAAAAACCACATAGAAAAGGTTTGTTCTAAATTGAAGTCATTTTCTTATGCCTTACACATGCTTTCCAAAGTTGTCAGTCAAAAAGCCGTCTTAACTGCATATCATGCATATGTTGTCTCTGCTCTGAGGTATGGTCTCATCTTCTGGGGTAACTCCACGGACAAAACTGATGCCTTCAAGGCTCAGAAAAGATGCATCAGGTCAATTTGTAAACTGAAATCTACAGATACCTGCAAACCCCATTTTATAAAACTAAAATTATTCACATTGCCGTCATTATATATTTTAGAGATAGTACTATTTGTAAAAACTAATTATGATTTATTTGGCAAATTTAACAGTGCAAGATATAAAAATAAGATCAGTGCTGCGAGTCACTCAACAGCTTTATTTAATAAAAGTATATTTGGAATGGCGCCCATAATATATAACCATCTGCCTAATAGTATTAGAGAAATTCAAGTTGTCCATTTATTTAAAAAAAGGCTATCACAACTTCTTCTTGAAAAAGCCTATTATAGCCTTGGTGAATTTCTCCAAGACAAATTTTAGTTTCCTTCCTTGTGACTGTGCCTAGGGTTCCTAATAAATTAATGTTAAATATGTACCCAGTGTGTAATGTATGATAGTGTTGACATTTTATATTTAAGCCTAATTTAATCTTGAATACTGTCTTGACATTTTTTATGCTTTAATTAATTAAATTATATTGTTAACACTCAAAATTTTGCAAACCCTTTCGGGTAGAGTATAGCTAAGCGACCGTTATTATAATTTTATCACCTATGTAACCTATATTCAGCAAATAAATGCCTTTGACTTTGACTTTGACTTTGACTTTTTTTATAGACTTCACTGTAAATACTATACTTCTAATTAACTGATACTACTAAATTTTATCTTGGTTGTTTGCTGTTAGGTTCTGGTTAGGTTCGGATCCTCACACGACATTTTGGCGCCCAACGTAAAAGTTCTTCTCCACTCTTCACCTTTTCTGCGCCTTGTCTCTTTCCCTTTGATTTGCTTTCTCTTTCACTCTTAAATCTTTATATATTCATCCTTTTCACATTTTCTAAATTCTAAAACAAAACTTCATCTAGTTTTTCAACTTATCTGGATTATATTTAGGCCTACATTTAACTTACATTACTTCACTTCTCTTCACTTCTATAACACTTAACTATACACTTTACTATAACACTGGACTCTACACTTAACTATAACAATGGAAAGGGTTATTAAGTACGAATTCCTTAACAAGGCCGAGCTCGAATACGAAGTAAAGATTAGATGTGAAGAACCAGCTAATACTGTTTTGCTTCTTAAAAAACAGGTTTTGGGTTTAGTTGCGAACTCTCACCCCGAAGATATTCTGACTTCTCCAGTTCCGATTGAGGATGACTTATCTCAAATTGGTTCTACTCTAACTTACCTAGATTGTAAAATAGAAAAATTGTTACAAGGGGAAACCAAATACTTACGATTAATAGAAACTTTTATTAATCATGTTTTTTACAGATTGGAGCGAATAGATACGGACTTATATTCAGACTCTAAAGCTAGTTTCGATACTTTGAAGTTGAAATTTGATGATATTTCTAAACAGTTCGGATCCTTGGCTCCATCTTCAACTGCAAATCACTCTCCATCACTGGACCTTCCTGCTGAACCGACTGTCACGGAACCCCCTCTTGTCTTTCAAACTTCTGTCCAGACCCATACCCCGTATCCCCCTCCACCACCTCAATCTTTCCCTCCAACTAACGTCTTCAAGGATTTGAAAAGACACACCTTCAATGGTAAAAGCAGTCCAAGATCCTTTCTTCAAAAACTTGAAGAATATAGCTTAGCTCGTGGCTTGTCCAGGGACTTATTGATTTCTCAGGCGTTCGAAATCTTCACTGACAATGCCCTTCATTGGTTCAGATTTAAATATAATCAGAATCCTAATTTAACTTGGAACGAACTTTCTTCTTTACTAATCAAAGACTTTGGTGGTTTTGATTATGATCATAAACTTCTAGAAGCGATTAGGAATCGTACTCAAGGTCGTGATAAACCTATCGTCATCTTTATATCCATCATGTCTGGAATGTTCGCTCGCCTTTCAAAAAGACTTTCTGAAACAGAACAATTGGAGATTATTTTGAGAAATATTCGCCCATGTTATTCAGTCTTCGTAGCTCTAAAAGACATTGACTCTATCGATTCTCTTCTGGCCACTTGCCAAAACTACGAAAAGTTCCTAGACAGAGACAAACAATTTAAAGAACCAAATTTGCAACAAAGTCCTCATGTTTCGGAATTCAACTACAAGCATTCCACTTCAAGTTCTGTTGACTCTCCAAACTCTTCTAATAACTCACGACCTTCTCCTTCCTTCATGAATAAATTCACTCCAACCTACAAATACCCTTCTAGACAAGTTAATAGTCTCTCTCAAACTGCAGCTCCCCAAGAAAGTTCTTTTTGCGTACGCTGCCGTAAACTGGGTCATACTTTGAACAGTTGCACTCAACCACGATTCGTGATTTGTTTCAGATGTGGTCTTAAGGGTGTTAAAACTGCAGAGTGCCCTACTTGTTCTCCCAAACCTAATACTAGTACAAAAAACTAACTGCTGACTTGAAGAGTAACTCAAATTTTGATAAGGACGAGTGGACTAATTGGCTCAAAACAATTCAAAACTTCTTTGCTTGCTACAAAATCTCTTCTACACTCTACTCCAAAGAACAAGATCTTAATCGTCCATTCGTTAATGTCAAAATTTATGACTTAACTTTATCTGGTTTACTGGATTCTGGCAGCTCAGTAACTATTCTGGGTAATAATTCTCATTTGGAAATTCTTAAACTGGGCTGCAAACTTTTCAAGTCAGATATTATTACTGTCTCTACTGCTAATAATCAAAAAATTAATTCCTTGGGTTATTTTGACTTACCTGTTCATTTCAATAACGAAACTCACTTGATTAAAGCTTATGTTTTCCCTGAAATATTCCCTTCTCTAATACTAGGTATCGACTTTTGGAGAAAATTTAATCTTCTACCTAGTGTTTTAACTTCTCTTAACTTTACAGATCCTTAATGCTTGGCTATCGACACTAAAGATATTAAAGTTTTACCTTATGAGCATTCAACTCCTAATCAAAAGAACATTGCTAATGACATCATCCAACGCTTCAAGACAATCTCTTTTGAAGAAAAAGGTGTTCTGGGAAACACACACTTAATCACCCACAAGATTGACACTGGTGATTCTCTTCCGATCAAACAAAGATGTTACAGACTGTCTCCTGAAAAACAAAAGGCTTTAATTAATGAAGTTGACAAGATGCTGGGATGGAACGTCATTGAACAATGCGAAAGTCCATGGTTATCTCCAGTCCTCATCACTCCAAAGAAGAATGGAGAATGGCGTTTCTGCGTAGATAGCAGGAAGCTTAACTCAGTCACACGTCGTGATGCTTATAGTCTGCCTCTAATAAGCGAAATTTTGGACAACCTGAGAAATGCCAAACACTTATCAAGCATCGACATTGCGAAAGCATTTTGGGAGATTCCCTTGAATACTGCTGATAGAGATAAGACAGCATTTTATGTTCCTGGAAGAGGTATGTTCAGATTCAAAGTAATGCCTTTTGGTCTCACTAACTCACCTGCAACTCAACAAAGATTAATGGATACGCTATTTTCTCCTGAATTTGAGAACAAGGTATTTTGCTATCTGGATGACATCATTATTATTAGCGAGACTTTTGATGAGCACATATCGCTTCTCATGAAAGTTCTAGAAAAACTTTCAAACGCTAATCTGACTATTAACTTTGAAAAGAGTCAATTCTTCAGGAAAGAACTGAAATACCTTGGTTTTCTAGTGGACGAGTATGGTCTACGTGCTGATCCAGATAAAATAAAGGCTATTCTAGAATATCCTGTACCTACTTGCAGAAAAGAAGTTCGAAGATTCATAGGCACTTGCAGCTGGTTTAGAAGATTCATTCCAAACTTCAGCACTATTGCCTCCCCGCTCAACCAACTAACCTGTTCCGGAAAGAACGCTCCTAAATTTTTATGGAATTCCAGGGCTGCAGCTGCTTTCCAGAAACTTAAAGAAGCTTTGGTAACTGCTCCTGTCCTTGCTTGCCCTAACTTCGAACTACCCTTCTCTGTACATTGTGATGCATCAAATTATGGCATAGGAGCAATGCTTACTCAACATCAAGATGACAAAGAAGTCGTGATTGCTTACATGAGTAAAGCACTAAACAAAAATCAACAAAACTACTCAACTACTGAAAGAGAAACATTAGCTGTAATAACTGCGCTAGAACATTGGAGATGTTACCTAGACAATGGTAAGGAATTTACAATATATACTGACCACGCTGCACTTAAATGGTTTCAGAACTTATCGAATCCATCTGGAAGACTTGCTCGCTGGACTCTACGCTTATCATGTTTTAATTTTGTCCTGAAACATAAAAAAGGAAAGGATAACGTTGTTCCTGACCTTTTATCAAGGCATAAGCATAAAGAACGTCCTGATTCACAAGAAACTCCACCTCAAGGTGTACATCCTATTACGATTGAAGAACCACGTGATCGTGAACTTGAACACTACAACAAGATTTTTCTTGGATGCTCCAACAACCCAGACGCATATCCCAACTACACTATCAGGGATAACAAACTTTACCGCTGCATCCATTCTTCCGATTGTCTAAACGACGACTTTATTTGGAAAGAAGTTCCACTGCCACAAGATAGACATGCACTTATTGAAGTTAGCCATGATTCCCCTTCAGAACTCCACCTTGGTATCTTCAAAACATTCAAGAAAATATCTTTAAAATACTATTGGCCGGGTATGTTTAAGGACATTGCCAATTTAATCTCGACATGTGAAACCTGCTTAACCTACAAACACCCTAATCATTCTCCATATGGTCTTATGGGTAAACCTAAACTTTGCTCCAGACCTTTTCAAACTATATCCTTGGATCTTATGGGTCCATTGCCTATGACCCGGAGAAGAAATCAGTATATTCTGGTAATTAACTGCAATTTTACTAAATATACTATGATTTTTCCCCTTAAACGGGCTACTTCAGCTAATATCATTAATGTTTTAGAAAATTCAGTGTTTCTAGCTCATGGCATTCCCCAAACTATAATAATGGACAACGCTGTTCAATTTCAGTCGCGAGAATTCCACTCATTCTTAAATTCTTATAACGTTCCTTGTATTTTTCACACAGCTTTATATTGTCCTCAGGTTAATCCTACAGAGAAATTTAATAGTACGATTATTACAGCTCTAGCATCCCTAGTAGGAGACGATCATAGATCCTGGGACAACCATCTTACTAAGATTCAGTTCGCAATGAACAGCGCTACAAACGTTGCTACTGGCTTTACTCCAAACTTTTTAGTCTTTGGTAGGGAAACAATACCTTGTGGTTCCTTCTATACTCCAACTCAGAATCTCGAGGAATTGATATTTATGCCCCGTGATATTTACGCGTCTAATGCTGGTCTCCTCTCATCTATCTTTCACAGAGTTCAAACTAAACTTCACATAGCTCACGCTAAAAATAGCGCTCGCTATGATCTTCGCCGGACTTTTAAAGAATTTAATGTGGGAAATACTGTTTGGCGTAAAAACCATGTTTTAAGCAATGCTGGCACATACTTTAATGCTAAACTTGCCCCTAAATTCATTAAGTGTAAAATAGTAACCAAACTTTCACCATTGGTATACGTTCTAGAAGACCCTAACGGAGTTAGAGGCAAGTGGCACTTTAAAGACATTAAATCCTAAATTTTCTTGACTTCTATTAACTGTTACTCTGTATATATGTATAAATATCACCATCATTTTCACCTTATTATTTTATTTCTTCCTTTAATTCAGTGTTCTTCAACACATTCTACTTTAGGACCTCGAATTTTCGTTGGTTAGTCTTCACTTATTTTTTTTAATCTTTATTTCAGACACATCTCGTTGGCGATGTGGCTGATCTCTGGCTTCGAGCTCTACCGCTCTGGCCGCTCTTAATCTTGTCTTAAGTCGTAGCGACTAAAGCTACCTTAGGATTAATTTGTTTCTCTTTACCTCTACTTATTTTATTTTATTTTTCCACGCAGGTGCGGATGACAACTCCTTAAGTAAGCCTGAATGTCCTTACGAAAACACACTTTTAGAGTGGTAGTCATTGAATGTGAACTCCACCTTACCGGAATGAAGATGATGAATGTAAGAGAGGGTATATCTGATTTTGCCTGGTGATGTCTGTTTCTGCAAAGCTGTGTTTTTATGGTTTAATTTTGCATATATCAAAATTTTTGCTGAGTCAAAATTTTTTCCAGGGTCGGGGGGAAAATGTAGTGTTATGTTACTCACATGCTATTCTTGCTTCCTAACCCTTAGCTCCAGCTCCATCATCAGTCCTTTTTGTTTGTCCTTCAGGTTTGTCTTCTTGGTGAGCTGTGCGGCTTATTATTGGTCATCACCTTTATTTTCACAGGACCCTGTAACGTTTTAAACCATTAGAATACATTAACAAATCGTTTTCGCTCTGCATTTTCATGCTATTAGCTCTTGTAAATCGATAGGGAAGGGGTTTACCTTTGGTGACCCTGTTTTTGGCTTTCTCCGAAATTCTGCAATCTCGGGCTTCGTGCGCGCTGGTGCGCTACTTTTTTATATACATTGTTACTTCATTTACTTCATGGTTTTATAGTTGGTTTTCCGTATTACGAGCCTGAAACGAAACTTTGACGTTTGTTGACGTCTTTGTTTATCTGGTTGTCATGGCAATGCCCATTCAAACTCGTTAGCGGTCTGATATGTTTACTTTAATACTTTTACAAAAATACTCTTTCTCTCTTGGCCACTCTCAAAAATTACGTTTAATTTAAATAATTTTTAGAACTCTCCAAAAAGGGTATAAAAGCGGAACATTTCTTCAATTCTGGAGAGTCTCACGTCAGTTTCTGAACTGGAAGTACCAGTAAAGGCCTTATCCCGGGGTCGCTCAACCCCGGGATCCTGCGAAGCCTTCAAACTCCTTCAAATCTCCAAATTCTCCATCTACAACGGGATCCTGCGAAGCCTTCAAACTCCTTCAAATCTCCAAATTCTCCATCTACAACGGGATCCTGCGAGCCTTCAAACTCCCTCAAAACCTTCAAATCAATCTTCAAACAACGGGATTCTGCGAGCCGCGTCTACGCCGCTACCATTCCTACAACGAAGATTTCTACAACGGGATTCTGCGAGCCGTGCCAACGCCGCTACTGTTCCTACAACGACGATTTCTACAACGGGATCCTGCGAGGCGTAACTACAAGTACGCCCGCTACTGTTCCTACAACGACGATTTCAACAACATCTACAACAACAAATACACCTGCACCCAGGTCTCCGCTTCCTTCTTTCTATCCAGACATCTGTATTTTATAAAACCTGTTTCACATCTCATCCATCCTCATCTTCGCATCATCTTTTTTATAGACTTCACTGTAAATACTATACTTCTAATAAACTGATACTACTAAATTTTATCTTGGTTGTTTGCTGTTAGGTTATGGTTAGGTTCGGATCCTCACACGACAATCTATCAATTAATAAGTTCAAGAAATACATCAAGCAAAGGCTTATTTCTAAAGCTTACTACAGTATTAAAGAGTACATTGACGATAAAAATGCTTGGGACTGAATTGTTCTAATTAATTGTGAGCATCCTCACTGCCAGAGTTTCTTTTACTGGACACTTGGAGGCCTTTTACACCTCCAAAGATTAATTTAATTATACAACTCTTGACTGTGGGGACCATTTACATCTCCTATTATCATTGTATTATTGACTAAAGAGACTATACATCTCTGTTATTTATATTTTAATTGTTTTATTATGACATTTGAGACTCTTTACATCTCTCAGAAACAATAATTAAGTACTTTTTTTTTTCTGATAATATGATACAAATCATAATACCAAATGTTCTGTAAAAAATGAAATGAAATGACATGTGAAAGTGCCCTTGTGGCCTATTTACAGAATAAACGTTTTGAGTTTTTTGAGTTTTTTGAGTTTAATAAACCCTGTCAGTGTGGTTTTCTATCTGTCGATAGTTGATTGATCAACTAACGCGTTAGTCTAACTTACGGTGACATATCCACTAAGTAGACCACGGCACGGAGCGTTCCATTATTTCACCGCTCTCTAAAATACTTTCGATACTTATCGTTTTATTCGAACTGCTATTATTTTAGGTACATTACAAACTTGTTCGTAAACAAGGGATATATCGCTAATTCGTTACTTACTAGAAAGGGTGAACACTGAGGATTAGTTGCCGTAACTTCCCACTAGAATAAATATGTAAGTTAAAAATACTAGATACAATTAAATGTTTTTTTTTGGTTTGGCAGACGAAGGGTTAAAACAATGTGAAATAAAGATATCACGGCTGACCGTACAGTACCATGTGAAATAAAATAAAAAAGTCAAGTGCGAGTCAGACTCGCGCACGAAGGGTTCCGTACCATAGTGCAATGGTAGGGATGGTGTGGAGTAAATAGTTTGGATTTTACATAGCAAAATGTTGTTTACAAAGTTATTGGTGCGGCTATTTTCATACTCCATGTACGTAACCAGGTGCATTTATAAATTTGTATGTGGTTTACAGATAAATAATATAACTTTTTAACAAAAAAATTGGACCACCGAAAAACTGAAAAGTAAAAAATAATTACTAAGTTCTTATACTTATGTAAGTTAATTTGAGTAATATTATGTAAGTCAAAAGGTTTTTATACGAAGTAAAACCCTTTTGAGTATACTGAGTCAAAATAAAAAAAATAAAAACTGTAATAAAATACTTATACTGATACTGATTTAAGTTGTAAATTTGTCCACTACACTAAATATGTAAACTGTAGCTTACTACATGACAAGTTAGTTGATGAACTAACGGTTAAAACCGTTAAATGGTAAACTGGTTTAAACTTGAATTGCAAACGAAATAATAGGCCAAACACTGCGGTAGCTAAGGTGAGGACTAGAGGCGGCGAGCGCAGCGAAGCGTGTTAGGTTGACATGTAAAAACAAAAGAAACGTAATTTCTAAACCCTGTTGGTCTGGTTTACTATGTATCGATAGTTGGTTAATCAGCTACCGCCCCGTTGCGAGAGCCCCATCCGCGAAACGTGAGGGGGACAGAGCTTTATACAGCGTATAGCTCTGTCTCACTTCCCCGCGTCAACACTCCCCGCGGGGTCGCCACTCGCCGCCGCCGCCGTGCTGCGGGGGACATACTGCGTGCGATGCGACCGTTCGCAAGTGCTATTGGCGGCCGCACGCGATTCGAGCTGCGAACACACCTGATGTAGCATGCTGAGGTGTGATCTCCACGTCGTTTATATTACAAATATACTACATATGCTCACGCCTTTACCCCAGAAGAGGGATAGGCAGAGACTAATGACCTCCACTTGCCCCGATCCTGGTAAACATCTCTCGCTTCCTCAACATTCATAAGTCTTTTCGTACAAGCTCGCCGGCTACACCTGTAGTTTACCTTCTTCTAATTTTTCCTTTCAAATGGCTAATTTGGTCTTTGTAAGATCTTCTCGGGCGCTCCGCAGCCGCAGGGCCACATGGTAAGTTTGCATGCGAGTGTACACACACATTCGTAAAACTGTCGGGACGGACGACACTAGTGGGAGACTTGCTGCAGGTCTGTGAAGTTAGCAGTACAAAGCCTTAGAATACGGGGCTCAAATGCAGGGGATTTTGAGCTTATTTTGAGCTCCCAGAATACGAAGTTTCAGAATTTGAGCTCAAGCGCTTTTCGAAAAAATCGCTATAAAACACCAGCAGTACAAAGTCTGAGTAGAGAGGTGAAACTCGCAGCGTATTTGAGCATGATTTTGAGCTCCCAGAATATGTTATCAGAACTTCTCTAACTTTCGTAGTTTGCGAGAAAAAAAAACATTTACACAACAATATCATCTAGATAAATAAAATTGATATGGTTTTAGACTTTTTCGTATTCTGGAATCTCTAAGTCTTTTCTATAAATTCTACAAATTTCAACTCTCTGCTCTGTCAACTCGCGACATTTTCAACTAGAGAGTAGTTAAAGTATCCAGGAAGCTGAATTTTTAGATATATATATACCTATAAAGTCATAGAAAACGGGACTCAAATTCAGGGCATAGCTAGCTTATGTTAAGCTCCCAGAATACGAAGTTTCAGAATTTGAGCTCAAGCGGTTTCCGAAAAAAACATAATAAAACACCTAGTTGTAAGTATAACTCTAATTGAGTGAGTGAGTCCAGCCTTAGAAGTGATTTGATGTCTAACGTGTAAAAAGTGATTTGTTAGTGATACTTACTGCTACTATTAATTTTACGTACTTCATGTTTAAGTGTTCAATCAATATTATTGCACACAAAATCTGTGATTGTAAAACTAGTACGATTCGTGTAAAAATTTGATTTTTGTGATGTTATTAAGAGAGATTTTATGTCAATAAGTAAAAAAATATCAGCGACCACTTTTAAATATCTTATACTTATATTATTTATCGGATACAAAATAGGATACAGTAACAGTTATTTAAGAGAATATCTGTCTTTACAAATTATATGTAGTTATAATAAATTTATTAATGTAAAAATGCGATTTTCTGTGATATATTAATGAATACAAGATTTCGTTAATTATTGTAAATGTATGAGCGATTTCATGTCTACATTGGTGAAAGTGGTAAATAAATATTTCTGTTTGAGTAAGTGCCATAGTTGATTATTGTACTTACACCTATGTAAAAAAATATTGAGACTGATTATCATATTGGTTGTTTAATTATTTATTTTTGGATTTGCAAGTAAGAATACCTGTTTTCCGTCTACCAACGTTCAGCTCCATCATCGGGTGATTATGATGAGGACATCGCTAGGACGTATGAATTAGAGGTGTGTAGGTAATGCTCGTAATATCACAAAAGACATATTACAGAACCGCATCATGATATATAACGCATTTATTCACAGAATAGGGCATTACACACAACTTACTATGACTCCTTTGATAATGGAGCATCACACCAGATGAGTTGAGCTCTGAGTTCTTTACAATTAGTATGTGTTTGGGGCTCAATCAAGATCAAGTCTTGGCTGATGTGTTCGAGTGCAGTTGTTTACGTTCGGCTATTTGAAATTTGCAGAATATATATAAAAGGCTTAGAGATTCCAGAATACGAAATTTCAGATTTCTAGCTCTAATGAATTCGATAAAAAGTGTAAAAACATATCAATTTCATCTATCTAGATGATATTGTTGTGTAAATGGTTTTTATCCTCGCAAACTATGAAAGTTAGAGAAGTTCTGATTCCATATTCTGGGAGCTCAAAATCATGCTCAAATACGCTGCGAGTTTCAGTTCTCTACTCGGACTTTGTACTGCTGGTGTTTTATTGCGTTTTTTCGAAAACCGCTTCAGCTAAAATTCTGAAACTTCGTATTCTGAGAGCTTAATATAAGCTCGCAATGCCCTGAATTTGAGCCCCGTTTTCTATGACTTTCAAGGTGTCAATATTCTAAAATACAAGTTCACGGGTACCTTCAAGTACCCTCTACTTGAAAATGTCGCGAGTTGACAGAGCAGACAGTTGAAATTTGCAGCATATATAGAAAAAGCTTAGAGATTCTAGATTACAAAATTTCAGATTGCAGATTTAGTGGTTTAGATAAAAAGTGTAAAAACATATTAATTTGATATAGTTATCTAGATGATATTGTTGTGTAAATGGTTTTTATTTTTTTCTCGCAAACTACGAAGTTAGAGAAGTTCTGATTGCATATTCTGGGAGCTCAAAATCATGTCCAAATACGCTGCGAGTTTTACTTCTCTACTCGGACTTTCCACTGCTGGTGTTTTATTGAGTTTTTTTTCGAAAACCGCTCGAGCTCAAATTCTGAAACTTCGTATTCTGGGAGCTCAAAATAAACTCAAAATCCCCTGCATTTGAGCCCCGTTTTTTATGACTTTGTACTGCTAACTTCACAGAGCTGTCGGAGCCGGTCCGGGCTGGGCCGGTCTAGTCAGCTGATCAAGGAGAAATAACTTACTACAGTTCATAAAGTCTTAGAAGTGATATGACAAATAACCTAAAACTTTATAAATTCGCTAAATTTGCCCAGCAGTGGGACACTGTGTAAGCTAACTAAAAAAAAGAAGACCCTAGGGATTTTACAAAAACAATCGGAAAGAATCGAAATTGTTCATTCAGTTGACCTTTTTATGCAAACAATTCACAAGGGTGTATCGATTCATTTGATTGATCGATGTTTTTAAGCAATATACTCACTAGTCTGGCCGCTGAGACAATGCGATCCAGCAGCTCAAAACCCATAAAGTGCTGAAGTGTCAAGCACCATGTTATCTTTTTCATAGTGTAGGAATACAATATCTGGTATTTTATTATATTTTATTTATTAAGGAGAAACAAACAGAGGTAAATGTACAGAAAGAAAACATTACATGCTAATATAAAGTTGCTGACATGCATTTACCCCCTTGACAGTTCCCACTGGGACATAAAAATTAAGTAGGTATAGGTACACCACGCTACACTTAACCAAGCTCCACATATTAATAAGGTATAGGTTCACTACGATAGACTTAACCTAACTCCACATATTTAGGTTTGGCCATTAAAATCCTGAGGCTAACATTTTAGCAACCTGATGTTGAAATTGTATTTTATTTGTATTAAATATATCAACCGAAACGAAGCGCTTATTATAGGCGTTGCACAAACGGTGTATAGGAGCGCGGACACCGTCATTGCTAGAGGCCGCTGGAACGGCGAACAAGGCGGCATTGCTAGAGGCCGCTGGAACGGCGAACAAGGCGGCATTGCTAGAGGCCGCTGGAACGGCGAACAAGGCGGCATTGCTAGAGGCCGCTGGAACGGCGAACAAGGCGGCATTGCGAGAAGTGCAGCGAGACGGCACTCTGAAGAGGATCCGATCCAACAGTTCAATGCTGTTGTAACGACCCCTGCAGATGTTATATAGGGTTACGACGTCTATAAGTATACGTCTGGAATCTGGATTCCAGCGATTCAATTTTGTAATGTTTCAATAATGCGTGGTATGACATTCTTTTACCAGTAATGCGTCTATGCATGGCCCTAAGGAACTTTTTCTGGATCATTTCAATAGGCTTGGAATATTTTTCATAAAGGGGGTTCCAAATAACACTCGCGTATTCTTAGTGAGGTTTGACCAGAGCTTTATATAAAAGAAGGTATGTTTTTGGTTTTTCGCTGTCCTAAGAACAAAACCTAGCATTTGATAACCTTTCGTTATGATTCGTTCTATATGCACTTTAAAGTCAAGTTTGTTATCGAAATTAACTCCCAAATCTGAACAGAAACCTTATCGATAAAATTGATTTCAATTTTATAATCAAATTCAATAAAGCGTTTTTGTTTTTAGTTATAGACATCTGTTTACATTTATCACCAGCCAGCTGTAGCTTGTTATTATTACAATAGTCAGAGAAATTGTTCAGATCCTCCTGAATACCTTTACAATCATCTTCGCAGCTTATGGTATGGGAAAAGGCATGCCGCTATATATTTTTTTCTATATTTTTAAACAGAAACATTAACAAACATTTATTTTTTTATCCCCAGCCGGCGATCAAACCTCTCGCATGAGCTCAATAACTCAAAACTCAAATGTTTTATTGTTTGTTCAAGTATTAGGCAAAAATAGTGTACTTTTACTAGTCAGACACTTATATATGGAGAAAAATACCAAATAAATCAAATATGATCAGATCAACCATTGAACTACTTGAGATTGAGATCAACCCTATAACGGGTTTTTGGGTACTGCAGTACCCAAATGTGCTCGAGGGGTTATCTAATGAGCTTGAAAAACGAAATTTCCTTTTCTAGTTGTGATTCATGGCTGAACCGCGCTCAGGTAAAGGAAACGCCATTAACTCTACCAGTGCTTCGGCAATACGCCCGTCAGCGAAGACAGCACCAAGAAACTCCACGCACGGGGATGTAATTTTTTCAATATTCGTCATTTTTTTATGCCACAATGTACAAATAATCTAATCGAATGACAATATTATAACATCGTATCTATAAGTACTTACCAATAAGTCTCAAAATAACAACTTTACAATAGTAGTTTATGTGACTGCTACATAATGGAAGGCATTAATACTCGAGTGGGTCTATGAAACGAGCCGAAGGCGAGTTTCATAATAATATCACTCGAGAGTTTTAATGCCTAATTATGCACAGTTACATACACTAGTTTAACTACACACATATCATAAGCTCTCTTTGATGTGTTCAGGAACCACATGTTTGACCGGCATTGTGGCTTTGCAGTTGTTTAGCTGGTTCTGTAGTGCCAACTTCACAGACAAACTAGGGGCGGCACGCAGGCGGCGAGCGTCGGCGTTCGAAATTTGAATGTCAATATGTAGAAAAATTACACATTATGGTCATAATGTGTAATTTTTCAGATAAGAAATGAGTTTTTACCAAGTAGTTTAACATTATGCTGATCGTAACGTGCGATTTTTGTACGCAGTAAAGAGGGTTTAGGTTACGTGTGTAGATAAAAGAAATAAATATGAACAAACAAAGGCCTTAATGCACATAACTTATGAGAAACCAGACTGGACCAAGACTGGAGCAGTCCCCCCAAGCTGCACCCGTTCACGAGTATGACTTGTGCATGGTAGTCAGGGCCACAACTGCAGCGCGCAGGGGGCGATTTTTCGATTGATTATTAATGAGTAGGTTTTAGAAAGTCGATGTAGGAAGTTCATAATAAAACAGTTTTAGATAACAATTATAATTATCAATTTATTCTCTGAATCGTACAAAAAGGTTAACAGGAACAGTCAACTATAAACATATTGATTAAAAAACTTTCATATTTATGTATTGTAATTAATTCTTAGACAACTATTTTTATAATTAGATCAGTTCTTTGATTTAATAGGTATAAAAATATAATAGTTATTAACATCTGAGACAACCCCGTTCCACACATGATATTCATAATCATATTATTATTAGTAAAATAAAATAATTAATTATAAAAACAATAATTTACATCTGTTCATCAAAAAATGACTACTTATTTCATTAATAGAGGAAATATTTCATACAAAAATAACTTGGTCATTTAAACTTGGAGACTAGACGATCGAGAAATTAGTAAAATTTTGCAGTAACATTTTGTCTTGTCCCAATAACAAAATAACCGCCTAGCGTGTACCTGGCGCCAAGTTTCTTGGTACCTGAGTGCCGCCCGGAGGGGGCAGCGGCACTTGGGAACAAGAGAGATGGCGAGGGTGAGTGGGTGACCGCCCCCGCTCAGGCGCTAAGAAACCTAGCAATATCTGTATTCAAGTTGATTGATTGTGACGGGAGAGGAACCCATTTCCAGCAAAATTAACCATGTGATATCAGCAAATTAATGAGATTCAAGTAATTTAAGTTATGAACTTGATTTCCAAAATCAACTATTATAATTTGGATAACTGTTTGACTGTAGTTTCTTCGCTACGACATACTAAAAGCATGATCCTATGGAAAAAATAATAATTTAAATTAAATACTCCTAATTATGTTGCAGTTGCATGTGCAAAAATGCATGGGATTAAAAAACTAATTTACATTTCTATAACAGCATTTCTTTTTAAGTGTGAAACTGAGGGTACAAATTTATCATGTCTTCCTTGTTTTATCACCTATGGTAAACATATTTAACTGACTTAAAACAAAATCACTGTATTTAAAAATAACTTTTTTCTCTCAGTCCCTACAAGTTTTTGCCATACATTATTTTTAACTCTGTGTGACTCAGCTAAAGACACCCCAGTGTAGGGGCTGGATGACAGTTAATATAAAACTCCGTTGACACAGTTAAAGACACCTTCCATACAGGGAGCATGCAGTTACGGAAAGCTGATCTTGTACAAACCCTGTATTACACATGCACAAAGGCCCCGCTCAAGTGGGCCAGGTGCAGGCACTACAAACCCCTTGTAGAAGATAAAAGATAGATAGAACCCTGTATTATTAATGGTTGCTGGTAATACTGTCCGGAGATAAGAGGAATAAACTAACTTCTTTATGGCGTATCACACTTGATTGGTCGAGAGACAATATTCAATGAAAAAGTTGTCGCTCGCGCAAGTACACCCTACAATGGATTTTTCTTAATGTTGCAAACTATTACTATGGCATAAGGTTGAAATTCGCAATACTATTTTCAAGGTTTATTATTCCTCACAAACTGTACTTTGATGGCCTTTAAATTCATAATGTATTTTTATAAATTACTTTTTACCTTGTAGGATGGATGATAAAACAAGGAAGTTTTTAATCATTTGGTACCTATGCTCAGTTTCTCCCATATTTTTTGACCCAATGCTGCATAAAAGTTGAAAATTTGTTTAGGTTTTCTTAGCACACACACAAGTTTATAGGCTCTTAATTTTGACTCTGTAAATTAAGTATTTTATTTACTTGCTATTCCACAGAATCATTGATTTAAAACAATAAGAAACGGCAGTAAAATAATTTCTCAAAGTATTTTTTTTTTATATACTATTTTCGAAAAAAAAAACTTTATTACCTATATATTACTCAAAACCCATTAATTTTCAGATAGGGTAGGCAGATGGTTAAATTTGCTGGAAATTAGCTCTACTTAAACCTCTCACAAATATGTTTAAAATAATAACACATGTATATTTTTTTAATAATCATTTCAATATATAATGCACCATTTGCCAGTTCTTACTATATGCAAGAATGTGTGCTGTGTGCATGTTTTAAATTTAAATATATTAAACATTAAGCTGCAAACAAACATGGAATAGATTTTTATTTTAAATACCTAACTACCTCCTATCTATTTGCGCAATAACGTAGGTAGGTACATGAAAGGAACAAGACTATTTCCTACAGATTATTTTCAGTAAAAAGTACTGTAAAATATCTACCTACCTATGACAGCAATAAAACTAAATGAGTTTTACTAATATTGGCACATAATTTTCTGGCTCACAAATTCGTTTATCAGTCATGCAATAAGTAAATGTGTTTCACATCATTTGCATTGCACTCCTAGTGTTTGTTAAATGGCACTTAAACATCACAGACTGGTTCATTCGCTCAGTCCAGACAGCAAACAGTAACGATTGTTCCAAAACCGATACAAACCAATGGAATGGACAATTTCCTCATTTGTCTTCCTTCACGGTTCACCAGTAAGGGGTTGTCCCATCGCCGGCGTCCGCTCTGGCGCTCCAAGAGCTGCCATACTTGATCCTCGCGCAAGAGATGGCCGGCGCCAACCTGACTGAAGCTCTTTCCACTGTGTAATTCTTCCCGCCGTTACTGTCCCAGTGCTCGTCTCCTTTGCAACGGAAGCACACACAGAAGTCTAATCTTCTTGAATGGACCGGAAGCTGTAGAGAAAAGCCGAAGGTGTCGTACAACGAGGTTCCACTGTTCCCTTGAGGTCCAGACTCCACGAAAGCGCAGTAAGTGTCCTCATGCGTCCTCCAGCCATCAGGGGTCGCGCGGACGAACACCTCCTTAGAAAAGTCCAAGTTTTTAACCTTCACAGTCCCGTCGAGGCCTCCGTCGTTGTGTTTCACAATAACATTCTCTAAAGCGACACAGTCCACTGTGATCCGCCTCCTGAACTGCAGATAGTCTGACGCCGGCTGGACGAACGCAGCTTCCCATAAATCCACAACGGGTTGTGTCAGCGACTTTCTTTCGACAGGCGGGCTCGGCACTAAGCGTAGTGCCCAATAAGGTGGCACATTCGACGGTTCCGTCATAAATTTCACTTGCTCCAACGCGAACCCTCTGTCATCAGCAAATACCACCTTCTTCTTCGACTTATCCGCTTGTATCCTCAGGCAAGATCTTGTGGCTGCGTTGAGGGTCAGCTGGATTGGCTTGAGGACTGACAGACATGGGGCGGAGTATCTCGCTGTAAGTTTCCTGACTTGCGGGAGCGATGTGTAGTCAGCCAGGAAGCCGGCTGGTGGGCTGTGGCCGTAGAAAAGCTGCTCGGACGCAAGCATGTCAATCGCGGCACACATCGCGACTCTGCGGACAAAACACAGGCACGTTCAATTCGGCGGTCTGACGCGAACTGGCGATGGCGGGCGAAACAAAATGTATCGTCTCTCTCTGGCGACTTTAAATAGAAGCAGCCGCGACATGCGCTGCGCTGGTGATAAATTTAACTAGGGTGACAATGTGATTCAGTTATTGGCCATAATATAACCTATGTCCACACTGTGCTCTTTCATCTTAAACTTTCATTGGCTCAAGGGCATGCCTCACGTGCACTGCACTATTGAACGCGCTATTATTTATGTTTATGTAAAAGAGTAAAAGAATAAACGCACTATGTGAACTTAGCTAATGTTAGCGGGAGTTTTTTGCACTGCGAAAATCAAACAGTATGATACCAATACGAACCAATAGGTAATTCATATTCGCATCGCAAATCTTCACCGACTTCCGATAATGTTACTAATGTATGGAGAGTTTTGGGTTTTTTGGGCCAGGAGAAATGTCTCAGGGGCGAAAGTTTAATGTAAAATTTATTGTTTTCATCGGTGTTTATTTCTTTTTTATCATTAACGAGCATAAATCTAGTATGAAACTCATATTATCAGCGTCATGACAGTACACAAACAAGTAGGTACCTAATATTATGCCGGTTATTATGTCCAACTCGTAGGATACCTATTCGGTATAAAAGGTGTTTCAGACAAAACACGGATGTGGCTACATCTAGGCTAGTATATTTTAGTTACTCTCATAGTGTCATGTCCTATGGTATCTTGTTGTGGGAGAAAGCAGCGGATATTCAAACTATTTTTTATTTTTCAGAAAAGAGCTATTCGAGAAATTTATGATTTAAAACGCACAGACTCGTAGGAGAGCTTTTTAAAGAAATTGACATACTAACTGTAGCTAGTCAATTTATTTTCGAAAATATAATGTATGTACGCAAGAACCTAACAACATTTTCTAAACTTAGCGATAGCTGTAATATTAACCAAAGATATAATCACAGACTACTTGCGCCCCGGTTTAGACTCGCAAAGGTTAGCAATTCTTTCAAGGGTCAATGCATTTCTTACTACAACAAGATAACTCTGGAGATCTTGAAATTGCCATTTGAGCAATTTAAAAACCATGTTAAAGCGACTTTGTCGAAAAAGGGATATTACAATGTTTAAGTTTACTTAAATAACGGGACTATATGGGGTTAATCTGGCTCAACACAGACCTTGCTGTTAGTAATTTTGTGATTATTAATTCCTGCTTATTAAATTATGTTCTAATATTTGTATTAGTTAAGCACAAGTAATTTTTAAAAGAGATCTAAAAATCAACCTGTGGGAGTTTCTACGCCCTTCTCTCCCACAGTGGTCCAATGTAGAGAAGTGGCAAAAAATTACGATTGCTAAGTATATGTAAATATCTACAGTAATAAAGACATTTGGAATTTGGATACTGAATGCCCTTAAGAAGTCGATAAACGAGTGTAAGTTATGCAAGAGGCACCAGTGTCTAGGCTCCGTACCCGAAGGGTATCAAACGGGATCCTATGACCCTCCGCTGTCCCTTTATACGTTCGTCTGTCCGCCCGTCCATCTTACCGTCAGCGGGCTCTATCCAATAAACCGGAATAGGTAGAGTCGAATTTTTCAGAAAGAGTGAAAAAAAAAATTGCAGCTTAAACAACAAATACTACACGAGGTTTTATAAATTAAAGTGGGGCCCAAAACCAATAACATTTTTTAATTACTCTGCCGTATCTCTGTATTGCGAATTACCAAATATCATATAATTATATCATCATATCATATATATCATTCAAATATCCAAATTTCAGAGGCCCCTTCTTACCCGTCGGAGGCGCAATTTATAGGGCATGGTATCGAAACCAAGTTCAGGACAAAATATTTTTATTTTTTTGTTTTGTAATTTATTAATCCTTAAATGTTCGTTTGCGAATCCAACACGCACCTGGCCAATTTTTATTTCACTAATTGGAATAACTATGTATTTATGTGTCCTTATCTACGTGACCTGCCGCCCCAGACAACGTCTCGTTGTCTACGGCCTCGGGGCTTAAGCACCTGACTTTATTAGCGGCGGGCCATTTTTCTTTGACGTAATGTATTTGTTGACCGTTAACTATTAACTGTTGATTTGTAAGATTAAATTCGTCCTCCTAATAAACTAATAACGGGTCAAAGGAACGGAACGAACAAATAAATATAACTGTATGTAAGGTTTTGAACGAAAGAACGGAACGACAATGGTCTAGTCTAGGGCTGAGATGGCCTGGCCGGTCAATGATATTTCAATCAATAAATCAATATTTAAGTTCTATTTTACCTACTTTTATACTTTTAAACGTTTTTAATTTATTAAGCATTGATTTACAACCAAAAATACTAATTTAAAGTAACGGCAAACAGCACTTGTTTTAAAACAACCCATCAGGGGAAGTGACGTAATAGTTGTTGTCAGTAAGGGACGTATGCAGCTATGTCTTTCATTTTCTATGCGAAAAAAGGAGGAGGGGATTGACACCATAGCTCTGTTCCTTACTGACAACAAATATTACATCACTGTCAACTGTCAGTTTGAACCCACAATTTTTGTGGATTCAACTCCCTCTGTTCAAGTCGGGAGACAAGGGTGATCCTTCAAATTTCAGACCAATATCTGTTCTTCCAGCACTAAGTAAAATTTTTGAAAAGATCAAATGCTCTCACACTTCAACAACTCCACGCCAAACAATACGGTTTCACTAGGGGTAAATTGACTACGTATGCAGGTATTACTCTTATATCTCGTATTTACTCTGCATGGGAGGCCGGACAGGATGCTATCGGAGTTTTTTGCGATCTGTTGAAGGCATTTCATTGCGTTGATCATAATACGCTACTTATGAAATTAAATAATTACGGAGTTAGAAATAAAGTGTTGGATCTACTAAGATCATACCTAAGCAATAGATTTTAACAGGCAGTAGTCAACGGTGTTAAATCTGATGGATCGGAAGTAAAAATTGGCGTTCCACAAGGTTCCATATTAGGCCCTTTCTTATTCCTGATATATATTAACGATCTGCCTTTCATGGTGGAGAAATTGACCGATATAGTGTTGTTTGCTGATGACACTTCACTGGTCTTCAAAATTGAAAGACAAAAAGAAGATTTCGATGATGTTAATGGAGTATTGTCTTTAAACTTGAATTGGTTTATTGTTAAATGCTGGTAAAACCAAATGTATCTAATTCTCACTTCCAAATGTCAGGCAAGTTGAGACTAGTTTGGTGTTAGAGAGCAGCACGTCAGAATTAGTAAATGACACGAAGTTTCTTGGAATAACCATTGATAGCAAATTACAGTGGCGACCCCACATAGATAAATTGGCTGGTAAATTAAGTTCTGTGACTTACGCTGTTAGGAACATCAGACAAAACACGGATGTGGCTACATCTAGGCTAGTATATTTTAGTTACTTTCATAGTGTCATGTTCTATGGTATCTAGTTGTGGGGAAAAGCAGCGGATATTCAAACTATTTTTATTTTACAGAATAGAGCTATTCGAGCAATTTATAATTTAAAACGCAGACTCCTTAAGAGAGCTAGTCAATTTATTTTCGAAAACAAAATGTATGTACGCAAGAACCTTACAACATTTGCCAAACTTAGCGATAGCTGTAATATTAACTTAAAAAATAATCAGACTACTTAGACATACTATCTATCTACCTACTTAGCGCCCCGGTTTAGACTCGCGAAGGTTAGCAATTCTTTCAAGGGTCATTGCATTCTCTACTAAAACAAGATACCTCTGGAGATATTTAAATTGCCATTTGAGCAATTTAAAAACCATGTTAAAGCGACTTTGTCATTTGTTTTGAAAAAGGATTATTACAATGTTCAAGATTACTTAAATGACGGGACTGTATGGAGTTAATCTGGCTCAGCATAGATCTTGCTTTTAATAGTTTTGTAATTATTTATTCCCACTTATTAATTATGATATTATAAAATTTGTATTAGTTAAGCACAAGCAATTTTTAAAAAGAGATCTAAAAATCAATCTGGGAGTTTCTACGCCCTGCTTCTCCCACAGTGGTCCAATGTAGAGAAGAGGCAAAAAATTACGATTGCTAAGTATATGTAAATATCTACAGTAATAAAGACATTTGGAATTTGGAAATTTTGATATTATAAAATTTGTATTAGTTAAGCACAAGCAATTTTTAAAAAGAGATCTAAAAATCAATCTGGGAGTTTCTACGCCCCGCTTCTCCCACAGTGGTCCAATGTAGAGAAGAGGCAAAAAATTACGATTGCTAAGTATATGTAAATATCTACAGTAATAAAGACATTTGGAATTTTGAAATTTGGGATTTTGGCATTTAATTATAGTATTTTAATATGCTCGTGCTCCATTCGACATAAAATTCGTGAAAATGAAAATAAGATGAATTCATGATTCCTACTAATTACCGATATGCGAAAAAGCTAGGTCACTCACAAGAAAATTGGCACGGGCTGTCTGTAGCACTGCAATCCATACAAGTTATTTTACTTTATTTGAGTATTTGTTATTTTTTTTTTTTAATATCCCGGGTTCGATCCCCGGTTGGGGGTTAAGAAAAAATGACCCAGGTCTTGGATGTTTTTATGTGTGTGACGTCGCTGTTTCTGGTTCCCACGACACAGGGTATCCTAGTGTGGGGCCAGAAGCAATGTATGTGCCTGTATGTAAATGTTTATGTTTAAGCTATCGCAGTATTTTGCCCCGATATTTGCTGTGCAAATCATTCAATTAATGATATTTGTGGAAAATAAACATGAACTTAAATTCACCTATGGGTATAATATTTTCTTTATAAATAGCATCAAATGATTTGCTGCATGCTGTTGTAGCCTGTGAGTTATCGTTTAATTTGTTATGATACGATGTACGATAAATGAAAAAATATCGATAGTTAATCTGATAACAAGTTTAATTAAACAACCAGTTGAAAAATTAGTTGGTCGATTGAAAAAAATACCAGTTGAAAAATCAACCATCAATCAATCAAATCATCTGATATCGTTTTACTGTTGGTTCGTTAAATTATCGTTAGCTAATAGTTATTAGGTTCGTTGATTCAACGTCCATCTCTAGACTCTCTGTGAGTGTTTGATGTCATAATATTGATTTAAATTAAGAATTCCATGCATAAACAACCTGACTTATCTCTTCAATCTATTAATACCTTGTTTAATAACGATATTGTTTTTAATGAGGAAGTACACGCAACAAGAGCCTGATTTATCTCTTCATACTATTAATACCTTATACGGAAAGTTTTTCATTAGCTGGAATGTAAATACTTAAATAAAAGTATCATTATGTTTGTGATAGCCCATATTTATTCAATTGTGTCTCTACCACCTCGTATGAAAATAAGCTGACTCTAAGTATGTGTGTATGTTTATTATAATCCGTTCAGCCGTTTTTGCGTTATTGACTATTGAGTAACAAACATCCTAACTACTCAACTTTAGGTAAGAACCAGGAGATCCTGCTTATAAAGGGCCTGACAAAAATTTGAAAAAAAAACTATAATGATAAGTTTTTTTTTGTAAAAAAAATACGGAACCCGGTCAAACATTTCTAGTAACTTTAAAAAAGACGCCATGTTTACTTATAGTGTAACAAAAAAGACTAGAAAATTATTGAGGGCGCCACCATCTTTGTTGTTGTTTTAGCCGAAATTAGACTACAGACTCACCTCTGGACCGCGGAAAGTTCCGTTGTCTACTCTTTTATGTCGCACTGTTGTTTATTAACACATATACATACATATACGCGTCACGCATTTTCCCATAGGCGGTTGCAGGCACAACTGTGTCCAGGTCTAGCTAGCTATTCAATACTACGTATAGCGTGACAGGGGCTGCCCCATCGCCGCAGCTAAGGAGAGTGGTTTGGTTTATTTTTAACCGATCGAGCGCAGAGTCCAGTTTCGAGATTGGCCAAAAATGCTTTAGTCCGTCCGTCAGTCTGTTCTCGCCTACAGGTCGCATTATCCAACCGATTTTGACGAAAATTGGCACACAAGTTCCTTGATTTAATTTAAAAAATCTTTGTAGGCAATTGCAGATGGGGGGAAAAGGGGGGAAGCTTGCTGTAGCGTTATTTGTCGACGGATTTTAATAAAATTTAAGGACTTCATTCTACCTATACACTAGATGTATAAGGGGGAGTGGGGTTTATAGAATTTCAAAAAACCGCTACAGTCCAAATAGCTTGACGGATTTTAACAAATAAGGTGTCATTAGATTATTAGAGTCCCTGAGAGTAACAGACTATCATGATTTTGTAATTTATGTTGTTTAAAATAGTAATTTTTGATATTAAGAAAAGTATTTATTCTCATGAATTTTACTTTTTCTATTGTCTTATTTTGTTTGGCAACCCCGCATCGAGCTGTCATTCTGATGTCATTATGACCTAATATACATAGCCGTCTTGAAGGACGGAGCGCAGTCTTCTTCGAGCGTTTACTGTGACAACTTGGTACGGGGAGCCTATGTCCGGTTGTATCATGATACATATTATTGTGGGCAATATACAGTTAGCCTATCTGCAAGTGTGTAAATGTGAATAGTGTAAAATATACAAGTGAACTATCCGTGGAGTGTTGTAATATTGTGTTGATAATAATAATATTAATAATCATTTATTTAAAACATCTGTTACATGCTTTGGGTAATTACATAAATTATTTTTTATTTCTTCTTATCAAATTACACACATTGTGTTTGTGTCTGTTTTCTCTTGTGAGTCGTTTCTGATCGGTCACGATGGTCCTCAAGATATCAACTAAAATTTAATGAAGAACGTTGTAATTTTAACGCCAGTTTAAAAATCTGTTTCATTTGTCAATGACCAATTTTTATTGTTGGATATGTCATTGTTGGCTACAGTGCTATAGATCATTAGGAAATAGCTGTGCTGTAACAATAAAATAATAATAAATATCAGAGGACAATCTTACACGAATGGAACTAGGCCCAGTAAGTTCAATTAGGCTTGTGTTAAGGGTACTAGACTACGCTAAATATAGCGTCGTCAGTACCCTTAAATATAATAGCGATAAATACTTATGTAAATATATAGAAAACATCCAAGACTAAGAAACAAATATTCTTGCTCATCACACAAATATTTGCCCTTACCGGGATTCGAACCCAGGACCGTCAGCTTCGTAGACAGGGTTACTACCCGCTAGGCTAAACCGGTCGTCATGCTATAGTTGTAAGCTTAAAAAACTTTCACATACGATTTCGCGAGAATGTTGGATCACACAATGATTGATAACTTGCATGAATTACTTTATTTATTATTAGTTTACCTGGAAAAAGATTGGAACAGGTCAAATCGAAAATCACAAGAGTGTTGCATTACAAGCGGGTTTGTATTATGGTTTCTGAGAAATGGTTTGAATCAGAGATTGAACTTTACAAGATAATTATTTGAATGTTTACGACAGAATGGTGAATTAATTTCAGGACGAAAATATAGTGGGGTATAAAATAAACATTTACATACAGGCACATACATTGCTTCTGGCCCCACACTAGGATACCAGAGATAGAAAGTGCAGTGCTTCCACCATTAATTATGATGTACTTATAGCTTCATATGATCTATTGTACCCTAGCAGCTAATTGCAACATCGTGAGATCTATAAGTGATACATTATATATGTAGTTGTGGACTAAATGAAGGCATATAAGTTGTTGTTCTAATCAGGAATCAGGAATCAGAATATATTTTGGTCTTATTATATCAATCACGTGTGCTAATTATGTAATATGAACCTGTACATTATTTAAGTCCTTACTTATATTGAAATAATACTGTAGTAATGACAATTTGTTTAATAGCGTGAGAAAATGATTCAAAGATGAGATCTTAGTATGTAATTAAGAAAATATAAATTAATCATTTACACTCGAGTGATTTCTGATGTTTATATTTCTTTATATGGATATTGTTCGGGATTGTTTCAAATGCTTCCTTGGTTGTCACCTCTAGAGGTATATAATACAGACAATAGTAGCAGCATTAGTGAGCACAACGAGGACATTGAATAAACATTATTATGTATGTTATTGCACAAGATTTAATGTTTTTAATGGTCTTGTGAATTTATAGGATTAATTAAGTGTTAAAATTTTCACGACAGCTTTAGCTAATGTTAACACATTTATCTTGTTCGAAATTACTTCGATATGTTGATACCAAAATGACATATGTATTTGTAAACAAAATAAATGAGATGCCCTTAAATACCGAATGTCATGATTGTTGCAGTTTGTGCTACATATAACTTATGTTAAAATCTTCACCATTACTTTTATACAACATAATATTCTGTAATAATTTTAATCTTAATAAATGGAGTTACAATGCCTTGTTATGTTCTGATACATGATTATGTTTGTTGATTGTAAAGGAAGGCAAATAATTTGTTTGAATGGTTTATAAACTCTTTTTTTTATGACGTGCGCCAGGTGGCAGCACGATTATCAGATGGCCGAATGTCATGATTTTTGTATTTATATTGTCTAAAATAGTCATTTTTATGCGTTATATGAAGAAAAGTATTTATTCTGATGAATTTTACTTTATCTAATGTCTTATTTTGTATGGCAATCCCGCATCGAGTTGTCATTCTGATGTCATCGTGAGCTAATAAAAATGGCCGTCTTGAAGGGCGGAGCGCAGACTCGTCAGCCAGGTCAAGGTGGCAAGCGCCAAGCTGCGTCCACTTCTCGACTCCAACCTCCCTCTGAGGGCGAAGCTCGGGAGCAACAAGACCTACGTGAGATCCCGCCAAACCTACGCGGCCCCGCTGTGGTACGCCCTGTGCTCGGAGACGATAAACGGAGACTCCGAGCCCAAGAGAACCTCTCTCTGCGTACCGTTGTCGGCGCCCCCCGCTACGTGAGGAACGCGACAACCCAAGGGACCTAAGATGGGAACAGTGGACCAGTTTGTCCAGAGGCTGGCGAAGAGCATGTTCGTTGTTCGCGCGTGTGGATGCATCGCAACACTCGCACATTGACGAACTGGCACCATACCACGCGCCCCCGCCTTACCGCCACCGCCTGCCACGCGACCTAGGCGGCGATCACCCACTGCATACCAGCGCCACACGACGACCACCGCCCGCAAGGACCACCCGATGACCTGTCCACATGAGTGGACAGAGGCGATTCCCTCGGGAAGAGGTCCATTGACCTGACCCCGACTCCCCAAACCCCAAAGGGGTGCATGAGAAGATCCAGAACAACAACGGAGCGCAGTCTTCTTCGAGCGTTCACTGTGACAACTTGGTACGGGGAACCAATGTCCAATGTCCAATGTCCAATGATAAATATTCTTGTGGGAAATATACAGTTAGCCTATCAGCCAGTGTGTGTAAATGTGAATACCCAGTGTAAAATACGATCCGTGGAGTGTTATTTCATAATAATACAATATAAGTTAAGTTAAAAGTCAGTTGGGTTCAAGACCGCAAAATGTAGTTACAAAGTTATTGGTGCGGCTACTTTATTTCTCCCTATACGTAAACAATTGCATTCATAAGTTTGTATGTGTTATTAAAATAAAGTGTCACACACGAGGTCTACATCTCACGGAGCCACTAGTTTTATTAGGTACATCAGTAGCACATTACAGTAACCATATTAAAATTAAAATTAGAGCAGTGAAGCAGGCCAATAACAGATGTCCGCCGAAATACAATTATAAGTAAAGGAAAAATAAATCCCAGTTTACCCTGGCAGCACGGTCGCCCTACCTGCCACGCCCGCGTCATGAATTACGGACGGCGAAGCCGCGTGATCAACTCGACTCGTTCACTCACTCACTAGTCAGTCGCTCGCTACGTTTTATGTTAATCTCGGACAAATACCTATTATCAGTTCTGTCGCCTAGCGCCACATTCCGAGGGATTTGAGGCTTCCTTGGGTTTGTAGGGTTCCGTACGTTAAAAGGGGAAAAAGGAACTCATGAAGGATCAATTTGGTGTCCGTACGTTTTTCTCAGGAACACGTGGAGGTGTCAAGTTGTATTTTACTTCCTGGTGTCCGGATGGCCGCCGACTGAAAATCAGCGCAGAAGCTGAGACCCGTCTCAGTCCAGCAATGCTGAGCCGGTTCTTATAAACACTATCTCTATTTGTATTATCATGTAATATTGTGTCGTACTTGTTAATAAAGCAATATTAATATCGGTAATACGAAAGGTACCCAAGGGCGTACCCAGGATTTCAGCTGGGGGGGGCAGCTCATACCTGTTTCGAGAAGATGGTCGGTCAGGTATATTGAAACAAGAAAATTGACGTTTATTTTATCTTCTAGCCCCTCTTCCCTACCTGGGTACGCCCATGGGTACCTGTGGTCCCTTTTGGTTGACAAAATTCGAAGTTGTAGGTCTACTCAATAAAATGATACGGACCATGCGAGAGGACCTGGGTTCGATCGCCGGCTGGAGAAAAAAGAAAAAAAAACAGGTCTTGGATGTTTATGTTTGTGCTGTCGCTGTTTCTGGGTCCCATGACACAGGGTATCCTAGTGTGGGGCCAGAAGCAACGTATGTGCCTGTATGTAAATGTTTATGATTATGTCATTTGTATTATCATGTAATGTGTGGTAGGTACGTGTTAATAAAGCAGTACATATTTATATCAATAATATTGATATATCAAGTTGAAATTAATTTAGATAGGTGCCCTGTGGTCGCTTTAGTTAGTTAGACAAAACCTCAAGTGTTGTTTATTAACTGGCCTGTGGGCAGTAGGTAGAGCTCGCTGACAGCTGACAGCTGACAGCTGACAGGGGGGACTGTGAACCAATTTATAGGTAAGTATTTTAGATTCAATCAAAATCAAGTAGTAAAGTAGCCGCACCGATAACTTTGTAAACTACATTTTGCGATTTAAAATACAATCTATTGACCTTTCACGAAAATATTTCACTCACTCTCATGGTCTGTATAGATCCTCTTTACTAATCCGTCTCCTACTTCGAGGAGTGTAAACTTGGCATGTTTTGAAAATATTTCTTGGATTTTTAAAAAACTGACGGCCAAATGTAATCGTGTAGTATATTTTTTTAAACCGGCTCATCGAGCCATTTAATTTGATAACCCAGACGATAGACTTCAGAAAAAAAAACCCACACAAAAATTTAATGATAACCATTCCCCCAAAGGGGAAAATCGAAAAAAGCTCTCGACAAAAAAATCTGTTAATTCCACAGACTTTAATTCAGGGAACACGTGTGCCAAGTTTTGTAAGAATCGCTTGAAAACTGTGGCCCCTAGACCGGAACTGACAGACACACAGACAGAGACACAAGAAAGCAAAATCGGCCTCCTGTCTTGTCGAAATGTAGCCCTTCGCTTGCTCTGTCAATAAAGATTCAAATTCCTCTAAAACACTCAATAATATGGAGTTAAAATAGTCTTACAACCCGTTCTCACAAAATTGAGATTTATAAAATATAATCTGTATTTTAGTATCGTTATAAGCCCTCTGCAACTTAAGTAGCTAAGACCCTTCTATTATCCTATCACAGTATCACACATTATATTCTCTGGTGACACCAAATGCCAAAAGCAAACGTCAATCAGTTCAAGTCAGTTGTCAATTTATGTTGGTAGTTTTTTTTGTTTGTTGGAACACAGAGTAAATTTTGACACATACATAGACCTTTATTTTTATTAAGTTTACGGCCTTGGATTTTCGTCCTTCAGCCGACATCAACAGACCATAAATTATATGCATTTATGCATCAGAAAAACATAAAACGCTCAAGACGATTTTGCTTAAACAGGTCTACAAACATAACTTAGTATGTTTTATAGGTAAGACTACTTACAGGTCCACTCAATCAAATAATACGGAAGTTTAAGCCGAATTGCGGATACATGCATCAAGGTAGTCAAAACTTCTAGGGTACTTACTTACTTACTACGTGTGTGTGAAACTACGTGTACAAAGGCGAGCTTATTTCTAAAAATAGATTTCGTGCAGCAAACTTAGGACCGACAGGATACATTATAGATATATTATAACTTCCCGTTTTGCCTCTGAAGCCCCAAATGGAAGGAAGGAAATTGTGACGTCATCTTTGTTGTGTTTGTTTTTTTTTCCCCCGACGAAAAAGGGCGTTATATATAAGTTTGAAGCGTCTGTCTGTCTGCCTGGGGCACTCTTAGCTTAGGTTCTTAGATATGTTTTATTAAAATCGGATCAGTGGTCCGAAAGGTTATCATCAGGAAAAACTCTTATAATTATAATTTTAGATTTTTGCCCTCTACACGGCACAGGCAAGCAGAATGAAGCAGGGTTTAGGAGCTTAAGGTCGAACCCCTCTCTATCGCAAACTTTATTATAATATGTATAAAATTGTACAACAGTGTAGTAATGTAGTTAACGTTAGTTATTTTACATACATTTATACATAACGGTACATTGCTTTTGGCCCCACACTAGGATATCCTGTGTCGTGGGAATCAGAAACAGCGACAGCGAAAACACAAACATCCAAGGATGTTTGGGTTTTTTTTCTTTACCCCAGCCGGGGATCGAACCCGGAACCTCTCGCATGGCGGGCAGTGCCGAGCCACAACCGCTGCGCCACGAGGTCGTCAAGTATAATCATGTGGTACAATCATAGCGTCACGCCTTTTCCCATACGGGGTGGCAGAGGCACAATTGTGCCTACTTTGAGCCAGTTATTCAATACTCCATTTCGCGTGACAGGGAGCTAGCCCATCGCCGCAGCTATGGAGTAATGAGGTAATAATGTTTTCGGGGATTTCGCTTATTGACAGCTTCATTAACTATTCTCCAAGTTGTCTTTACTTTGTTATTTGAGTTCGAAATAAGTGATTCATTTTGTTTTTATTTTAAAAGTTCAAAGTTCAATTTTAGATATTTACATATACATACTTAGCAAACGTCATTTCTTGCCGCTTCTCTACATTGGGCCACTGTGGGAGTAGAAGGGCGTAGAAACTCCCACAGATTGATTTTTAGATCTCTTTTCCAAATTGGTTCTGTTTAACTTATACAAATATTACAATATTGATTATTGTAATTACATAACACAATAATCTGTTTTGCGTGACAGGGGGCTAGCCCATCGCCGCAGCTATGGAGTAATGAATGTTTCCTCATGATGTTTTCCATCACCGTTCGAACGTCCGTATTAATTATCTCATTGGTACATGGTCAGGCATCGAGCCTGTATTCTATAGCTATTTTATTTATACTAACGTAGCTACTCTGCACTACCTACACTTTTATGATACTATTTCCTGTAATGTCATGGTTTTCTGGAAGAAATCTCTTTCTAGAGATGAGCCCGCCTTTGTGCATGCATTTTATTTTAATGTAACTGCTGAAATGTTTGTGTGCATTAAAAAATAACGAAGTTATGAAGTTGAAAATTTGGTGGGAATATAGTGGACAGAGCCTCATAAAGATATAAGGTTTGATTAATTGATTTATTGTGTCAGGGGTGTTTTAAATTTATAAAAGTGGCCAAGTGCGAGTCGGACTCGCCCATGAAGGATTCCGTTGTAGCAAGCAATTATGTGACTGATGTTTGTGTATTAACTTTTTTTTTCATAGTGTTTGTTTGAATGACAAATTTTGCGGCTTTTAATGAACGTTTTACATCTGAAAAACTGTGTATTTTATTTTGTTTAAATTTTTCCACTTTGGAAGGGTCTGTCTCTTTAACGATTTACTTTGAGGAAAAATGGTTTCAGGAATCTCAACGTCATTTTTAAAGACATATCTGATAGACCCCCTAACACATAGGTTTGATGAAAAACTATTTTTTGGTTTCAGTCCCATGTATGGGGAGCGCCCTTTAATTATTTTAGTTTTTAAATTTTTGTATATAAATCGTAAAGCGGTTCACAGAATACATCTACATACGAAGTTTCAACTGTGTAGTCCTAATAGTTTCTGCATAAAGTTGCTGAGACATACGGACGGACGGACTTGACGAAACTATAGGGGTTGCTTATTTCTCGGTATGAGTTCGTGTATTAATGTTGATTGTCGCTTGCCTATAATCCCATAGAACGATGGCGGGGCAAGCAAGACGGTTTAGTTATAAATGTTGTTACAGAAACCCAGCCAATAGACAAACAACACTACATAGTAAGGAAAAAAAATAATTGAACTTACACAAACATACACCATCCCTTTATAGATTTAGATTTAGATTTAGATTTCTTTATTAATCCATAAATCACACTTACAGTTTGCACCAACACATGTGAATAGTAATGATACAATGAAATAGAGATATTAATTAATACAATAATATAGCAATACAATTTATAAAATAACAAATTAAATTAAAATCAACAAATTAAATTAAAGCAAGTTCATTGTGAAAAACTAATTATCAATAAATTTCTCACACGTAAATAGAATTGTGTTAAGGTACTTAATAACTATTTGAATAAATTGCCAAAGGCGCATACCAAAAATATCAGTTTCCGGGTACTGAGTGATACACGCATTCAGCAATGTCAGTGCCCGGAAGGTGGACGCGTGTCGAGCATGCTCTGTACGGGCCACACCCGTCGCAAAAAGCGGCCGAGAGCGCAACATTGCGTAGCATCTAGGAGCCGATAAGGTACAGCTTTGCAGAGCTGTGGGATTGTCCACTCTATTGTGCATAAGGAGATAGTAGTGCACGAGTAGCGCTAGCTTCCTCCTCAACTCAAGGGTGTCAATTCCCACCATTCCTGCTACGAACAAAGACGGAAATAAGTGTGGATAGTACCCATACATTATCTTATATAGGGATCTTGCAAATTTACGCTGGACTTTTTCCAACATGAGCTTATATTTGACTTCATGTGGGTCCCAGATGATTGCATTATATTCAAGCCTGCTACGGACAAAGGCATTGATTATAAAGAAAAGAAAATAAAACTAAGACATATATTACATCAATTACAGAAACGCAATACTCCACACCCCTGATTTTCGGAGTGGATACAAAAAATAGTAAATTTCTTAAGAGTTCGCAGAGGCTTCTATTTACGTACCGAGAAGTTTGCGGCACGAGCCGAAGGCGTGTGTCGTAGCGAGGCTCGTAAAGAAGCCTTTACCAACGAGTTACGAATATAATTTTTCCGCCTGATTTTAGCAAGGGGGGGGGGGCAGCTCATACAGTATACTATACTACTATATATACTAGTATACTGAGTATACTATATCGAATTTTTAATTATAGATAAAAAAATATTAAATCAAAATATCTGACTGAAAAGATATTTTGTTTCCAACACTTCATTTTGCGCAGAGTAGGTAACACGTTTTTAATTCCCACTTGCCAGGGGACAGCCCCCCCCCCCCCCCCGGCCCCTGCCTGGGTACGCCCGTGCCTGAGAAGAGAACCCTACATCAAGCGGCGAAGGTTCTATTTTTAGACTAACCTCAAAATAGCACCTTCGCCGCGGAATAGAAGGAAATATATATGTCAGCGTAAGGTTGTCAAAACCGTTAATTGATAAACTAACGGTTTTTTCTCGTTTATTGGTCAACTATTGACAGATAGTAAACTGTAGCGTACTACTTACTATATGACGCGTTCGTTGATAAACTAACGGTTAAAACCGTTAAACAGTAAACTGGTTTAAACTTGAATCGCAAACGAAATACCAGCGCAAACACTGCGGTAGCTTACGTGTAGACTAGAGGGGCGAGCGCAGCGAAGTTTATCATCAACTACGGTTGTGACATATATTGTATACATGCATGCATACTTAATCAAAACTTTCTTAATGTGAAAATTTCATATTTTATTCTAAGAAACACACAGTGACTTCTTTTTTTGATAGTCTTATCGAACAAACTTATCGAAATCGTAATAAACAGTTCGTTTACCCTCGGTTTCACTCGGCTTCACTCGGGCTGTTTCCGAAACCCCCTGGAGTCATTTTTAACCGATCTCGAACGCAGCCCAGGTTACGTAGTAACATTATCTAATCTGTGGCCCAGGTATTGTTTATTAAGGTGATACCGAAAACATCTATAAAAGGAATACGAATGTAAACGAAAGTGACAGCGCTAATTACTTCCACTTAGAAAGAAAAGAGAGCGAAAACAATGCGCTCACCCATATAATAATAGTAGTTTATGTGACTGCTACATAATGCCTAATTATGTACAGTTACATACACTAGTTTATCTATACACATATCATAAGCTCTCTTTGATGTGTTCAGGAACCGCATGTTTGACCGGCATTGTGGCTCTGCAGTTGTTTAGCTTGTTCTGTAGCACCAACTTCGGGCGACGGCGTTCGAAATTTGAATTTCATAATGTGTAGAAAAATTACACATTATAGTCATAATGTGTAATTTTTCAGATAAGAAATGAGTTTTTACCAAGTAGTTTAACATTATGCTGATCGTAACGTGCGGTTTTTGTACGCAGTAAAGAGGGTTTATGATACGTGTGTAGATAAACTACGTTATATTGTCAAAAAGATTTTATCTAAACAAGTATCAATACATAAACCCACTTTACTGAACCCTCTGAACGCCGACGCCCGCCTGCGTGCCGCCCCTAGTTTGTCTGTGAAGTTGGTACTAGTGAACAAGCTGAACAACTGCAGAGCAATGATCAATGCCACAATGCCGGTCAAACATGCGGTTCCTGAACACATCAAAGAGAGCTTATGATAGGTGTGTAGATAAACTAACTAGTGTACCTATGTGGTGTACTAATAACTGTACATAAATAGGCAGTATGTATGAGTATGAGTTACATGAACTACTATTCAAGGCGACTTTACGAATACATAATATATACATTTTGTATGCAATTTCGCAATGATATTAGTTAGGATTTCACAATTATATTAAAAAATTAAAAATAATTTAGAGGTAAGTATTTTCGTAATTAAATTCCATCGAGAAAATTTCATCCAATCGCGTTTTCCTTCAGTAAGAATCTTAATCAAATACTCTATTGAGCGAGCGTTAACCCAAAAATAAAAATTTATAGATGACTTTATAGTGGTGTAAATAAAGGGAACAATTTAAATTACCACCAAAATATTTTTTCCTACACAAAACGGGTAAATGATCACCAAAAGTTGCAGAAAATATCAGGGCAAAATACTGCGGTAGCTTAGGTGAAGGGTAGAGGGGGTGAGCGAAGCGATAATGTAACAACAAAAAACACTTAAAACATACGCTGATTAAATAAATATGGGGTGCTGTTTTCATGTGTTTTTCAGGAAATACTGGGCAAATCGTAATTAATTTCTGGTATATGTAATTTGACTATATAATCTAGAGATTCTTAATTGGAAAACATGTTTGGATAAAATTTTCTCGATAGAAAATAAATACAAAGTCAACCCTTTTTTTATGGTTTTATCCTATTACACCGCAGTAGTAAGTGAATATGACTGTGTGATAATTGCAATGTATGAACAATTGTTATTTCTAACGATTTTCAATTTGAAAGATAATTCCCTGAAATAGTTTATTTTTTATGATTTTTTTTTACGTTTTGGCGCTTACGTTGTTTCAGATTAGTCGCGAGTGCATTATTGGCATCCCGCTTTTTCTTATTCGCGAGTAATTATTGCATCTCACTTCCACTCGACAGCGCATTTTTATTCCATCATCGCCTTAAGTATGTACCTACACAAAACATAAAAAGAAGTTTGGTGATCATTTATCCAAACACAATTTGTCGGTCGTTTCGAATTTATTGGTAGTAAAATAGTCGCGTTTTTGGTGATCGTTTAAACACAAGCCTTAAATAAACCGAAAAAAACCCCAATTTTGTCGTATCATTATCGTCATCATCAAAGGCCTGTAGATAAACTAGTTTAAAGATAAGTACATGAACAACTCTAATATAAGTAGCTACGAAAAAATACCAAACACAAGAGAAGCAGATTAGATAACATTGAGCAGAACGTTAGCGCCACTACCCTTGACTTTCAATTTTTAGATATTAATGTCGACCGTCATGCGCATGCGTCACAGATAACTTCCAGTCAGTAATACGTATTAGTTCATTACCCTCTCTCATAGTTACTGTTTCCCTCTTATCTGTAGTTTATCGTTTATGATTGTTGCATTTAGCACAAGTGTCTAAATAACAAGTTGATTAATTTCATTATCAATACTCGGTTAACATATTTACGTCATTTTTATTTGCCTAAATACATTTTAGGCGTGCTCTCAATTTGACCCTGTAGATTTTTCTATTTAAAAATATTACGTTCCAAATGCATAATTATAGTAAAAAGTAAAAACTAGAGATGCCGTGAGTACTCGCTATTATTCGGTATTCGGCATTAGTTTTTATTATTCTTTCAAGGATCAATGCATTCTCTACTACAACAAGATACCTCTAGAGATCTTGAAATTGCCATTTGAGCAATTCCAAAACCATGTTAAAGCGACTTTGTCGAAAAAGAGATATTACAATGTTCAAGATTACTTAAATGACGGGACTGTCAATTAATCGGGGTTAATCTGGCTCAACACAGACCTTGCTGTTAATAATTTTGTAATTATTTATTCCTGCTTATTAATTATGATATACTTAATAATATTATGAAATTTGCGTTAGTAAAGCATAAGCAATTTTTAAAAGAGATCTAAAAATCAATCTGTGGGAGTTTCTACGCCCTTCTTCTCCCACATCTTCTCCCACAGTGCTCCGATGTAGAGAAGTGGCAAAAAATGTGCTAAGTATATGTAAATATCTACAGTAATAAAGACATTTGGAATTTGGACATATTTATGTTATTTGTTGAATCTGTAATAGTGTTAATTATTGGATATTCGGCGAATAGTTGTCTAAGTGCTGATTGTTCAATCGTTTATCCGCCTGTTTATCTGAGGAATTTGACAGAATTTGTACGTGTAAAGTGATAAATAATTTTATCTGACTGTTTATCTGGGGCTGGAACAACTGCCCCTTAATAAAACAACCTCATATTAAATGGACAGAAAAACTATAGATGTCAAAATAATTAGTTGTATTGTCTTTAAAAACAGAATACACTTAGTATGAATATAATACGGTTGGACCTACGCTACTTCTGGTGTACATAAACCATAACAATGTTGGCCGATGATACAGTTCTCTTATTCCACGACATTTCATGGAACTCTGCTAATGCGCAAAATGGGATTAAACAAGTATCATCATGACTTGAGGACAGTCTCCTGTCACTGAACGCCAATAAAACAAAATATATCTGTTTCAGTAAAACAAAGCTACTAGCCCTACTGGTCTCAATTTAAAACTTCACACTTATTCATGTAATAGATCTTCTAACCATTATATTAATAACTGCAGTTGTACAACAGTAAGTAGAGTAAATGTAATAAGATACCTAGGACTCCAGATAGATGAAAATCTCAAGTGGAAACACCACATATCAATGCTAGAAGGTAGAATTAGAAATATTATATTCGTTTTCCGAACCTTGCGTGTTGTTTCTGAAACTCAACTTCTAATACAGACCTTCAATGCCCTATGCCAATGTATAATAAGATACGGGATTATTTCCTTGGAGTTGGGCCTGCAATGCAAGATACACCTGCTTAGCTAGAACGTGCATACTAAGGAGTTGGGCCTGCAATGCAAGATACACCTGCTTAGCTAGAACGTGCACACTAAGGAGTTGGGCCTGCAATGCAAGATACACCTGCTTAGCTAGAACGTGCACACTAAGGAGTTGGGCCTGCAATGCAAGATACACCTGCTTAGCTAGAACGTGCACACTAAGGAGTTGGGCCTGCAATGCAAGATACACCTGCTTAGCTAGAACGTGCACACTAAGGAGTTGGGCCTGCAATGCAAGATACACCTGCTTAGCTAGAACGTGCACACTAAGGAGTTGGGCCTGCAATGCAAGATACACCTGCTTAGCTAGAACGTGCACACTAAGGAGTTGGGCCTGCAATGCAAGATACACCTGCTTAGCTAGAACGTGCACACTAAGGAGTTGGGCCTGCAATGCAAGATACACCTGCTTAGCTAGAACGTGCACACTAAGGAGTTGGGCCTGCAATGCAAGATACACCTGCTTAGCTAGAACGTGCACACTAAGGAGTTGGGCCTGCAATGCAAGATACACCTGCTTAGCTAGAACGTGCACACTAAGGAGTTGGGCCTGCAATGCAAGATACACCTGCTTAGCTAGAACGTGCACACTAAGGAGTTGGGCCTGCAATGCAAGATACACCTGCTTAGCTAGAACGTGCACACTAAGGAGTTGGGCCTGCAATGCAAGATACACCTGCTTAGCTAGAACGTGCACACTAAGGAGTTGGGCCTGCAATGCAAGATACACCTGCTTAGCTAGAACGTGCACACTAAGGAGTTGGGCCTGCAATGCAAGATACACCTGCTTAGCTAGAACGTGCACACTAAGGAGTTGGGCCTGCAATGCAAGATACACCTGCTTAGCTAGAACGTGCACACTAAGGAGTTGGGCCTGCAATGCAAGATACACCTGCTTAGCTAGAACGTGCACACTAAGGAGTTGGGCCTGCAATGCAAGATACACCTGCTTAGCTAGAACGTGCACACTAAGGAGTTGGGCCTGCAATGCAAGATACACCTGCTTAGCTAGAACGTGCACACTAAGGAGTTGGGCCTGCAATGCAAGATACACCTGCTTAGCTAGAACGTGCACACTAAGGAGTTGGGCCTGCAATGCAAGATACACCTGCTTAGCTAGAACGTGCACACTAAGGAGTTGGGCCTGCAATGCAAGATACACCTGTTTAGCTAGAACGTGCACACTAAGGAGTTGGGCCTGCAATGCAAGATACACCTGCTTAGCTAGAACGTGCACACTAAGGAGTTGGGCCTGCAATGCAAGATACACCTGCTTAGCTAGAACGTGCACACTAAGGAGTTGGGCCTGCAATGCAAGATACACCTGCTTAGCTAGAACGTGCACACTAAGGAGTTGGGCCTGCAATGCAAGATACACCTGCTTAGCTAGAACGTGCACACTAAGGAGTTGGGCCTGCAATGCAAGATACACCTGCTTAGCTAGAACGTGCACACTAAGGAGTTGGGCCTGCAATGCAAGATACACCTGCTTAGCTAGAACGTGCACACTAAGGAGTTGGGCCTGCAATGCAAGATACACCTGCTTAGCTAGAACGTGCACACTAAGGAGTTGGGCCTGCAATGCAAGATACACCTGCTTAGCTAGAACGTGCACACTAAGGAGTTGGGCCTGCAATGCAAGATACACCTGCTTAGCTAGAACGTGCACACTAAGGAGTTGGGCCTGCAATGCAAGATACACCTGCTTAGCTAGAACGTGCACACTAAGGAGTTGGGCCTGCAATGCAAGATACACCTGCTTAGCTAGAACGTGCACACTAAGGAGTTGGGCCTGCAATGCAAGATACACCTGCTTAGCTAGAACGTGCACACTAAGGAGTTGGGCCTGCAATGCAAGATACACCTGCTTAGCTAGAACGTGCACACTAAGGAGTTGGGCCTGCAATGCAAGATACACCTGCTTAGCTAGAACGTGCACACTAAGGAGTTGGGCCTGCAATGCAAGATACACCTGCTTAGCTAGAACGTGCACACTAAGGAGTTGGGCCTGCAATGCAAGATACACCTGCTTAGCTAGAACGTGCACACTAAGGAGTTGGGCCTGCAATGCAAGATACACCTGCTTAGCTAGAACGTGCACACTAAGGAGTTGGGCCTGCAATGCAAGATACACCTGCTTAGCTAGAACGTGCACACTAAGGAGTTGGGCCTGCAATGCAAGATACACCTGCTTAGCTAGAACGTGCACACTAAGGAGTTGGGCCTGCAATGCAAGATACACCTGCTTAGCTAGAACGTGCACACTAAGGAGTTGGGCCTGCAATGCAAGATACACCTGCTTAGCTAGAACGTGCACACTAAGGAGTTGGGCCTGCAATGCAAGATACACCTGCTTAGCTAGAACGTGCACACTAAGGAGTTGGGCCTGCAATGCAAGATACACCTGCTTAGCTAGAACGTGCACACTAAGGAGTTGGGCCTGCAATGCAAGATACACCTGCTTAGCTAGAACGTGCACACTAAGGAGTTGGGCCTGCAATGCAAGATACACCTGCTTAGCTAGAACGTGCACACTAAGGAGTTGGGCCTGCAATGCAAGATACACCTGCTTAGCTAGAACGTGCACACTAAGGAGTTGGGCCTGCAATGCAAGATACACCTGCTTAGCTAGAACGTGCACACTAAGGAGTTGGGCCTGCAATGCAAGATACACCTGCTTAGCTAGAACGTGCACACTAAGGAGTTGGGCCTGCAATGCAAGATACACCTGCTTAGCTAGAACGTGCACACTAAGGAGTTGGGCCTGCAATGCAAGATACACCTGCTTAGCTAGAACGTGCACACTAAGGAGTTGGGCCTGCAATGCAAGATACACCTGCTTAGCTAGAACGTGCACACTAAGGAGTTGGGCCTGCAATGCAAGATACACCTGCTTAGCTAGAACGTGCACACTAAGGAGTTGGGCCTGCAATGCAAGATACACCTGCTTAGCTAGAACGTGCACACTAAGGAGTTGGGCCTGCAATGCAAGATACACCTGCTTAGCTAGAACGTGCACACTAAGGAGTTGGGCCTGCAATGCAAGATACACCTGCTTAGCTAGAACGTGCACACTAAGGAGTTGGGCCTGCAATGCAAGATACACCTGCTTAGCTAGAACGTGCACACCGGCCTGTTCTAAAGCGTCCCGGAGTGAATCAATTTTGCTCGACAAGCATGCTTGATATCAATTTTGAGGCTTGACGAGTTTCGTTCATTTGCGGACGCAACCTTGAAGACGTGCCCTTGACAAACGCCGGCGCCGGCCTAATTACCGAGCGAGACATTGTTTTTTTGCTAATATCTTTATACAGTGATTTCCCCTCAGTTTGGAAATCTAAAACAAACGAATATGCAAATAAAAATAAAAGATATTATCAGAATATTTTATGTTAATGGTTGGATTAGCCTCACACGTCTCCATTATCATTATACCCAAAGTACGAGGCGCAATAAAGTACCGTAGAGTTCAAATCAAAATCAAATCAAATCAAATAGTTGATTTATTCACGAGACATAATTTTACAAATGTTGGTAGGTAAATCAAATCAAAATCAAATCAAAAATCATTTATTTCCATAGGATGTTGTTACAGATGTAGTGAATAATCCTTTCCTTTCGTATTTTCTCGGAAATGTTCGTTTTTGTCTTACTACTTTGATACATTTGACATTGATAAATAAAGTATGCGATTTATTTGATACCTACACGTAATTTAATAATAAAGTAATTCATAGACACATCGGCACCATTCGGGTGTTATCGTTGTTCCGAGTTTTGCCGATAGGAAAGGATTATTCACTACATCTGTACATCACTTAGATCCGTCATTAATGATAGTGTTGTACTTAACATTGTATACAAATTGAATTCCGCACCACTAACAAATAGTCGTGGGTTAGGTTGGGATAGAGGAGATAGTGTGAAGATGGTGAGTGCAACATTGATTTAACTATGGCCCCACACTAGGCGAACCTGTATCGTGGGTGCCAAAAATTTGGGTTTTATTTTGTGAATATGCCTGGTTTCGGCAGAGGCACGTACAATAGAGTGTACTATTTATTTATGTTTTAGTAATATATTACTTACTCTCACAATCCACTTTCCTTTCCTATCTGCATTTGCTGGTAGAAATCTCTTTTATAGGGATAAGCGCGCCTTTTGTACATTTATCTTTCTTTGTAAGTCTCTGTATGTTTGTTTTGTGCAATAAAGTATTCATTCATTCATTCATTCATTCATATTAAAATATAAGTATAAAATATATTAAAATTTTTGTCCATGCGTAATGTTTATATTATGATAATTATAAATTGTTTGTGTAGTACTTTATAAATAAAATATATATAAGTTCCTATTCATATTTATTAAAGGTAATTAATTAAAAAGTATTGAAATGCTTAATCACCCGGTAACTTCGATAATGTTTTCAATAGATGTGTAGTCAAGTTTCAGGAAGTAATCGTTAAATTTTAATTTTGCCTCTCTTATTATTAGGCTGACTAACGGCCGGTTTCCTGGGCGCTGGTTAAGTTATTTCAGCCAATCACGTGCCGCTATTTTGAATATTAGCGGCACGTGATTGGCTCAAATTAGTTTAACCAATTTGTTAACTTATTCAGCGCCCAGAAAACTGGCAGTAGGTCTGTGATTTCTTTAAACAGTTTGTTGTAGAGAAACGAGTGTAGAAATTCTGGGAATCTCTGTGTAAAAGATGTCTTTACCCGTTTAACAGGAATTCTAGGGACCCGCCGTTCTAGCTGTATAGATTGGAGAGATAATTTATACTTAAGAAGCGCTGACCTACAGATGAAGAGACCGCGCACGCTTAAAAGCTTCGCATCTTTATGCAGTTTGTCTGCAGGGTATTTTATTTCTTTCTTGAGCATAACCCTAATGACGCATCTCTGTGCTCTTTCCAATTCAATCAGGTGTGTTTTTGCGGCTCCACCCCAGATGGGAAGGCAGGTAACAAATTAGGGACTGGCATATGGCTAGATAGATTTCTCTCAGTAGTTCCTTTTCTGCGGAGTTACGCAGCTGCTTCATAATGTTGATCACTTTTCTGACACAACCAGACATTATGTGGATGTGCTCTTTGAAGGACAGAAGTTGTTCCAGCGTGAACAATGATACCTAGGTATTTAATGGCGCTCGTTCTGAAAAGTTCGGGCATTGACACGTTACGCTGTTTACTGAGTTTTATTCATCACCAATTTCAGTTCTCCATTTGCCACAAAAGTGAGCCCTGACACTGAGTGACGAAGGCGGCTCAGATGCCTGGGTCTTGTGGAACGTTACAAATTTCGTTTTATCAGTATTGAGCGTGAGTAGATTTGCGCCCAGCTAGTCCGCAATCATGGCCATACCCTTTTCTTTTCTTCCAGCTGCTTGTTCCCACGAAGAACCACGAAAAACCGCTGCAGTATCATCGGCGTAGCAAAATAGTTGGCCGTCGTAGTTTTTGACTGAGGAAATATCATTAAGATATATGATGAACAAGGTAGGGCCCAGGATACTTCCCTGGGGAACACCAAAATTCACAGTGTTTGAATCGCTTATACTACTATTTATCTTAACCCTTTGCCTCCTTAGTGTCAGATAGCTCTGAAACCAATCAAAAACAACACCTCTGATTCCGAAACTCTCTAATTTATTTAGAAAGAGCGGTACCGAGACGGCATCGAAAGCCTTTGCAAGATCTAAAAATACTCCGATACAGGCTTCGCCTCCATCCAGCACCGATGTAACGAGGTTTACCAGTTCACCTACTGCATCCTATGTTGATATTACACGCCTAAAACCATACTGTTTGTTATACAACAAGTTGTGACTCTCTATAAAGTTTACTAGTCGCTTATTTACAACTTTCTCTAGTATTTTCGAAAAGGTGACAAGAAGAGATATAGGTCGATAATTGGCAGGGTCATTTTTAGGACCACTTTTATGGATAGGCGTTACCGCAGCAGTTTTCCGTATCTCCGGAAATTTCCCGTTTGACATGCTGATGTTGCATATGTGAGCTAGGGGGGTCGCCAGTGATTCGTTTAATATTTTAATTAGCTTATTGGTTATCCCATCAAGACCCGGGACACTCTGCGTCGGTAGATTTTTTATAACGGTTTTTATTTATAATGCGTCTGTAGGGTTTAGGAATAAAGACGGTACGGATTCGGCTGCGATAGTCTTTTTTGAAGCAAAGGAGTCATCAATTTCGCCCAGGGTACTGAGAGTCTTGTCGGCTAGTTTTTGGCCTATGGTTGAAAAATATTCATTACATTTATTTACTGATTCATCTGGTTCATCCTTTTCTATCGTTAGTAAACTTGTAGAGGAGTTCTTAAGGGCTATTGTATAGCAGATGTCTTTTATTGTAGACCATAGTTTTTTAGGGTTTTGTTCTAGCATTTGTTTTTCATGTACGTGTTTGAGTATATGCAGCAAGTTTGTAAAGAAGTTTCTGTATCTAAGGTAAGTCGTTTTCTTTGTTAGGTTGTCCGGATCTTTCCTGTATTTGGCGTGTAACGCGTCCCGATTCTTCATACACTTTACGAGGCTGGGAGTGATCGACGGTTTAATATTATACTTTGATCTACTTATAGTGAAGGTTTTTGTGTTCTTACTTATAATTGATGTTATCGTTTCCATAAAAATGTTGGTTGCTTCCTCGACATTGTCTAGTTCTATAACTTTGGTCCCGTCGATGGCTTTTATTTATGATTCCACACTTGTATGGTCGATTTTGGTAATGATAAGTTTTTTATTGGGGTTTATTGCGGAATAATTTACACCAACGATAGCCACGTCATGGTCTGTTATATCTGTTTTACAAACAATAGCCTCTGCTTTAATTTTTTGAGAAATAAAGATTGGTCCAAGCATTAATTTTCTCTCTGGTTGATTGTGTTATAGTTGGAATCAGGCCGTGTTCTGCTGTTATACATAGGTAGTCAAACTTCTTTTTCTTATTTGTGTCTGCAAGGATATCTATATTTATATCGCCTGCAAGCAATATTTGTTTGCATTGACTTGCCATGGAGCTAAGTAAGTCTTCCAGGGATTCCAAGATTTTGGCAGGGTTCTTAAAAGAAGGAGAGCGATAGACTCCCAGTAGAGTGATAGCATCAGGGATTTCAATGACCATACAATTGGCCTCTCTCATGTTGGGTTCATGCATGGTAGTATTTAAGTTAGATTTTACATAAGTGACCACGCCTCCGGCTTTATTGATTTCTATAGTAGTTCTAAACAGAGTGTAACCTTCAATAGTCCCAACCAAAGTATTTTCGTTCAAAGCACTCGGTGAGAACGATAATGTCGAAATCTACATTTATTCTTTTAAGTAGAATCAGTAAGTGGTCGAAGTGGTTCCCAATGCTCCTAATATTAAAGGTCTAAAATCGAACTTCCAGTTAAGAGAAGTCTTAACTGGAAGTTCGATTTTAGTATATTCTCGCACTCTTCGGCAGTATTTAATTTATGACATGTAATTAAAAATGCACTATCCAATTCATCCGCCGCGGTCGTACAGCCATTAAAGAGTGATGGGTGGAACTGGGGGTGGTAATTCATTAGGGTTGTCGAGTTCGTAGCTAATGAAAAGAAGTTGCGAGAGTAATGATTTTCGCTATGCCTTTCAGATATTATAGGGCGACTTGATAATTTAGGTTCATGTTGTGCATATGGTTTATTCGTATAGTGTGTGATATGTATATAGTATATTTGTATAATAGGTGGTGATAGATCCTGTAAATAAATATTTTGATTTATGATTGTTATCGTTATCAGCGATGAAAGAGAATTAACAATTAGTGTGCATGTTTATTGCGCGTTTTACACAGTTTACAAAAACTACACTTTCTACAGAATAGGGTTAAGCCGAGCATCCAGTTCTTTAGTTGATTTGATGTGGATAGTCTTCTCTCCTTCAGCACGTCGTCGTATGAAGACTTTACCATTGATGACCCACTGGTGCTTGTAATTGTGCAGCTGTGTGCGTGATTTCGTCTCTCGAAATAACAATCGAGTTATCGAGAGCTAGCCCTAACCTTTGACTAGCGGGAATAGCTAGTCGCATATTGGTATATTTTTTTTTAATTTTGGGTCGAATCAACTCCAACAATATTTCAAAAGAATCATTGTCCATTCGAAGAAAATTTGTATAATCGTCCGGCTCAGTTTCATGAAGAGTTCTTTGCAGAGTTCATGATTGAATCGATATCTCAATTTATATCTGCGTTAATATATGTCAAGGAATGCCATATCTGTGTTGGAAATCATTTTTATACACGACTTTCTTGGCAACGATCGGTAGGCAACTGTGACGTGCGCACTTGATGCAGATCGGCAGGCGACTATGTCGTGCGGCATGATGGCCCCGTCAAGCATCCCATTCAATTAAAATTGATATCAAGCATGCTTGTCATGCAAGATTGATCGTCTCCGGGACGCTGGTGATGTTCTTCCTGCCCCGTAAATTTGAAACGAAGTCAGTTTACAAAGTAGCATATGCTTGGTGTCGAAAAATTATTTGCATAGCAGTGTCTCAGGAGACATCATCAACTCGTGGTCCTCCTACTAGTGATTACAACCGATAGAACAGTGAAGTGTGAAAAAGTGAATTCGCCCGAAGGCAATACTCATTTAGTTGGATACGGTTATATAACCTAATACAAAAACAAAATATAAGTATCAGTACCTACACTAATTATGAATTTAAAAAAAAACCGGTCAAGTGGGAGTCTAAATCGCGCACGAAGGGTTCCGTACCACCGTTCAATGGAAGCGATGGTGTGGAGTGAATAGTTTGGATTTTACACAGCAAAATATTGTTTACAAAGTTATTGGTGCGGTTACTTTCACACTCCATGTACGTAACCAGGTGCATCCATAAGTTTGTATGTGGTATTGAAAGAATTGTTGTATGGGAGCCCCCTTAAATATTTCTTTTATCCTGTTTTTTAGTATTTGTTGTTATAGCGGCAACAGAAATACATAATCTGTGAAAATTTCAACTCTTTAGCTAGCTAGGTTCTTGAGATACAGCCTGGTGACAGACGGACGGACGGACGGACGGACGGACAGCGAAGTCTTAGTAATAGGGTCCCGTTTGGAACCCTTCGGGTACGGAACCCTAAAAAAGCGATAAAATGGCTTAATAGCTTAGATTATGAAACATTGGAGAACAACAGATGATTACAGAATGTTCTCCAGTGAGGACAATTATTAAGATTGCCTTCTATAACAAAAAACCGGCCAAGTGCAAGTCGGACTGGTGCACGAAGGGTTCCGTACCATTATCTATTAAAACGGCAAAAAAAACACGTTTGTTGTATGGAAGCCCCCCTTAAATATTTGTTTTATTATAATCAATTAATTTAATTTTAAAGTGAATATATAACGAAATATTCTGTGAATATTTCAAGCGCCTACCTGTTGCCGTTATCAATATCGAGCACTACGAGAGAAAAAATAACGTGTTGTATGGGAGCTCCCTTAAATATTAATTTTATTCTGTTTTTTTAGTATTTTTTGTTATAGCGGTAACAGAAATACATCATCTGTAAAAAAAAAAACACTTTCTAACTATCACGGTTCATGAGATACAGCCTGGTGACAGTCGGACGGACGGTCGGACAGCGGAGGCTTAGTAATAGGGTCCCATCTGGCACCCTTCGGTCTTATTGCCAATAAATGGTTATTATTAATAATTAATTAACTAAGTAGATTTAAATGTCCTTTATAGGTATAAAGACTATGTTCCGTTAGGCTTTTAGCTCCTGACACACAGGTTACGCTAGTTTGGGAGTTAAGGCCATCTCAATAATTAGGATATAAGATTAAGAACAATAAAATGTTTGTCATTTAATTTTGATTTCATTAATTTCATTTAATTTCAATCATCATCATTATTAATATAACAGTTATCAAAAATCAGTCATGTTGAAGCTTTTTAATTAAAATTCATAAAGAGATCTCTCGTTCTACCCTTATTCAAAATTCACATGAATGAAAAGGCCACCAATTCCACCCAACTCCCCCCCCCCCGCGGAAATGCGTAGTTGTTGAGATATGATTATTTAAAGTTTTGAGGTTATGTTGTTAAATTAAAACAAAATTTAGACTGACCTTTAAGTGGGGGGAGGGGGAAGGGGGTAGATGCCCCCCCTACTACTTTTCTGCCTCGACACCTTTCTCCTCCACAAACGCTATCATCAAAATTTACATGAAAAGTAGCCACAATAACCTACTCTAGCCAATCGTTTTTGTTTGCATACGTTGCGCTCCGCTCCGCTCCGGTTTAGCTATCTAAGAAAATAGAACATTCGCGAAACTATTAGAAAAGGGACTACTACTTTGCCGCCCAACCAAAAACGTGGCAAAACGCCCCAACAAAATGCGTTCCGTTTTAAACAAAAATGACAACTTTTTTGTTATCAAAAGTGATATTTTACGAAAGAAATACTAAATTAACTTTGATTGACGTAAAATAAATAAACAAACATAAATTGCAAGTTAAATGAACGTTTTTATTAAAATAGGTATTATTAAGAAAAGATTCCACATTTCCTCCTTTTTTTAGAGAATTCTCATCTTTTCAAATATGCGTATAACGAAATGTAGGTAATGTATTTTGACCACAGACAAGATTTAAACATATTATTTGCGTTGCGTTACATCATTTTACAAAGTATTTTCAGATTTTCGAAAAATCATATCTTAGAAACTATTGAATTCCGCACCCTGAAACTTTCAGGAAGATGATCAAATGACCCCAACATGATGCTAAAAATGTTTGGACGCCCCAGCGAGTAGGTCATCCGCTAAAGGTGAGCCGTATTCTCTCCACTCCACACAAACTCCAAATAATCCACATAGTAACACTTCCACAAATATGATAATTTAGTAATGACGTTAAACGTACCTGTTATTCATAGTCTGGCATTATCATTCGGCCGAATGTACCTATTTCCAAAACATTCAAACCTCAGTCAATAAACACTCAAAATATCAAACTTGTTGCCAGCAATTTCACACTTAGATGCGTTTTAATTCCACACAGAAATGGAATGACACTTCGACATTTAAATTTAAATTTCACGTTTCGACGCTCAATCAAAAACGAGTTAAAAATAGTTATTGTTTCTTTTTTACTGGCCAAGACTCAGCTGTGCTTCTGCCAGAAAAGGGCATGACTTTATGGTTACTTAGTTATGTTTATCTGTTTTTGTTTTTTTAATATCCGTTGAGCGACGGTCCTGCCTCCGCGGCCACGGCTCAACCACTGTATGCCATGCCACTGTGAAGAAACCTGCAAGTCAGAATCGATACCTACAAAAGGGCGACCTTTAAAATGTCTGCCTACCCACATCGGGCATGTATATTGTGTCAATCGAGCTGTGATCGGAGACATCACGCGTCTGCTCATGTTTCCCGATAAACTCTGACTCCACTCCCTGAACTGCCACTCCACTGACATGCGTTGCTCGAGTAGATAGTGTCCGGCAGACGTAAACAACATAACTAGTGGCTCCTGTGAGCTGTAGACCTCGCGATATGAATGCACCTTTCTACGTACGTGGAGTATGAAAGTAGCCGCACCAATAACTTTGTGAACTACATTTGGTGATCTAAAATACAACCTATTGACTTTTCACTGAAATTATATGGTCTATGTCACTCTCACGATATCCACGACTCCAACGACACCTAATCTGTTGAAAGCCATCAAGCCGTTTGGTCATATGTTTTTTTTTACAATTTCAAAGCCCGTATCCGCCATTTTGAAAAAAATGCTGAAATACCATTACAAATTTTCACGAGAATCGGTTGAGAAATGCGACCTGTAGGGAAGAACATTTTGCCCAAGCTGAAGCGTCAATAAATGTTGGTAGCCTATTAATGTCCACACCTAGGGGCACAGGTAAGATGCGAAAGACTGAAGTGAGCACTAATCTAGGGTCAACTTTGATATTCTGGATACAAATCTATATGACCACTGCGCGGCACGGGTTGTGGGCAGTTGTTGTGACACCACGACAAAGTGCTGCGTACCGCGTCCTACCACTCTAAAATTGACCTGATATCGCAATGTGTATACCAAATATACTTTTTCGTTGTGTACGTAATTTCAACTCTTTGTGACATTAGTAATTCATTCAATACGACATTATTATTCAATAGAATTTAATCCATATAACTATTTATTCACTAATCCGCAATACAATTTTATTATCTCCATCTTATTTTTTATTTTATTTTTTCCGTATTGACATTTTATTTATTTTATTTACACGTTTAGTGTTAGGTTGTTAATTTTAGTACACTTGCCACCTGGTGACATTGACATGTCTAAATTCAATTATACTCTGGGTCATAGACTGAAAACCAGCGTCACAGGTTTTCCTGTGACACTACGCTGAGTCTGAGCCCTTTTGCTGTCGCAGCATGTGCACATAGCAGTGAAACAACTCACAACTTAATGTGGGTTTCTTTAAAAATTAGACATGAATTGGAAATTATATATAATTTTTTAATGTTATTGTAGATTTTGTTTGTGATTTTAATTGTGTTATTTTTATTTTTATTGTGTCTTATTCTTATTTTCTCATGTGTTTATGCTTATACAGTAAATAAATGGCATTCTATTCTATTCTATTCTATTCTATTCTATTCTATTCTATTGTTGGCCTAGTGGCCAATCCGACTCTCGGAAGTTTTGGAGGTGCCCTATTAGGATCTCCAAAGTATTTTACAGCCATCGTCACGGCAGTTCAATTCAGTTCAAAGATTTTTATTCATAATAGCAGCTCAAATATTTAGACTTAATGAACGTCATAACATAACCAAGCAAGCATAATAAAACATTAAGTAGGTGCCTAATCATTACATAATATATAGGGTGCAATGAACTCGTTTAATTCCAGATGTCGGTGTCTTGCAAAAAATAATTAATTTTGTAGTAGGCCTTTGTGCACAAAAGTCAACGTCAATGTCAAAGTCAAAGTATTTTATTACTGTAGATATTTACATAGCAAACGTCAATTTTGCCTCTTCTCTATTCTCTACATTGGACGACTGTGGGAGAAGACGGGCGTAGAAACTACCACAGATTGATTTTTAGATCTCTTTTAAAATAGGTTGTGCTTAACAAATATGAAAAATTTAATTATTATGATTAATAAGCAGGAATAAATAATTACACAATTATTAACAGCAAGGCCTGTGTTGAGCTAGATTAACCCCAGTCCAGTCCTGTCATTTAAGTAATCTTGAACATTGTAATATCCCTTTTTTGACAAAGTCGCTTTAGCATGCTTTTTAAATTGCTCAAATGGCAATTTTAAAATCTCCAGAGGTATCTTATTATAGTAGAGAATACACTGACCCTTGAAAGAATTGCTAACCTTCGCGAGTCTAAATCGGGGCGCACACAGTCTGTGATTTTTTCTTAGGTTAACATTACAGCTATCGCTAAGTTTGGAAAATGTTGTAAGGTTCTTGCGTACATACATTATATTTTCGAAAATAAATTGACTAGCTACTGTTAGTATGTCAATTTCTTTAAAAAGCTCTCTTGAGGAGTCTGTTCGTTGTAAATTATAAATTTCTCGAATAGCTCTTTTCTGTAAAATAAAAATAGTTTGAATATCCGCTGCTTTCCCACACAACAAGATACCATAGGACATCACACTATGAAATTAACTAAAATATACTAGCCTAGATGTAGCCACATCCGTGCTTTGTCTGATGTTCCTAACAGCGTAAGCCGCAGAACTTAATTTACCAGCCAATTTATCTACTGCAATTTGCTATCAATGGTTATTCCAAGAAACTTCGTATCATTTACTAATTCTAACGTGCTGTTGTCTAACACTAAACTGGTCTCAACTTGCCTGACATTTGGAAGTGAGAATTTGATACACTTGGTTTTACCTGGTTTAACAATAAATTATTAACTGTGAACCAATTCAAGGTTAAAGACAATACACCATTAACATCATCAAAATCTGCTTTTTGTCTTTAAATTTTGAAGACCATTGAAGTATCATCAGCAAATAACACTATGTCAGTTAATTTCTCCACCATGAAAGGCAGATCATTAATATATACCAGGAACAAGAAAGGACCTAATATGGAACCTTGTGGAACGCCAATTTTTACACCCGATCCATCAGATTTAACGCCGTTAACTTCTGCCTTTTGAATTCTATTGCTTAGGTATGATCTTAGTAGATCCAACGCTTTATTTCGAACTCCGTAATGATTTAATTTAATTAATAGCGTATTATGACCAACACAATCAAATGCCTTCGACAGGTCGCAAAAAACTCCGATAGCATCCTGACAACAAAGTGTGCTTTATACATTTTTATCTATACACGTATCATAAACCCTCTTTACTGCGTACAAAAACCGCACGTTACGATCAGCATAATGTTAAATTCCTTGGTAAAAACTCATTTCTTATCTGAAAAATTACACATTACGATCATAATATGTAATTTTTCTACATATTATGACATTCAAATTTCGAACGCCGACGCTCGCCGCCTGCGTGCCGCCCCTAGTTTGTCTGTGAAGTTGGTACTGCGGCAGCTTAGGTGAAGGATAAAGGGGGTGAGCGAAGCGAAGCGCCCTTTATCCTTCGTATTAGGTTGAACATGTACGTATGTGTAGAGTTTTATTGCGAACTAGGACTTTCCTGTACCTATCATTAACTCTCCTGTCCTGCTAGGTTTGCTAGAAGAAATCTCTTTTTAGAGATAAGCTCACCTTTTATTATAACATCTGTATCTTTATATTATCTGTGCAATAAAGAATAATGAATATGAATGTAAGAACAACACAAATACTTAAAACATAAAAAGTATTTTTGCTGATCCTTTTTTGCTGTTAAAATCGGTATTTTTGCTGTGCGATTATATACTAGCCATACTGAATGACTCAAATATAACACAATTATCTATCTCCTCCGTTTCATAAGGCAACATTTGCTTTGTGCTCAACGATCAACCTTTCGTAGGTTTGGAAATTATGATATACATATGTGTAGCTTAGTATACAAATTGGCTGTAAAATTTTGGTGAACATTTAGTTAATTTAGGATGAAAATAGTAGATTATGCACCAAGGGGATAAAGCACTGTTTTATGTCATGGGCGCGATATTAAAGCTAGAATGCAACGAGGGTCTCCAGATTTAACTCTAGATAGTAGCGAGTGAATTAAGACTCCTGAGTGCAGTGAGGGATTCAAGCGTGCCCAAGACAAAACAGCTTTATCTCCGAGGAGTATACTCCTCTTTTCGCAACTCCTGCGAGAAAATAAAAAAAAAAAACTACTAAAACAGCATTTTATTAAAGTAAATTAATGTGATAATTTATGTTTCATACATCACTCTAATTGCAGCGTCGTGGAATAATCGTGGGTTTTGATTTTCATTCCGTACCCGTAGGGTGCCAAACGGGACCCTATTACTAAGCCTCCGCTGTCCGTCCGTCCGTCTGTCATAAAAATAAAATAAATATTTAAGGAGTCTCCCATACAACAAACGGGGTTATTTTGCTGTTTTAATATATAATGGTACGGAACCCTTCGTGCGCAAGTCCAACTCGCACTTGGCCTTTTTTTTCTTTTTTTTTTCTTTTTCAGAACATACGTTTCTCGGCGAAAGTTGTTGATAATAATAGGTATCCATCATTCCCCAAAATTTGGTCAGCTAATTAAATGTCATCCTTAAAATTATACTTAATTTAATATACATTTACAGCAGGGCCTCGATGATCCGAACACCGAAAATTTATACCCTTATATTATAGTATGTTAAAATTTTGAAAGGGATTTTTCGAAATAAAACAAAAATATTTTATGTTTATTGAAGTATGTACGTTAGATGTATGTTAGATACAATGCTATTAATCACACTTTTTTAAAGAATTCCAATATAGTGCTTTGACGAGTAGTATTTAGTGACATAGAAAATGCTTTATCCCTTAATTTACGTAACAGCATTTTTTCCGTTCGTTCGGATTATAGAGGCGTTCGGACGAGCTGGGGTACGGATTATCAAGGCCGTGCTGTATTTTTTCTACATACGTATCATAAACCCTCTTTACTGCGTCTAAAAACAGCACGTTAAGACCAGCATAATGTAAAACTATTTGGTAAAAACTAATTTCTTATCCGAAAATTTGTACATTATGACCATAATGTACAAAAATTTGTCGAATTATGACCTTAAAATTTGGAACGCCGACGCCCGCCTGCGTGCCGCCCTTAGTTTTGTCTGTGAAGTTGGTACTACAGAACAAGCTAAACAACTGCAGAGCAATGATCAATACCACAATGCCGGTCAAACATGCGGTTCCTGAACACATCAAAGAGAGCTTATGATATGTGTTTAGATAAACTAGTGTATGTAACTGTACATAATTAGGCATTAAAACTCTCGAGTGATATTATTATGAAACTCGCCTGCGGCTCGTCTCATAAACCCACTCTCGAGTATAAATGCCCTCCATTATGTAGCAGTCACATAAACTACTATAGATTATCAATTAATGTTGTAATAATTGCATAAGTTGATATAGCAAATTTTTAAGAGATCTAAAAATCAATCTGTGGGAGTTTCTTCGCCCTTCTGCTCACACAGTAGTCCAATGAAGAGAACTGCAAAAAATTACGTTTACTAAGTACAAATATGTATATATCTACAATAATAAATAATATCTACAGGTAAAGACATTTTGACTACATTTTGACTTTTGACTTTTGAGTCGTTCAACAAACATATAGTACTTAATGTTATCATGTTGTATTATTTGACCCCATCTTCATCACAGCGGATTTCCTTATATTTAAACGTGTATTTATTAATAGCACTAATGATTGTTATCTTGTTAAAACAAAGATAATACTTACAGTTCTGTGGTAAAGTAAATAATTATTGAACGTTAACATAGTTGACCGAGCGAGTTTTAGCTTGGGAAATAGTGCATTAGTTTGTCCGAATTTCTGGCCGGATTTCCGCACGGAGAGAAAAGTCCATAAGTTACAAGTAAATAATAATAGTAATTAAAAAATATATGTGATTACCAGGACAATTAAATTATAGTAACGGTTAAAAACGCGTTTTTCTAATAGTATTTACTAACGGCAAAAACAAATATAGTTGGAATAACAATTTTATCAAGTAATTATTAGTGAAGTTCTATAAATGCAAATTATGAAACATACTTATTGCTAGGTTTATATTTACGCCAATAACAGTGAATAGTCATTATAAGAATTTACTTAGTTATTTCCTACGCTTGTGTTAATAGGTTTTATAACGTTATTTTCTTACATTTTATTAATCTCGTGATAGGAATAAGAAGTTCATAATTGGAAACAATAAATCTGTTATGTTATTTCAAGTCATTTTTTATAGTTGCTATTAAAATTGTGTCTTGGAATTAGTAATATTCAGCAAGCAATTTTACTAATTACCAGTATTCTGTTTAATAGTAATTAGTAACTTTCCTATATGTATAATTTACTGGTAATTAGTGAGCGACACTCAAAAGTTAAACAGTTTATGAAAGTGTAATCTTCCCCATAGGACCCTGTCGGAAATGAAAAAACAATGACCTCTTCATACAAAGTGGCAATCATTTCATCGGATAACTAGTATGGAAAGGTACATCACTTCCTATATTTTGTCCCTTGGGAAAAGTTCGTTTTCAGTAACTGTTTAAATTTTTTGAGTTTCGCTCTATCATTACCAGTTTTATTATAGCATACTGCGATTTTATAGTGAAATATAAAAACATTTAGAATACTTTCTGAAATGAATCCTTGCTATGATAAAATTGTATCCCGTAATTCCCACAAGTAATAAAAAACTCACAATACTTAGTAGTAATCAAATTTATTTCAATACAAAGTAAAACACACAATGAAAAATCACATCAGCGTTGATATCACCACTATCACCGAAACACGCGGTATGGCGCCTATAAGCCAGGCTCGTTTTCTGGTGTCCGCGGAGGCAGAATAGAAGGAGCGCGGCGGGGTTGAAAACTGTTGTTTGATTTGAACTGTTGTTTCAAATATTTGTTTGATGAGAACGGATGTGTGTACCCTAGTCATGGTTGTTTATCTATCTAAGTATAATATTTATCTATATAAGTATGTGCATCGTTGTCTAGTACCCAAGATACAGGGAATCCTAGTTTAGGGCTAGATCAATGTGTGAAAATAGTGTCCAAGGTATTATTATTATTATTAAATGCGTTTGCGTGACCTCGGGGGCCCGGCAACACAAAGGCCACTCCCGGTCCAAATTCAAATTAACCATTGAATAATTATTTGTAAAAAATAAATACTTCATTGTACTAAAAGTTTAAGTATTATTATACTTAAACTTTTAGTGGAAAAGAAAATCTCATTGTAATAACAAGTTCACATATTATTAAAATAAATATTCAATTATTAGGAACTAGAGTATCCGGAAGCAGTTCAAAGCAGTGTTTACATAATTATAATTAACCATGTAATAATTGTTTGTAAAAATTAAAACCTTCATTTTAATAATAATAGTTATACTTTTAGAGGAAAAGTAAATCTCATTGTAATAATAAGTTCATATAGTATTGAAATAAATATTCAATTATTAGGAATTAAAGTATATTGTGATTTATCGTTTTAGTAAAACTAGTTAATAAACTATAGTAATCTTTACCTCTGGATATTAGTACGCTACTGATGAATTTACTAATACTCAAAAAAAAAAATTGTACCTAACAAACTTTGTATCCCCAAGTACAAAATATTATTTTCGGAATATAATAGAATCCTGTTATTGGTATTACATTACGAAATTAATAAAACATACTTGAAATTAAAATAAATTGTAATTTTCGGTAAAAAACCATAGATATCAATAAAATTTTATATTTTCGTATTTTATAAATCATTTTTTTAATTACGACAATATTTTTTCCCTCCGTGCGGCTGGTGTCTTCTACAGATCGCATTTCTCAACCAATTGTCGTAAAATATTGTGAGCAGGTTCAATAATTACATAACTTTTATTAGCCGATTCGCTTCCTGGATTTTTTTCAAAATGGCAGAGTTAACCAGATAGCTCTTCCATTTACACAAAGTTATTAGTGCGGCTACTTTCATGTTCCATGTACGTGACCAGGTGCATTCATAAGTTTGTTCATGGGGTCTTGGAAGAAAAGCAGTCGGCTTATTTGTTTTTATAAAAAAAACACCACAAACTTCAAGGGGTCGGGAGTACTCGGCAGCTGGTGTGAGAGGGTAGTAAGTAATGGAAAAAAACGCTGTGTCGCTCGCGAGGTTTGCAACTCACAGAGCCCTACAGTATAATTTCATTACAAGTTCAGTATCTTCGGTTTGGAGTATCAAATTCAGCTTACTTTTAGAGCAATTGGATTTAAATTAAAATTCAAAATGTTTATTTCATACGACACGATACACAACAAATACACACATATACTCAGGAAAAATAAAACAATTAAAGATAAATAAATAACTTTAAAATAAAACCAACAGCCTCATGAGTTGGCATGACACTTTAACTATAGGTGGAACACGTACAGGCATCTTATTACCAGATTTGAACTATTATTTCACTTTTCTTAGCATTATATTGCAACGCATGCATTTTGTCATACTTCTCATATGAAGTCACAAGTTTCCTGAGTCCACTGATCGAGGGACGAGCAGCACCATGTCATCAGCATAAACGATACTATTGACCGAGCGAGCGAAGCGAGCGAATCGTCCCAGTTTCGAGATTGGCCCAAAATACTTTGGCCGTCTGTCAGTATGTTCTCGCCTTCCAACCAATTTTGACGATAATTGGCACATGAGTTCCTTTATTTAATTAAAAAATTCAGTCGATCGCAATTTTAATTGGGGGAAAATATTCAGTATTCAGTATTTATTGTGTCATATAAATAGGTACAATTCACTTACAAGTAAGTACTCTATGATTATATGGGCCCCGTTAGGGCATTGCACAGTTACTTAAATAACTAGATTATCATTCGCATATTCACACAGGTTAGTCACGACCTGCGCTGGTTGTCGGTCGAATCGACTTCGTCCATAATTTGCGTGGGTCGGTGAGCTATAATAATTATGTTTAACAATTTCATGAAACATTTTAATTAACAATATGATGTATTAATGACTTAATTTAAATCTAATCTAATTTAATTTATTTTGACATGTATTTACCATTATGGACGCTTGCGTCTGAAATAAAGATTATTATTATTATTATTATTCATTTCATTCAACGACATTAGAACATTACTTATACTATAGCTACCTTTCTATATTTCATAATATTTAAAATAGGGGAGGAAAGGCGTTGGGGAGAGGGAAGTTTGCTGTAGCGGTATTCATACTACGTTGGGGAGAGAGAAGTTTGCTGTAGCGGTATTCATACTACGTTGGGGAGAGAGAAGTTTGCTGTAGCGGTATTCATACTACGTTGGGGAGAGAGTAGTTTGCTGTAGCGGTATTCATACTACGTTGGGGAGAGAGAAGTTTGCTGTAGCGGTATTCATACTACGTTGGGGAGAGAGATGTTTGCTGTAGCGGTATTCATACTACGTTGGGGAGAGAGAAGTTTGCTGTAGCGGTATTCATACTACGTTGGGGAGAGGGAAGTTTGCTGTAGCGGTATCCATACTACGTTGGGGAGAGAGAAGTTTGCTGTAGCGGTATTCATACTACGTTGGGGAGAGAGAAGTTTGCTGTAGCGGTATTCATACAACGTTGGGGAGAGAGAAGTTTGCTGTAGCGGTATTCATACTACGTTGGGGAGAGAGAAGTTTGCTGTAGCGGTATTCATACTACGTTGGGGAGAGAGAAGTTTGCTGTAGCGGTATTCATACTACATTGGGGAGAGGGAAGTTTGCTGTAGCGGTATTCATACTACGTTGGGGAGAGAGAAGTTTGCTGTAGCGGTATTCATACTACGTTGGGGAGAGGGAAGTTTGCTGTAGCTGTATTCATACAACGTTGGGGAGAGGGAAGTTTGCTGTAGCGGTATTCATACAACGTTGGGGAGAGGGAAGTTTGCTGTAGCGGTATTCATACTACGTTGGGGAGAGAGAAGTTTGCTGTAGCGGTATTCATACTACGTTGGGGAGAGGGAAGTTTGCTGTAGCGGTATTCATACTACGTTGGGGAGAGGGAAGTTTGCTGTAGCGGTATTCATAAAACGTTGGGGAGAGGGAAGTTTGCTGTAGCGGTGTTCATACAACGTTGGGGAGAGGGAAGTTTGCTGTAGCGGTATTCATACATCGTTGGGGAGAGGGAAGTTTGCTGTAGCGGTATTAATACTACGTTGGGGAGAGGGAAGTTTGCTGTAGCGGTATTCATACTACGTTGGGGAGAGGGAAGTTTGCTGTAGCGGTATTCATACTACGTTGGGGAGAGGGAAGTTTGCTGTAGCGGTATTCATACTACGTTGGGGAGAGGGAAGTTTGCTGTAGCGGTATTCATACTACGTTGGGGAGAGGGAAGTTTGCTGTAGCGGTATTCATACAACGTTGGGGAGAGGGAAGTTTGCTGTAGCGGTATTCATACAACGTTGGGAAGAGGGAAGTTTGCTGTAGCGGTATTCATACAACGTTGGGGAGAGGGAAGTTTGCTGTAGCGGTATTCATACTACGTTGGGGAGAGGGAAGTTTGCTGTAGCGGTATTCATACTACGTTGGGGAGAGGGAAGTTTGCTGTAGCGGTATTCATACAACGTTGGGGAGAGGGAAGTTTGCTGTAGCGGTGTTCATACAACGTTGGGGAGAGGGAAGTTTGCTGTAGCGGTATTCATACTACGTTGGGGAGAAGGAAGTTTGCTGTAGCGGTATTCATACTACGTTGGGGAGAGGGAAGTTTGCTGTAGCGGTATTCATACTACGTTGGGGAGAGGGAAGTTTGCTGTAGCGGTATTCATACAACGTTGGGGAGAGAGAAGTTTGCTGTAGCGGTGTTCATACAACGTTGGGGAGAGAGAAGTTTGCTGTAGCGGTATTCATACTACGTTGGGGAGAGAGAAGTTTGCTGTAGCGGTATTCATACTACGTTGGGGAGAGAGAAGTTTGCTGTAGCGGTATTCATACTACGTTGGGGAGAGAGAAGTTTGCTGTAGCGGTATTCATACTACGTTGGGGAGAGAGAAGTTTGCTGTAGCGGTATTCATACTACGTTGGGGAGAGAGAAGTTTGCTGTAGCGGTATTCATACTACGTTGGGGAGAGGGAAGTTTGCTGTAGCGGTATTCATACTACGTTGGGGAGAGAGAAGTTTGCTGTAGCGTTATTCATACTACGTTGGGGAGAGGGAAGTTTGCTGTAGCGGTATTCATACTACGTTGGGGAGAGGGAAGTTTGCTGTAGCGGTATTCATACAACGTTGGGGAGAGGGAAGTTTGCTGTAGCGGTATTCATACTACGTTGGGGAGAGGGAAGTTTGCTGTAGCGGTATTCATACTACGTTGGGGAGAGGGAAGTTTGCTGTAGCGGTATTCATACTACGTTGGGGAGAGGGAAGTTTGCTGTAGCGGTATTCATACAACGTTGGGGAGAGGGAAGTTTGCTGTAGCGGTGTTCATACAACGTTGGGGAGAGGGAAGTTTGCTGTAGCGGTATTCATACAACGTTGGGGAGAGGGAAGTTTGCTGTAGCGGTATTCATACTACGTTGGGGAGAGGGAAGTTTGCTGTAGCGGTATTCATACTACGTTGGGGAGAGGGAAGTTTGCTGTAGCGGTATTCATACTACGTTGGGGAGAGGGAAGTTTGCTGTAGCGGTATTCATACTACGTTGGGGAGAGGGAAGTTTAAAGTAGCGGTATTCATACTACGTTGGGGAGAGGGAAGTTTGCTGTAGCGGTATTCATACTACGTTGGGAAGAGGGAAGTTTGCTGTAGCGGTATTCATACAACGTTGGGGAGAGGGAAGTTTGCTGTAGCGGTATTCATACAACGTTGGGGAGAGGGAAGTTTGCTGTAGCGGTATTCATACTACGTTGGGGAGAGGGAAGTTTGCTGTAGCGGTATTCATACTACGTTGGGGAGAGGGAAGTTTGCTGTAGCGGTGTTCATACAACGTTGGGGAGAGGGAAGTTTGCTGTAGCGGTATTCATACTACGTTGGGGAGAGGGAAGTTTGCTGTAGCGGTATTCATACTACGTTGGGGAGAGGGAAGTTTGCTGTAGCGGTATTCATACTACGTTGGGGAGAGGGAAGTTTGCTGTAGCGGTATTCATACAACGTTGGGGAGAGGGAAGTTTGCTGTAGCGGTGTTCATACAACGTTGGGGAGAGGGAAGTTTGCTGTAGCGGTATTCATACATCGTTGGAGAGAGGGAAGTTTGCTGTAGCGGTATTCATACTACGTTGGGGAGAGGGAAGTTTGCTGTAGCGGTATTCATACTACGTTGGGGAGAGGGAAGTTTGCTGTAGCGGTGTTCATACAACGTTGGGGAGAGGGAAGTTTGCTGTAGCGGTATTCATACTACGTTGGGGAGAGGGAAGTTTGCTGTAGCGGTATTCATACTACGTTGGGGAGAGGGAAATTTGCTGTAGCGGTATTCATACTACGTTGGGGAGAGGGAAGTTTGCTGTAGCGGTATTCATACTACGTTGGGGAGAGGGAAGTTTGCTGTAGCGGTATTCATACTACGTTGGGGAGAGAGAAGTTTGCTGTAGCGGTATTCATACTACGTTGGGGAGAGGGAAGTTTGCTGTAGCGGTATTCATACTACGTTGGGAGAGAGAAGTTTGCTGTAGCGGTATTCATACTACGTTGGGGAGAGAGAAGTTTGCTGTAGCGGTATTCATACTACGTTGGGGAGAGGGAAGTTTGCTGTAGCGGTATTCATACTACGTTGGGGAGAGGGAAGTTTGCTGTAGCGGTATTCATACTACGTTGGGGAGAGGGAAGTTTGCTGTAGCGGTATTCATACTACGTTGGGGAGAGAGAAGTTTGCTGTAGCGGTATTCATACTACGTTGAGGAGAGGGAAGTTTGCTGTAGCGGTATTCATACAACGTTGGGGAGAGGGAAGTTTGCTGTAGCGGTGTTCATACAACGTTGGGGAGAGGGAAGTTTGCTGTAGCGGTATTCATACATCGTTGGAGAGAGGGAAGTTTGCTGTAGCGGTATTCATACTACGTTGGGGAGAGGGAAGTTTGCTGTAGCGGTATTCATACTACGTTGGGGAGAGAGAAGTTTGCTGTAGCGGTATTCATACTACGTTGGGGAGAGAGAAGTTTGCTGTAGCGGTATTCATACTACGTTGGGGAGAGAGTAGTTTGCTGTAGCGGTATTCATACTACGTTGGGGAGAGAGAAGTTTGCTGTAGCGGTATTCATACTACGTTGGGGAGAGAGAAGTTTGCTGTAGCGGTATTCATACTACGTTGGGGAGAGAGAAGTTTGCTGTAGCGGTATTCATACTACGTTGGGGAGAGGGAAGTTTGCTGTAGCGGTATCCATACTACGTTGGGGAGAGGGAAGTTTGCTGTAGCGGTATTCATACTACGTTGGGGAGAGGGAAGTTTGCTGTAGCGGTATTCATACTACGTTGGGGAGAGAGAAGTTTGCTGTAGCGGTATTCATACTACGTTGGGGAGAGGGAAGTTTGCTGTAGGTGTATTCATACAACGTTGGGGAGAGGGAAGTTTGCTGTAGCGGTATTCATACAACGTTGGGGAGAGGGAAGTTTGCTGTAGCGGTATTCATACTACGTTGGGGAGAGAGAAGTTTGCTGTAGCGGTATTCATACTACGTTGGGGAGAGGGAAGTTTGCTGTAGCGGTATTCATACTACGTTGGGGAGAGGGAAGTTTGCTGTAGCGGTATTCATACAACGTTGGGGAGAGGGAAGTTTGCTGTAGCGGTGTTCATACAACGTTGGGGAGAGGGAAGTTTGCTGTAGCGGTATTCATACATCGTTGGGGAGAGGGAAGTTTGCTGTAGCGGTATTAATACTACGTTGGGGAGAGGGAAGTTTGCTGTAGCGGTATTCATACTACGTTGGGGAGAGGGAAGTTTGCTGTAGCGGTATTCATACTACGTTGGGGAGAGGGAAGTTTGCTGTAGCGGTATTCATACTACGTTGGGGAGAGGGAAGTTTGCTGTAGCGGTATTCATACTACGTTGGGGAGAGGAAAGTTTGCTGTAGCGGTATTCATACAACGTTGGGGAGAGGGAAGTTTGCTGTAGCGGTAATCATACAACGTTGGGAAGAGGGAAGTTTGCTGTAGCGGTATTCATACAACGTTGGGGAGAGGGAAGTTTGCTGTAGCGGTATTCATACTACGTTGGGGAGAGGGAAGTTTGCTGTAGCGGTATTCATACTACGTTGGGGAGAGGGAAGTTTGCTGTAGCGGTATTCATACAACGTTGGGGAGAGGGAAGTTTGCTGTAGCGGTGTTCATACAACGTTGGGGAGAGGGAAGTTTGCTGTAGCGGTATTCATACTACGTTGGGGAGAAGGAAGTTTGCTGTAGCGGTATTCATACTACGTTGGGGAGAGGGAAGTTTGCTGTAGCGGTATTCATACTACGTTGGGGAGAGGGAAGTTTGCTGTAGCGGTATTCATACAACGTTGGGGAGAGGGAAGTTTGCTGTAGCGGTGTTCATACAACGTTGGGGAGAGAGAAGTTTGCTGTAGCGGTATTCATACTACGTTGGGGAGAGAGAAGTTTGCTGTAGCGGTATTCATACTACGTTGGGGAGAGAGAAGTTTGCTGTAGCGGTATTCATACTACGTTGGGGAGAGAGAAGTTTGCTGTAGCGGTATTCATACTACGTTGGGGAGAGAGAAGTTTGCTGTAGCGGTATTCATACTACGTTGGGGAGAGAGAAGTTTGCTGTAGCGGTATTCATACTACGTTGGGGAGAGGGAAGTTTGCTGTAGCGGTATTCATACTACGTTGGGGAGAGAGAAGTTTGCTGTAGCGTTATTCATACTACGTTGGGGAGAGGGAAGTTTGCTGTAGCGGTATTCATACTACGTTGGGGAGAGGGAAGTTTGCTGTAGCGGTATTCATACAACGTTGGGGAGAGGGAAGTTTGCTGTAGCGGTATTCATACTACGTTGGGGAGAGGGAAGTTTGCTGTAGCGGTATTCATACTACGTTGGGGAGAGGGAAGTTTGCTGTAGCGGTATTCATACTACGTTGGGGAGAGGGAAGTTTGCTGTAGCGGTATTCATACAACGTTGGGGAGAGGGAAGTTTGCTGTAGCGGTGTTCATACAACGTTGGGGAGAGGGAAGTTTGCTGTAGCGGTATTCATACAACGTTGGGGAGAGGGATGTTTGCTGTAGCGGTATTCATACTACGTTGGGGAGAGGGAAGTTTGCTGTAGCGGTATTCATACTACGTTGGGGAGAGGGAAGTTTGCTGTAGCGGTATTCATACTACTTTGGGGAGAGGGAAGTTTGCTGTAGCGGTATTCATACTACGTTGGGGAGAGGGAAGTTTGCTGTAGCGGTATTCATACTACGTTGGGGAGAGGGAAGTTTGCTGTAGCGGTATTCATACTACGTTGGGAAGAGGGAAGTTTGCTGTAGCGGTATTCATACAACGTTGGGGAGAGGGAAGTTTGCTGTAGCGGTATTCATACAACGTTGGGGAGAGGGAAGTTTGCTGTAGCGGTATTCATACTACGTTGGGGAGAGGGAAGTTTGCTGTAGCGGTATTCATACTACGTTGGGGAGAGGGAAGTTTGCTGTAGCGGTGTTCATACAACGTTGGGGAGAGGGAAGTTTGCTGTAGCGGTATTCATACTACGTTGGGGAGAGGGAAGTTTGCTGTAGCGGTATTCATACTACGTTGGGGAGAGGGAAGTTTGCTGTAGCGGTATTCATACTACGTTGGGGAGAGGGAAGTTTGCTGTAGCGGTATTCATACAACGTTGGGGAGAGGGAAGTTTGCTGTAGCGGTGTTCATACAACGTTGGGGAGAGGGAAGTTTGCTGTAGCGGTATTCATACATCGTTGGAGAGAGGGAAGTTTGCTGTAGCGGTATTCATACTACGTTGGGGAGTGGGAAGTTTGCTGTAGCGGTATTCATACTACGTTGGGGAGAGGGAAGTTTGCTGTAGCGGTGTTCATACAACGTTGGGGAGAGGGAAGTTTGCTGTAGCGGTATTCATACTACGTTGGGGAGAGGGAAGTTTGCTGTAGCGGTATTCATACTACGTTGGGGAGAGGGAAGTTTGCTGTAGCGGTATTCATACTACGTTGGGGAGAGGGAAGTTTGCTGTAGCGGTATTCATACTACGTTGGGGAGAGGGAAGTTTGCTGTAGCGGTATTCATACTACGTTGGGGAGAGAGAAGTTTGCTGTAGCGGTATTCATACTACGTTGGGGAGAGGGAAGTTTGCTGTAGCGGTATTCATACTACGTTGGGGAGAGAGAAGTTTGCTGTAGCGGTATTCATACTACGTTGGGGAGAGAGAAGTTTGCTGTAGCGGTATTCATACTACGTTGGGGAGAGGGAAGTTTGCTGTAGCGGTATTCATACTACGTTGGGGAGAGGGAAGTTTGCTGTAGCGGTATTCATACTACGTTGGGGAGAGAGAAGTTTGCTGTAGCGGTATTCATACTACGTTGGGGAGAGAGAAGTTTGCTGTAGCGGTATTCATACTACGTTGAGGAGAGGGAAGTTTGCTGTAGCGGTATTCATACTACGTTGAGGAGAGGGAAGTTTGCTGTAGCGGTATTCATACTACGTTGAGGAGAGGGAAGTTTGCTGTAGCGGTATTCATACAACGTACTTCATTCTAAACAAGAACAGATTTGTTGCGAAAAATATCCAAGAGGGGGGAAATGGGGGGAAAGTTTGCTGTCGCGTTAACAATAAACGGATTACAATTTTTGAAATTGAAGCGAGGTCTCGAGTTTTAACACCTCTAAATTGTTTTATTTTTTCCTGTAATTCTGAAATCTTAACTAATTTAATTGTGGAACTGTGTTCAAAATGTAGATATTATGTATTCGCAAAATCTCCTTAAAACCTTTTTAAAAAAATATTATTTTTAAACAATTTTTCTGTGGTTCAGCGCTACGTTTTTTAATTTTTTCTCGATTCCATCCCTCTCACACTGCGGGTCTTTCCGCCTGGAGTAACAAAAAAGGTCCCCTTTGCACGGACGAGGTAGCAATTTCGATACCCCACTAGAGGGTCTTGAAAAAGATTTGACCGCTCATTTAAGAGCATATTATTTATAATTTTTAATTTAAGAAAAAAAACTCCCATAAAAAAGTTTAGAACTAAAAAGTTCTAAACTTTTTTAATATGTCAAAATATCTAGTCCGTGAACTCTTGACTTCTCTTGTATTCCTAATATTTTTTTAATTGCAATTGTATTAAAAAGTACCACAAGTAAAATACCTCGGCATGTGTATCGATGGAAATATGGGTTGTATAAATCATGTAGATTACAGAAGAACAAAAATAAATTTACCGTCATGTATAAAACATACCTTCAAGCCAAGCCAAGGGTCCCGGGTTCGAGTTCCGGTGGGGGCAAATATTTGTTTGATGAGAACGGATGTTTGTACCCTAGTCATGATTGTTTATCTATCTAAGTATAATATTTATCTATATAAGTATGTGTATCGTTGTCTAGTACCCAAGATACAGGGAATCCTAGTTTGGGGCTAGATCAATGTTTGTAAATATTTCCAAGGTATTATTATTACCTTGTGTATAGTATCATAAGTACCTTATGCCTACATAAATCATCAATCTATCTTTATCAAAATGTCTTTTGATTACTATAAAACATAGAAGTTCCTACATAGCTACTTACCTCCGTTAAATGTCATCATAATTGTATTCGACCACTTCTATGTCAACAACTCAATAATACTTGTTTCTTCTTAGATATGTATACCTTATCGTCAATTTAAGTTAATCTTACTGGTGATGATCTTATCCCGACCCACAGATAAACCATACTTACAGTTGGTTTTGTAGTCCATAAGATTTGTTTTCAATGCAATAGAGTTCTATTCTATTCTATTCTAAATGATGGCAGATTGAGCGTCGCAGCTACCTGAAGTGAATAGACAGCGGTAGCTACCTACCTATCCAACTAGGCTCGCTGTCTCGCTCACTCGCTACGGCGACATGTCGGCGAAGTCTGCTCTTTGCAACTTGCACCTTTCTAAAATATATCACATAACTATGTCAAATCAAATACATACTCCATTGCAAAAAGCGGTGCTATTTTCAAACAGCTACAACGTAAAGCGATTGTACAAAACATACCGATTAAATACAGTTCGCGCCAAGATTGTTCGGCGCTGACCGAGGGTAGGGTGGGGTAACCTCTCTCTTTCCTATGCGAGACCCTATGCTTAGAGAATATATAATGCAATAAACAACATATTGGCGTTCCTCCAAATCTACGCTGAAGAAGCCCGGAGCGCCCCGCGCCGCGCCGCCCACTGAATAAAAGTCACCTCTATAAAAATATTATATTTTGTTTGTTTTGCAAAATACGTCGATATTAGGATTTTTATCTATACACGTATCATAAACCCTCTTTACTGCGTCTAAAAACCGCACGTTAAGACCAGCATGATGTAAAACTATTTGGTAAAAACTCATTTCTTATCTGAAAATTTGTACATTATGACGATAATGTACAAAATTTTGTCAAATATGACATTCAAATTTCGAACGCCGACGCCCGCCTGCGTGCCGCCCCTAGTTTGTCTGTGAAGTTGGTACTAGTGAACAAGCTGAACAACTGCAGAGCAATGATCAATGCCACAGTGCCGGTCGAACATGCGGTTCCTGAACACATCAAAAAGCGCCTATTGAAGTAAAACTTCTTTACGCACGCTTGACTTGGGGAGTAAGCTGGCGAATGCGTGACGAGAGCGTTACGAAAAGTGTGATCGAGCGAGGCGAACGAGAGGTGCGCGCGCACATTTTCTTTCTCTCTTCATCTCATAGCCAGACACAGTGCAGGAGATGTATTTTGAAGCATTAGAGCTAAAGAAGTTTTACTTCAGTTGTGTGGTCTAAAGTACATTTTTCTTTTTTTTATATGTGTGAAGATAAACTAGTGTATGTCCTAATGCCCTCCATTATGTAGCAGTCACATAAACTACTATTTGAAACAGTTCCAAAGGTGCGGCGCCAGACTCGGTTATTAAAATCTCATTCATTCATCGTATATTTTGCGTCAGTTTTCTCCGAGCTTCGCTTTGACACATTGCCCGTCGTGTGTCTACTGTCCAGGTCGAATAAGCGTAAGTCACGCGTAAGTAAGTACATTGTCACTGAGGACCGGTTTAGTCTAGCCGCTAGCGGGTAATGAAGTAAGTGACCCTGCCTACGAAGCTGGCGGTTCTGGGCTCGAATCCAGGTAAGGGAAAATACCTATTTGTGTGTTGAGCATGAATATTTGTTTCTTAACCTTGGAGTGGTTCGGGATGAACACAACATCCCTTTTCCGAGCGGCAGTATCCCGTGAGAAGATCGCCGCAATGCTAGCCAACCTCCGATAGGAGATGGCACGCGAAGAAGAAGAACCTTGGATGTTTTCTATGTACTTACATTTACCTCTATTAAATATATTGTCGTCTAGTACCGATAAAACAAGCCTTATCGAGCTTGCTATGGGCCTAGTTCGATCTGTGTAAGATTTTCCTGTAACATTTCTTATTATTATTTATTATTATTCATTTGCAGATGTAAGTACCAACACAACTAGGCGCATGACAGGACTGTGCGGTTTCGGCGCCTGTACTTCTCCCACAATACGTAAGTATGATGTCACCGTAAGATAGTCAAAACCGTTAGTTGATAAACTAACGGTTTTTTCTCGTAAGTTGGTCAACTATCGACAGATAGTAAACTGTAGCGTACTGTTTACTATATGGCGCGTTAGTTGATCAACTAACGGTTTTTCTTCTTCTCCTTCTTCTTCAGCATTTCACCGTCCACCGTTGGACATATGCCTCCCCAGTTGTCCTCCATCTTGTGCGGTCCGCGGCCATTCTCGTCCAGGATAGGCCGGCCGTGATCTTTATGTCGTCGGACCACCGTGTCGCAGGTCTTCCAACGCTTCTTTTTCCTGTGCGGGGTCTCCAGAACAAAACTTTAGAGCTCCATCTTCCGTCATTTCTGCGACAGATGTGTCCAGCCCATTGCCATTTAAGTCGCGCGACTCGTTTTCCTATATCGGTAACTTTAGTGCGTTGGCGGATGAGCTCGTTTCTTATCATGTCGCGGCGGGACACTCCGAGCATCGACCTTTCCATCGCTCTTTGTGTGACTCTAAGTTTGTTCATCATCCCGGCAGTAAGCGTCCATGTCTCGCAAGCGTAAGTCATCACCGGGAGAACACACTGGTTATAGACTTTAGTCTTCAGCGATTGAGGGATCTTGGAGTGGAAGACGTCCTTGAGCTTTCCGAATGCTCCCCAAGAAAGCTGGATTCTTCGGTCAATCTCGCGATCCAGCGAGTCCCGTCCCAGTCTGATGATCTGCCCTAGGTAGTTATACTCCTCCACTTGCTCCATCACTCGGCCGTCTACTGTGATCGGATCTTGGGACATATCATAAGGCAAGGTAAAGTGGTTTGTTGTATTCTTGCGTCTTCTGTATCACTTGCCTAATCGTGAATATGTGGTCAATGGTACCAAAACCTCCCCTGAATTGCTCCCTTGGTTGGTACTCGTCAAGTCGAGAAGTGATTCTTGTCGTTATGACACGAGAGAACACTTTATACACCTGACTGAGCAGTGATATTGGGCGGTAGTTTTTCAGGTTGGTTTTTGAACCTTTTTTGTGGAAGAGAACGACAATACTGTTGCGCCACTTGGTTGGTACTTCTCCCGTGAAGAGAGCTTCGTTGAAAAGCCATCGTAGCTCTTTTAGCACTGCGCGTCCTCCTGCCTTTAGTAGCTCCGTGGTTATCCCGTCGTCTCCTGGCGCTTTATACTTCTTAAGCTTTTTCAATGCCATCTTAATCTCATATGAGCTGATTTCGGGCAAGTCTTCAGCATAGTGTCTTCTTAACGGTGCGCGTTTATCTTTCGTATCCACAGATGTTGGTTGAAGCATGTTCGATGTGTATAGCTTCTCGTAGAATTTGGAAATGATGTCGAGGACCTCGGATGTCTCAGTGGTTGTCACTCCATTTTCGTTTTCCAGTTTTGTCAGTTGGCTGGTGCCATTAGTTGTGACTCTGCTGAAAATCTTAGGACCTCTGTGCTTCTCTATAAGACGCTCGATTTTCTCAGTGTTCCTCTTTCGGATGTCGCGGCGTATCGCTTTGGATATCTTCCTGTTTAGCTCGCGATGTCCTTGTGAGTTGAACTGGTCAGCTGGTAAGTTGCGGCGTTCTTCTAGCATTAGTTCCGTCCCTGGGAACAATACGTTCTTTGATTGGGCCTTTCTTTCAAATGTATCTTTCGCCGTTTTGGTGATAGTGTCGACGAATTGGCTGTATTTAGCGTCTATGTCTTGTTCGAAGTATTCGGCATCGGTTCTTCTAAGCGTTGTCAGTAGCACTCTTGTGAATTCTTTATGGATGTCGTTGGGAAACTCGAGTTGGGCTAACGGTTTCTTCAGAAGTTTAGTTCTCTCAAATCTGGTATTAATCCTGAAGTTGGCGCGTACCATTCTGTGGTCACTTCCTTTTAAGGTGTTGAGGACTGTAACATCTGTGATTATTTGTTTCTTGTCAGCACAGATGAAGTCAATTTCGTTCTTAGTTTTGCCGTCTGGACTAATCCATGTCCACTTTCTTTGTGGTTTCTTCTTGAAGAAAGTGTTCATGGCGAAGAACTTATTGGTCTCCAGGTAGTTAACCAGAGTCTGGCCGCGGTCGTTTCTTGTTCCGTACCCGTGTTTTCCGACACATGCTTCTTCATCCGTATTCATGCCTATCTTGGCGTTGAAGTCACCCATTATGATATTGAACTGTGTTTTCTTTCCAGTGTTTAGAGCCTTTGTGATGTCATCATAGAAAGCCTCCACTTCTTCGTCATTGTAGTCTGTTGTAGGTGCGTACCCTTGGATGATTCTTAGGGTGTATCGCTTGCTTAATCTTATAATGACATAGGCTACCCGAGTAGAAATACTGCTGACTGTGATTATATTATTTGTTAGTTTCTTATTAATTAAGAAGCCCACACCACCTGTCGACTTATTTTCTTCCCCTCGGTAAAACAAAATGTTACCTGAGTTCAGTTTTATGGTGTCTTCTCCGCGTCTCCTGACTTCGCATAGACCAATGATATCCCACTTTATGTTGGTTATTTCCCTTTCAAATTCCTCCAGCTTCGCTTGCAATCTCAGTGTCCGTGTATTATATGTAGCCAGTAGTAGGTTGGTGTGACAGCCGGATCTCTTCCAGGGATTCTTAGCACCCCTTGCTCCACCGTTACCGTGACCGCTGTCGTAGCCAGGAATAGTGGAGTCGCTGGGGACTAGGGGCCGGGGCTTATTGGGACTTTCCATGGGGGAACTTTTGCTTTAAGCTCACCACGCTAGCAAGGCGGGTTGGTGAGTCAGTTCTTTTAGAGGGTATTTAGTCCTCACGGTCGCTGGAGGCCGCTTCCTCTCGGGGAGGGTCAGGATATTTACCGCCGCCTGAGGCTCGGCGTTGCTGCTCATTTGGCACCACCCGGGGGACACGTGTAGGGTATCTGTCGGTATGACCTACGGACGCGAGCAACTGTTATCCACCCAACTAACGGTTAAAACCGTTAAATAGTAAACTGGTTTAAACTTGAATTGCAAACGAAATACCAGGGCAAACACTGCGGTAGCTTAGGTGAAGACTAGAGGGTCTTCGTGTTAGGTTGACATGTAAGAACAAAAGAAACGTAAATTCTAAACCCTGCCGATCTGGTTTACTATCTGTCGATACGTTAGTTTATCGACTAACGGTTTTGACTATCTTCCGGTGACATATACGTACCTACAAGTCACTAGCATGTAAGTACCAAGTACCTATATGTTCCGGTGTTTCCTCCGTTATTCCAATGAAGGCTTAGCAGTCAGGCGCCTACTTGTGTTGGTCTCGTAGTATGTGGTCAGTCGGACTCAGACGTATCCTTGAGAGTGATATAAAATCCAGGTGTCGGCAGGAAGCCAGATGTAATGAAACGTGATTGCGGTTTGTTCTCGTCTTCAGTTACTGATTTTAACACCAGATGTAATAAAACAAACAGACAAGAATCGGTCAAGTGCGGGTCGGACTCACACACGAAGGGTTCCTAACCATCGTACGAGAAAGAAAAATTCGGCCAAGTGCAAGTTGAACTCACGGACCGAGGGTTCCGCACAAATCGCATTTTTTTGTGAAGGAACTACAAATTTTCGTTTTTAGATTTTTCCCTTTATTTGTGCTATAAAACCTTGCCTCGCGCTTCGATGATTCTAGGTCAATGGAAAGTATCCTATAGGTTTTGATTTCTTTGTGTACATCAAGCAATTTCAGTTTAATTGATTCAGATTGATTGAAGTTTGTTTTTTTACTTCAAGAGACCATAGACTTGATTCATTGATATTAATTTCAACTTGATAATTCCTAAGATAAAACGTACATTGCTGTAATTGGCGAAATACTTTGCACTAGAAAGTGGCATGTTACTAAATGAGTTAAGTGTGTGTGCTGTCGGAATGTCATTGTAATAAATAAATAAAAAGGGACTTGACAGGCGGACAGACAGACAGGCAGACGAAGAAGTGATGCTACAGGAATTCCCTTTTTCTTTTCAAGCTACGGAACCCTAAAAATTTTAAATTAAGACGTCTCTTGTGGTGGTACACCCTTTTATTTTTTAATTGCGTGCAGTTTAGTATATTATTATTGACATCTGACAGAACCATAACAAAACAAGCCAACAATGTTTTTTTAAGGGAGGCAGTTGCCCACGTCCGAAGGAGATACTTGGAACCCACAGCCCTTCACGTCCCCCCGGGTAGTGCTGAGGAGCAACAAGTCAACACCAAAGTTTCCGGGCTCTCGATAGAGATCCTGCCACAATACAGTGAAATATAGAACAACACGTGACATTGGCGAAATTAACCTAGATGTAAGACCACCATTAATTAAGAAATAATGATGTTTTTTTCTGCCCTGTGAACTGGCCAGCCGCCAGACATGTTATTGTTGTCCTGTTCAACAATTAATTACTAACTATCTCAAGTGTAGTAGTGTGTGAATATATAACAAACTCCCACAGTCTGTAAAAAAAATACAAAATATACATCCATTTAAAAAGAAAATAAAGGGTCTTCTAACAAACAATGTTTATTACAGTGTCGATGAATACCTCAGTGATGTTTTATAAAGATGGCGACAATGTATTATTTGCCAGATGCCTAATATAGTCATTTAGGTAGGTAATTAGTAATTCTACGGTAATTTTTATTGTTTATAATGTAATTAATACTTATAATGTAAATAATATTCATATGCCCTCCCATGGCAGAGCATAGAGACCCATCACTCAATGTCATTGATTAAGATCTACATATTACCTATGTTCCTGAATAAATGATTCTTTATCTTTATCTTTATCTGTGTCAATTAGCACTGTCTTGTCTCATGAGAGCCAACAGATTAAATCAACAGATGCAGCAGTTGCTCAACTGCCATTGCAGCCCTGCGCATGATGATGATGAGTAGCTTTTAGGGTGCCAAACAGGACCCTAATGTTAAGCCTCCGCTGACCGTCTGTCTGTCTGTCTGTCTGTCCGTCTGTCCGTCCGGCTGTCAGCGGGCTTGTATCTATTGATCCGTAATAGGAATTGAAATGTTCACAGAATGGGTATTTCTGTTGTAATACACGCATTGCTATGAATTAAACGGGGTCTTCATATAAGAGATTGTTTTTATGGCCATTTTGTTTTGTTCGTTCATTGGCAAACTCTGGTAACAGAACGAATACGATCTTGAGTTTACGTTCTTGAGTTTGAGCATTCGATCGGTCTTGAGTTTCGTGCTTTGTTTTATTCAAAATAGCTGACCATATTTTGGGGAATGATAGTAACCATCTTTATGATCTTTCCCCAAGAAAGATATGGTCGCAAAATAAAAAAACCGGTCAAGTGCGAGTCTAAATCGCGCACGAAGGGTTCCGTACCACCGTTCAATGGAAGCGATGGTGTGGAGTGAATAGTTTGGATTTTACACAGCAAAATATTGTTTACAAAGTTATTGGTGCGGTTACTTTCACACTCCATGTACGTAACCAGGTGCATCCATAAGTTTGTATGTGGTATTGAAAGAATTGTTGTATGGGAGCCCCCTTAAATATTTCTTTTATCCTGTTTTTTAGTATTTTTTGTTATAACGGCAACATAAATACATAATCTGTGAAAATTTCAACTCTCTAGCTAGCTAGGTTCTTGAGATACAGCCTGGTGACAGACGGACGGACGGACGGACGGACGGACAGCGGAGTCTTAGTAATAGGGTCCCGTTTGGAACCCTTCGGGTACGGAACCCTGAAAAAAGGTCCCTCAGTAGACCATATGTTTCTTGGGGAAAGTTGTTTATATTGATGGGTATTATCATTCCCCAAAATATGGTCAGCTGATTGAATGTCACTCTGTATGTGTATAGATAAGAATTGTTCATTAGAATTATATTAAGGTAATGTTTTTCTGAGTCAGATTTAATTGTATTTGTGTAAATAAGTAATTAGTATAAATAGCCCTCCGCCCGCACCCGCACCCGCAACCCGCACTGAGCTTGTGGCTCCGCCCGCACCCGCACCCGCACCCGCAACCCGCACTGAGCTTGTGGCTCCGCCCGCACCCGCACCCGCACCCGCACTGAGCTTGTGGCTTGACCTTATAATGTAGCCCACTGAGGGCCACGGGCTTTTACCCGGATACGAGTGAGACTGAGCCATGCTCCACCACGCTGGCTCAGCGCCGGTTGATGGAGGGGTGTCGGGCTAGTGGCTACCCCGACCGTCACAAGTTATCAAGCTGCCCTATCAGGTGCTCTGACACAGCTTCACGACTGTTAGCACCGAGTGGACACCCATCCGGTACCAGTTTCAGCCAGATGTTTCTACGCGCACGATTGTTTCCGAATTGCGAACGCCACGGATGCTACAGTTACTGAACTTCTGCCCATTTCTGGTCAGGCAAACATGCTCAGCCCACATCAACCCGCCGCTGGGCACAGGCCTCTTCCCTATAGCGCTAACCCCCACGGTCCTGTGCCACCCGCATCCATTGAGATTCTGTCCACTTTAGTATACTGTCAGACCATCGGGCAGCTGGTCTGCCCGCTGGCCTTGTCGCTTCCCGTGGCCACCTCTCCGTGACTGCTTTGGTCCACCGTCCGTCATCCCGTCTAGCCAAGTGTCCCGCCCTTCTCCACCTCAGTCTCGGTATCCGCTTACCTACATCTTCGACCTTCGTCTTCCATCGAATTTCGACGCTTGGCACGCGGTCAACGAGAGAGATTCCTACCATTGAACGCTCCATTGCTCGTTGGGAAACCTTGATTTTGTGTATAATTTGCTTGAGAGCGTCCATGTGTCGGCTCCATAGGTGAGGATAGGCAAGACACAAATACAAATACAAATTCATTTATTTAGCAAAAAGATAGGTAACAAAGGACGTCTAAATTACAATGCACGGTGGATAAAATACAATGTTAAGATTGGTGGGTAGTTTGTCCTTTTAGCCGCTCGCTTGTGATGCGCACACTCGGCGAACCTGTATCGTGCGCATCTTGAGTTACAATGTTAAGATTGGTGGGTAGTTTGTCCTTTTAGCCGCTCGCTTGTGATGCGCACACTCGGCGAACCTGTATCGTGCGCATCTTGAGTTACAATGTTAAGATTGGTGGGTAGTTTGTCCTTTTAGCCGCTCGCTTGTGATGCGCACACTCGGCGAACCTGTATCGTGCGCATCTTGAGTTACAATGTTAAGATTGGTGGGTAGTTTGTCCTTTTAGCCGCTCGCTTGTGATGCGCACACTCGGCGAACCTGTATCGTGCGCATCTTGAGTTACAATGTTAAGATTGGTGGGTAGTTTGTCCTTTTAGCCGCTCGCTTGTGATGCGCACACTCGGCGAACCTGTATCGTGCGCATCTTGAGTTACAATGTTAAGATTGGTGGGTAGTTTGTCCTTTTAGCCGCTCGCTTGTGATGCGCACACTCGGCGAACCTGTATCGTGCGCATCTTGAGTTACAATGTTAAGATTGGTGGGTAGTTTGTCCTTTTAGCCGCTCGCTTGTGTTGCGCACACTAGGCTAACCTGTATCGTGCGCATCTTGAGTTAAGGTTGCCATATACATTGATTTATATACCTTAGTCTGAACGCATGTTTTAGTCTTAAGGCATTAGTTCATGTAAAAGAGTTTCTTTTGTGGAGCCATTCTTAGAAGTACCATTTGGCATATGTCAATAGTCAATAGTCAAATGTCTTAATTACTGTAGATATTTACATATACTTAGCAAACGCCATTTTTAGCCTCTTCTTTACTTTTTTAAATTGGTTGTGTTTAACTAATACAAATACTACCATTTTAATTATTATAAGCAGAAATAAATAATTACATTTTTTAACAGCAAGTTCTGTGATTATTTAATTAATCTTGAATATTGTAGGTAATATACCTTTTTTGACAAAGTCGCTTTTACATAATTTTTAAATTGCTCAAATGACAATTTTACAGTAGAGACCACAGACTATCGATGGTAGAGACAGAGCTCTGCGTCGGCCTTCCTTCCTTTACTAAGCGAAACAAGGAGCATAGCTCTGTGCCTGCTGGTGACAGATGTCAAATACGACTTTTCGATGCTAAATGTCCATCGTCTCAGGGTACAAGCTTAGACGACCTTCAAGCTGTAATCCTCACCGATGAAACCTTCATGAAAATGAAATTTGACACTGCCAAAAAAGAGTCCAGAAATAGCCCTAAATAGTCCACAAAGAAAGAAAAATAGTCCTCTTATAGTTCCGAAGTTATAGCTATAGGTTGGTGAGGATTACAGCTTGACGTCAAGCTGTAATCCTCATCTCTCGTGCAAGCAAACGGAAGGGCCTATCGACTTAGTATGGGTTTCAAAAATTAGTCCAGAAATAGTCCACACGGCATGCAAAGTTTCAGAAATAGTCCTTCAACGATTCCAGAGTTATTAAGACATCTTGGTGAGGATTACAGCTTGAACATTTGATATCATCAAATATCTTCGGAACGCCTACGGCTTTCAGTTTGAAATTTGAGGCAAAATATAGTCCAGAAATAGTCCACCGAAATAATAATGATTTCCACCTGGTTAACTTTGAAGAAGTATATTAAAAATACAATGTTTTATTTCCCATACATTCAATACATGTACAGTCGTGTACAAAATAATAATGGGTAAACGCTAATAAACCGGTTTATATCGGTTAATTCAATCAAAGGGCCTGTTTTTGATCTCTGTAAACTAACGGTATTGTAATATTGTAGGAAAGTAAGCGCATAGCTCTGTCCTTTACGTTCCGGACTTTCACCAGAGTTTTGATAACCGCTAAATACAGTTATTTAAACTGTATTTAGCGGTTTGTATTTTATTAAGGTTGTATTTAACAACCTTAATAAAACACGGATGGTTAGGGGCAACCTGGCTGACAGGCAATAAGCTTGGCCTGCTTGAGTACGTTACTCGCCTTTTGCTTGTTGTGCTTAAGTTGTGTTTAATTTAAACTGTTTTAACGGCTGTCAAAAGCCCTTAGAAGACTGAAACATAAACGAGTTTTTGTTGTACATAAGTGCGTGACAGCGATTTGGATTTTGAACGGGTCTTAGAATTTATATAGTTGAGCTAAGATGTAAACAACAATGGCGGAATTCGTATCGCGAACGCGCTGGCAAAATTTCGTCGAAATACGATTTTGCTGAAACTTTTGAAGACATCTTAAAGCATTTTTCAGTGGAAATTAAGGCACGAGTGTTTAAAAATCACGTCAATCGGTACATGACAATTGGAATAATGACATCATTGCATTGGAGGAAAGTGTTAAGAACTGATAATCAATGTGTAAAGGATAACATGCTAGCTTCTGTACTCACAAAACATAATTTGAAAAAAGAACAGATCCATTTATGTTCATTATAGTTATATATATGTATATATATATCTTAGTTTTAATCACAATAATCACTGTCGGTTCATTGGTATAATCATCACATAACATCAAACATTGTTTGATTAATTACAGTCTTAATCATTTCAATTTTAGGTTTTTAATTAAGTGCTTACGTCTAAATAATTGGCACCTCCCGAGTATAAGTATACATAAAGGTGTAGTCAAATTTTCAAGGGTTTAACCCCTTCTCTAAACTATGATGTCCCTACATATACATAAACATGTAGGGACATCATAGTTTCGCCATTAAACATCTTCAGAGCATTTTTATTTTTAACCTCTTCAAAAAATGAATATACAGACTGTTATTTTGTAAAGTTACGCCTATAGTACCCATCATCATGAACAACATTCCTCCAGAAACATATGGTCGCAAATGGAAAAAAATCGTCTCTCATTACATTGACCAATCAGCTGATTACATGTTACTATGGGAGACCCATATGCCTATATTTCTTGGAGAAAGATATTTATAATGATGGGTACTATAGTCGCTTACCCGGGGGTGGCTTTACATAACAATACCCTGTATAGTGGTGAAAAATAAAATTGCTCTGATAAAAACGGTTTCATAGTGAAAGTTGTTCAGAAAGATGTTTCTAACAACCTCTAATTTGACTACACTTTTATTTTACCGCCTGTATATATGTCACATGTAATGGACTTATAAATTATGATTTGTCATCATATCTAAAAAACAGTCAAAATAAAGTATGTATAATTGCTAGATCTCTAACACAACGTGTAGTCAGTAGAGTTCAATTATTATGGAAAGTGGCAGTAAATTCTTGAAAATTACTAATAAATGATGTTGATTTTAAATATTTTCATCATTTTTAAATTAGTATTAGAGCGTACTATACTTTTTTACAAAATACTATCCTTTTTGTATTTTTGTGCTATCCTTTTCAACGCACCAAAATCCAACACTGGTTGTCGTATAGCGCAGCCGGTCTGGCGCAGTGGGGTAATAAAATTGTAACCTCATATTTTCTGTACCTTGTTGATTTGTACCTTGTTAGGAAGGTAGGTAGTTAGGTGCCTACAGCAGGGGGCTAGCTCATCGCCGCAGCTATGGAGATAAAAGGTTGCCTAAAAATATTTTCCATCACCGTAAGAACGTCTGTATAATGTACATTGGTTAAATTACTTATCTCAATGGTATAAGGTCCGCACCTGATTCGAACACGCATCTCCTGCGTGAGAAGCGAGTATAAAACCACTAGACTATGAGATTAATTGGTATAATAATAATACCTTGGACACTATTTACACACATTGATCTAGCCCCAAACTAGGATTCCCTGTATCTTGGGTGCTAGACAACGATACACATACTTATATAGATAAATATTATACTTAGATAGATAAACAACCATGACTAGGGTACAAGTATCCGTTATCATCAAACAAATATTTGACCCCACCGGGACTCGAACCCAGGACCCTTGGTTTCGTAGGCAGGGTCACTGCCGACTCGGCCATTCGGGTCGTCGATATTAACCGGTGTATTAGGGTTTACCCCGTTATTATTTTGTACACGACTGCACATTGATTGAAATGTATGGGAAATTAAACATTGCATTTTTAATGCCGTTCTTCAAAGTAAACCAGGTAGAAAATTAATATTGTTTCGGTGGACTATTTCTGGACTATTTTTTGGCATAAATATCAAACTAGAAGTCGTAGGCGGACCGGAGATATTAGATGTTATCAAATGTTTAAGCTGTAATCCTCACCAAGATGACTAAATAACTCTGGAATCGTTGAAGGACTATTTCTGAAATTTGGCATGCCGTGTGGACTATTTCTGGACTAATTTTTGAAACCGAAACCAAGTCAATAGGCTCTTCCGTTTGCTTGCAAGAGAGATGAGGATTACAGCTTCACATCAAGCTGTAATCCTCACCAACTTATAGCTATAACTTCGAAACTATAAGTGGACTGATTTTCTTTCTTGGTGGACTATTTAGGACTATTTCTGGACTATTTTTTAGCATTTTCAAATTTCATTTTCATGTAGGTTTAATTGGTGAGGATTACAGCTTGAAGGTCGTAAGCATAGAAGGTATAGCGGTCCGACTTGTCAACATCTACGCTACGTCATATTCAGTTGCCACCTACAACGACTATTTACTTATTTATTTATATTTCCATTTATAACTGCCGTGACAGGCTTAAGGGGATACCTCGCCCATGCAAAGGTCCCCGTTACTCCAGGCGGAAAGACCCGCAGTGTGAGAGGGACGGAATCGGGGAAAAATTAGATAACATAGCGCCAAACCACAGAAAAATTGTTTAAAAATAAACTACGCTATTTTGTTTAAAATATTTTCAAGGAGAGTTTACGCAGTTTCACAATGAAATTAGTTAGGATTTCAGAATTATAGGAAAAAATAAAACAATTTAGAGGTTTTTTCGTAATTGAATTCTATCATGAAAATTTCATCCAATCGCGTTTTCGTTCAGTGAGAATCTTAATCAAATAATCATTAAACGACACCCTAAAATCAAATATGTAAATGACTTCATGGTGGAGTAAATGGATTCGAAAAAAAAATCAATTTTTAGGGTTCCGTCAAGTCTGTCTGTCCGTCCGTCCTTCCGTCCGTATGTCACAGCAACTTTATGCAGAAACTATTAGGACTACACAGTTGAAACTTGGTATGTAAATGTATGCTGTACACCGCTTTACGATTTTTATAAAAAAAAAACAACTTTTTTTTTTCATCAAACCTATATGTGTGGGGTGTCTATACATGGGTCTTTAAAAATGACGTCGAGGTTCCTGAAACCATTTTTACTCAAAGTAAATCGTTAAAGAGACATTCACTTCCAAAGTGGAAAAATGTGTCGTCGTCCCGCCCCCCTCTAACTTTTAAACTAAGAGAGTGAAAAATCTACAAAAAATATATGTTCTGTATTTAAGTACATACTTTCAACGAAAATTGGTTTCAACAAAATATAATCAGCAGTTTTTGAGATATAAAACATTTATTAAAACCGCAAAACAAAGTTACAACACAAACATCCAGCCACATAATTACTTGCTACAACGGAGCCCTTCATGGGCGACCGACTCGCGCTTGGTCTCTTTTAATTTTTTCGTTTCACCTTAACTTAACCTAATGCGGTAGGTAGGTGTCGACCTCCGTGGCGCTGCGCTTGTCGCTCCGGCTACCATGCGATAGGTCCCGGGTTCGATACCCGGCTGGGGGTAAAGAAAAAAAAACCCATAGATATTGTGTGTGACGTCGCTGTTTCTGGTTCCCACGACGCAGGTTATCCTAGTGTGGGGCTAGAGGCAATAGATTGTGCCTGCTAGTATGTTTCAAATTTAATCTAAATTAACAAGTATTTACATATTTATTACATCTTTAGAACATATAACAAATAGTGCCATTCTTATTCATTCAGTCAGAACAACACATCGATTTGTTCGGCTTATGTTTAAACAATCACCAAAAAATGCACCTATTTTACTACCAATAAATTCGAAACGACCGCCAGAATTAGTAAACGACCACCAAATTTTAATTGTGTTTGGATAAATGATCACCAAACTCCTTTTTATGTTTTGTGCACTTAAGTTTATGTTTTAAGTATTTTTTGTTGTTCTTACATGTTCAACCTAACACGAAGGATAAAGGGAGCTCCGCTTCGCTCACCCCCTTTACCCTCCACCTAAGCAACCGCAGGATTTTGTCCTGATATTTTCTGAAACTTTTGGTGATCATTGACACATTTTGGGCAGGAAAAAAATATTTTGGTGATTATTATATTTGTTGCCAATTTGTTCTTCCAATTTGTTGATCACACGAATGGCTCTGGTGAGTGTAGCGCGCGCCAGCAGACGCGTGCGCGCACGCGGCTCTTGCAGCAGCGGTGGCGGCGGCTAAATACTTAATTAATATATATATATACCCAACAATTGTAATACCACTTGTGCCTCAATTATAACTAGTGGTTCTGTGAGAACGGTCTCGCTTCAATTTCAAAAATTGAAATCCGACCATACATAACGCTACAGCAAACATCCCCCCACATCTCCCCCCTATTGGATTATTTTTCATCTTGTGTAGAATGAGTTGACTACTTCATTTCATTCTACACAATTTCGCATTTCCAACCGATTTTCGTCAAAATCGGTTGGAAATGCCACCTGGGGGGCCACCATAACGTCTTATGCCGATTCAGATTAGGAACCTAATTTGATCCGTAAAATTACAGTGACCGTCTTAAAACAAGTCTTTTTATTAGGTAAATAAAGCCCATAATAGCGAATCGGAATGGAAATGTTTGCCATGGAAATGTTTCTTGTTTTGAACCTAATTTTAATCGGAAAAAGATTGTGGTAACACACCTGTAGGCGAGAACAGACAGACAGACGGACAAAAGCATTTTGGCTAATATCGAAACTGGACGCTTCGCTCGCTCGGTCAATTGCACAACTACAACCTCGTTTTGTATTTTTGGCGGTATTTCCCAACATACGACACAGTAAATATTGGGCACTAGGGTATCTCTCCCCACAACACTGGTAACACAGTATCTCCCGTCTTTTAACCTGTGTTACCAGTTAGAAAAATGCTGCTACAAAAATACAAATCGAAACCTACCTACGAATTTGTGAGCGACACAGAAACTTGCATTTTTTTTCATTATTTTAAACCCACTTACACCCCCGACCCCTAGAAATTTATCGTATGAACTGGAATAATAATGAAGTGGAATTATTACAAAAACAGATGTCAGGACTGCATTTTCTTTCAATACCACACACAAACTTATGAATGCACCTGGTTACGTGAAGTATGAAAGAAGGCACCACCAATAACTATGTAGCCCCATATCTCCGATTTTTGAAAAAATCCAATCACAAAATTTCACAAGAATCGGTTGAAAAATGCGACCAGCCGGAGTTGAAAAATGCGGATATTCGGATTTCCTTATTTTCAGCCGAAAATAAGGAAATCCGAATATCCGGAAATACGAAAGCATCTTTGCCCAAGCTAAAACGGAGGCGCTTCGATCGCTTAGTCAATTGTGCCATTCAATGAAGAATAATTGTTGGGTAGAAAATAAGTTAGACCGAACATTTATCGGGAAATACCACAGGGAAATACTCTTAACTCGCCAACGCCTATGTAACGTATCGGAAATATCAATGCGGGTGGAAAGATCTGGCCGAGACGGGCACTGGATGGATGTCCTGTCCGTTCTATGCGGCGTTTGTTTCTGGCGCTTCAGTGTTTCGGATGACACGTCAAGCTGCAGGGCCCGGCTACTGTCGCTACTCGGCGGTACCTGGTAGTCAGAGGCCCTAATAGGGCAGCTTGATAACTTGTGACAGTCGGGCAGCCCACTAGCCCGACACCCATCACGCTGGCTCAGTGCGGGTTGATGGAGAACCCGCACTGAGCCAGCGTGATGGAGTGTGGCTCAATCTTACTCGTATCCGGGTAAAGGCCCGTGCCTCTCGGTGGGGACACTAATGGACTACATTTATTTTAGAACATTAACTTATATGCGAGCTCGCATGAAGAGACTTATGAATGTTGAGGAAGAGAGAAATGTATGCCAGGATCGCAGCAGGTGGAGGTCTTTGATCTCTGCCTACCCCTCTTCCGGGAAATAGGCGTGAGCATATGTAAGTAGGTAACTTATATTCTTCGTGATACACCTCTGTGCCAAATTTCATGTTTCCAGCACATCTTCATCACTTTTAGCGACTAAAACCGAGAAGTGTCGATCGGAGAAGTAGTGCAGTAATCGTAGTACTGTACGTATTTATGCCAGCGGTCGACCACAGAACCTGTTCAACTCGCATAGTCTCGTCCACTTTCTCCAACTACCTTACAGTAAACACGTTACAAGGTAGGTATTGAATTAATTAAGTCTACACCAATGATACTGTGATAATTGTAGATGCTGCTTTTAAAAAAAAAAAAATTGCGTCTTACCTGCCATTGAGACAAGTACAACGCAGTGAGACTATTCATATTAGGTATTATAGCAGCGGCGATGGGTTAACCCCCTGTAATAAAAAATGGAGAATTTACTGGCTGCATACGTGGAAACTGCCTCTTCCACCGTAGTACATTTACAGGTGACTTTTAATTAACTCACTCAAAGCAACGTTGTTCATTGAGTTTAAGATAGGTCGCAAATTATTTTTTTACACTGTATCACAGTACATTGACCCGATCAGCTGATTCTAAGTTACTATGGGATTTGTTTGCGACCCTAGGTTTCAAGGTGAAAATTATTGGAAAAAATGTGGTCAGCTATTTAAATGTCACCTGTATACCTAGTGAAAATAAAATATTTTAATGAACAACAAAAACAGATCTCGTAGGGCTTACCTCCACGCTGCACACTTATTATGGTAAGACAAGTGTAGTATGTCTCAAACAACTATTGGTTAAGCAACAATTTGAGGCGGTATGGCGACAGATGGGTTACCTTACCTACCGATATGACCACAGATAAATGCTTAGGCATCATGAATTAATTTGGCTTATATTTAAACGATCACCACAAACGCACCTATTTTACTACCAATAAATTCGAAACTACCGCCAGAATTAGTAAACGACCACCAAATTGTGTTTGGATGAAATGATCACTAAACTTCTTTTTATGTTTTGTGTACTTCAATTTATATTTTATGTATTATTTGTTGTTCTTACATGTTCAACCTAACACTAAGGATAAAGGGGGCTTCGCTTCGCTCTCCCCCTTTACCCTTCACTTAAGCTATCGCAGTATTTTGCCCTGATATTTTCTGCAACTTTTGTTAATCATTTACCCATTTTGGGTGGAAAAAAATATATTTTGGTGGCCATTTCAATTGTTCTCAATTAATTTAAATTTTTCTCTCTTTTTCACGTACATTATATCAAAAATCACGGGTTCAAACAGCCAGTTTGGCGCGAAAACGGACCTACAGGGAAGTGACGTTAAAGCTGTTGTCAGTACGGGACAGAGCTATGTATCAATCTCTTTCTCCTTTTTAGGGTTCCGTACCTCAAAAGGTAAACATGGAACCCTTGTAGGATCACTCGCGTGTCCGTCCGTCCGTCCGTCCGTCCGTCTGTCTGTCACAGCCACTTTTATCAGGAACTCTAAGAGATAGGTCTTGAAATCTGCCGCAAAAATACTTATCCTGACAATCCCAACATAATTAAAGTCTGATATGAAAAAGATATTGCCTACAAAAACGTGGAGGGGGTGAAATGACAAACCGAAAAAAGAATACAGTAATAAAATAAGTCATGTATAAGGCTCCTTGAAAATGGCTCTTTATAAACTTTTAATTTTATTTCACTTTTGATGACTTCAGAAGGTTGTCCCAAAACTACAGAGTCTATAATTATGAAAAAATACAGAATATAGAACTGAAGTCAAAGATTACAGGAAAAACTAGCCGGAATTGCCGAGGTTTATATTTATCTGCAATAATAATAATAATTAAAAATAATAATAATTTATCCAGGTATAAGACATGAAGGTACATAGTTATATGGCTCCCTGTCTCCTAAGCTAGGTTCATCACCTGTATTTCAGGGGGCGGGGCTATTCAATAAATTGATCCTTTACCTTATTAAACTACTGTATAATTTCCATACTAATTAGGTAATCTGTAAACCACATACAAAGTTATAAATACACCTGGTTATCTAAAAATCAATATATGGGAGTTTCTACGCCCTTCTTCCTCGTAGTATGAACATCTTGTTGACCCAAAAACATAAAATGTCTAAAAATGATTTTAAATGTTGAAGGGGGTGTCCCCTTTTAGGAGGGCGCGATGAAGCATAACTGACCTACCTAATTGAGTAGGGTATAGTTATTTAGAATTCATTGAGTAGATAACTACTGTTTTAAAAAGATGCAAACTAAGGAAAGAAAAGACACCAAAGTCAGATTATTACAAAAAAATATACCGACGAAAGTTTTAACTTCCCATTGACCTATGAGCCTATGAACTTAAAATTTGGTGATCATGTTTATTATTACGTATATTTAACAAAAAAAAACAATAAATCAGATGTTTTCTGTGAATGTCTCTCATTTTTAAGCTTATTACATTTGGTACGGAACTCTAAATGTGAACCCGAAGTCCTACATGCACTTCGCCGGTTTTTTAATTTGTTCGCGACATTTTGTTTCACAGAATAACATTTAATTAGGTGACCATATTTTGGGGAATGATAGTAATATATTTAAATGACCACCAAAATATTTTTTTCTTACCCAAAATGGGTAAATGATCACCAAAAGTTGCAGAAAATATCAGGGCAAAATACTGCGGTAGCTTAGGTGAAGGGTAAAGTGGGTAAAGGAGTGAGCAAAGCGAGACCCCCTTTATCCTTCGTGTTAGGTTGAAAATGTAAGAACAACAAAAAATACTTAAAACATAAACTTAAGTACACAAAACATAAAAGGTGATCATTTATCCAAACCCAATTTGGTGGTCGTTTACTAATTCTGGCGGTCGTTTCGAATTTATTGGTAGTAAAATAGGTGTGTTTTTGGTGATCGTTTAAACATAAGCCATTTTTTTGGGTCTCCCATAGGAAGTTGTAATCAGCTGATCGGGTTAATGGAGCGACATTTTTTTTTCATTTGCGATCCAATGTTCGTATTTGTGCTTAAAGTAGTGTCTACAACCTGATATATCGACAGCAAAATTAATAACCAAATACACAAAATCCATAAGAAATTAACTTTAAAATAACACATTACAGAAGTAAAGTAAAATTAAATACAATAAAATACAAAAGTTCTGTGAGAAGAATGCATAATAGTGTTGTCATGTAATTATTTTCCCGAATGATTGATGGATCTAATGTTGATTGAATAATCGAATATAATTGACATGAATAATAATTTCATGTGGTGTCCATTTTATATTAATATTTAGTTTGGATACTTTGTACGACGACTTGTTTTTTTTTATTTTTCTGTCATGTACGAATTTACTTTAATAAATAAATAAATAACATGTCATAAATCCGCCATCACAAATAAACTAAAGAAAATAGAAAATTCTATAAAAATAAACCGTCTGAAGAAACGCCCGTGCCAAACGTGCCCATTGAAGCTCCGTAGTCTAGCGATATTCGTTATCGGAAACGATCGTGCGGTCAGCAGCATCTGGCCGAGACTGGTACTGGATGGGTGACCGTTTCTATGTGGTATTTGTTTCGGATGCTTCCGTGTTTCGGATGATACCCCGCCATCAACACGGTGCGCCACAACAGCGACGGAGCGGCGGAATCCACTTGTATGTTTGTATGTAGGATGCACCGCAGCGGCGCCGCACCGCATCGTGTGCCCACTCTTCCCTCGCTGTGCACCACATAGTGTGCTCACTCTTCCCTTGCTGTGCACCGCATAGTGTGTTCACTCTTCCCTCGCTGTGAACCACATAGTGTGCTCACTCTTCCCTCGCTGTGCACCGCATAGTGTGCCCACTCTTCCCTTGCTATGCACCGCATAGTGTGTTCACTCTTCCCTCGCTGTGCACCGCATAGTGTGCTCACTCTTCCCTCGCTGTGCACCGCATAGTGTGTTCACTCTTCCCTCGCTTTGCACCGCATAGTGTGCCCACTCTTCCCTCGCCGTGCACCGCATAGTGTGCCCTCTCTTCCCTCGCTGTGCACCGCATAGTGTGCCCACTCTTCCCTTGCTGTGCACCGCATAGTGTGCCCACTCTTCCCTCGCTCTGCACCGCATAGTGTGCCCTCTCTTCCCTCGCTGTGCACCGCATAGTGTGCCCACTCTTCCCTCGCTGTGCACCGCATAGTGTGCCCACTCTACCCTCGCTGTGTACCGCATAGTGTGCCCACTCTTCCCTTGCTATGCACCGCATAGTGTGTTCACTCTTCCCTCGCTGTGCACCGCATAGTGTGCTCACTCTTCCCTCGCTGTGCACCGCATAGTGTGTTCACTCTTCCCTCGCTGTGCACCGCATAGTGTGCCCACTCTTCCCTCGCCGTGCACCGCATAGTGTGCCCTCTCTTCCCTCGCTGTGCACCGCATAGTGTGCCCACTCTTCCCTTGCTGTGCACCGCATAGTGTGCCCACTCTTCCCTCGCTCTGCACCTCATAGTGTGCCCTCTCTTCCCTCGCTGTGCACCGCATAGTGTGCCCACTCTTCCCTCGCTGTGCACCACATAGTGTGCTCACTCTTCCCTTGCTGTGCACCGCATAGTGTGTTCACTCTTCCCTCGCTGTGCACCACATAGTGTGCTCACTCTTCCCTCGCTGTGCACCGCATAGTGTGCCCACTCTTCCCTTGCTATGCACCGCATAGTGTGTTCACTCTTCCCTCGCTGTGCACCGCATAGTGTGCTCACTCTTCCCTCGCTGTGCACCGCATAGTGTGTTCACTCTTCCCTCGCTGTGCACCGCATAGTGTGCCCACTCTTCCCTCGCCGTGCACCGCATAGTGTGCCCTCTCTTCCCTCGCTGTGCACCGCATAGTGTGCCCACTCTTCCCTTGCTGTGCACCGCATAGTGTGCCCAATCTTCCCTCGCTCTGCACCGCATAGTGTGCCCTCTCTTCCCTCGCTGTGCACCGCATAGTGTGCCCACTCTTCCCTCGCTGTGCACCGCATAGTGTGCCCACTCTACCCTCGCTGTGTACCGCATAGTGTGCCCACTCTTCCCTCGCTGTGCACCGCATAGTGTGCCCACTCTACCCTCGCTGTGCACCGCATAGTGTGCCCACTATTCCCTCGCTGTGCACCGCATAGTGTGCCCACTCTTCCCTCGCTGTGCACCGCATAGTGTGCCCACTCTACCCTCGCTGTGCACCGCATAGTGTGCCCACTCTTCCCTCGCTGTGCACCGCATAGTGTGCCCACTCTACCCTCGCTGTGTACCGCATAATGTGGCCCGGCCTTTAAACTGGCATTGCCGCGCGCATATTTCTTGGGGAAGTTGTTCACAATGGTAGGTGCTTTCATTCCCCAAAAAATGGTCAGCTAATTACATTTAATTTTTAATAAACATTTAGGTATATTTCTTTTCCCCAGGGATAGTAATCGGAGATCCCACACGGTGTCTCTCCTATCAACTCCTCGGCATAACACTGCCGCCTACAAACACTCTTTTAGGTTAAGGGCAATCAGACTGTGGAACGCACTTCCCTGCACTATTAGGGATAGTCCCTCAATTTTCACTTTTAAGAAAAGATTGAAAGCGTATTTCCTTTCTCTTCCGTAATCGGTATCATATTTATGTAAGTATATGTATGATATTTTGTAGTTTATATATGTGCAGGCTATCTAGTGTATTTTATATAGTTGAGATATATATCTTTTTTATTAGGTATATTTTATTTATATTTTAAAAGTAATTTTCGTACGTATGTATACAGTTTTATTGCGCACTAGGACTGTCCTTTTTCATAAACACTCCTGTCTTGCCTAGGTTTGCTGGAAGAAATCTCTTTTTAGAGATAAGCTCGCCTTTGCCTACAAAATTTATTGTAACTGTCTTTTTATCTATGTTTTCTGTGCAATAAAGAATATGAATATGAATATGAATCTATAGATTTTTTGAATTGATTTAGAAAATATTATTTTAACGGTATTCGTGAAAAATAAACATGAACTGTCAAAGCACAAACCTATACCTATACTGCCGCCATACGCGAAAAGGCGGCATCTACAAAAAAAAAGTATTGCGTTTTCAGTCAAATGTATAGGTATCAATGGAATCGCCACAATTATTTCTACCTTTCTGCATAAGTAACAAAGCGGTATCTGCTCTCTATCTACTATTTTGAGATATCGAAAAGGCGGCATCTGCAAGCATTTTGTACTGATAAAGATATAAAAGGGGGCATGTGTAAAATGCAGACGTAAAAGGCCGTTTCTGCTGGTAAAAGCTGCCTCCTTCCTTTGTTTTTGTGGATGCCGCCTTTATTGTTTGAACGTAGCCGGGATTAGTGTGCAGATGTGGCCGACTACGTACTGAAGTATAAGTAGACCTACGAAGTTGATGAAGAGTTCAATTAGCTGAATTAAAAAAAACGAGCATGATAAAGACTGGCATGACCTTACCAGCTTCCTAGGAAAGACCAGTTGGATTTCCGAAAGTAAAAAAGACAATATTCTTCATAATTTAAGTAAATTTCTCCCAGATAATCGGAAGTTTCTGGAAAAATCTTACCGAATCACTGGACCAGGAAATATACCTTGGACACTATTTAGAAACATTGATCTAGCCCCAAACTAGAATTCCCTGTATCTTGGGTACTAGACAAAGATACACATACTTATATAGATAAATATTATACTTAGATAGATAAACAACCATCATGACTAGGGTACAAACATCCGTTCTCATCAAACTAATATTTGCCCCCACCGGGACTCGAACCCGGGACCCTTGGCTTCGTAAGCAGGGTCACTGCCGACTCGGCCAATCGGGTCGTCGTCAGGAAAGAGATCGAGCTTCTGGTGCAACAACGGAATCGCAGCGTCACCGCAAATAATTTTGTTTGGTTCAAAATAATTCTCATTATTCTACGTTCTCATTAAACATTTTCATAAAATATTATCTTGTCTCACTAAATTTATTGTATGGAGTCCTTTTATCATTCAAAAATAACATGTAGATAGATACCACATTTCTGTGTGTATTTAACGTTCAGTTGATTTACTGGAATATAAAAAAAGGCGGCATCTAGGTGTTTGGGCTACAATTCTTTCAATTTGAATTTATTTATACATTATTTATTCATTTATTTATACATTTTGAATTTCCCCTGCGATACGGGCATTGCCTAGTGTAGGGTACACCGAAAAGCAGAAAATTCACTCTTACACCACTTACTTTAATCTTGTGTCTCATACCTGTCAGTTATTTTATATGTTATGGTGATAATAAATACTTTTTACATAAAAAAATAATAATTTTATTTTGCTTTTACGTAAAATAAAATTAAAGATACCCCTAAAATATATAATATCCTTGGTGTCATACCGCCGCCGGTGAAGAGATATCGAAAAGTTACGTTTTGCCATTTATCTCAAAACTATGACAACTGCAGATGCTGCCCTTTTGCTTATGACGGCAGTATAGTTGTAATAGTTTGTTCATAAAAGTGTGCATAATCCTGATAGGGTTCGCTTCGCTCACCCTAATTAGCCCCTGTTCGTTTAGGCTGTTACGCACGAAATAAGAAAGTTCAGGAATCAAACTTTTTTAAACGTATTCAATAAAACCGTTCAAGTGTGAGTAGGACGTCGGACCCGCACGCACACGAAGTGAACATTGTACACGGAAAAACGTACAACGACAGTGTTGTACGTGTCTACCTAGATATTGTGTTCACAATACAATTGTGTACACACGTTTAACGAACCACACTAAATACATTTATCAATCGCGATTTGTTTGTGTTCTGTATTTGATATTAGCAAAGCTATCGAAGTGCTATTTTTTGGAAATCACTAAGAGAGATCTGACAAAGTCAATATTAGATCAGAGTCTGATGTCATTTGATCATAGTCATAACCTCTGGGCGACGGCGGTTGCAGGGGGGGGGGGTTATGGGGGTTATGCAGACTCGTGCATCAGATTATATTTATATAGTTTATATCTCTCGACTTGATAGTCTTGTTAAATTTCCGGAGGGCTTGCGCCACCTTCTTATGGTAATAAATATATCGACAACATTGCCAATTTTTTAAGTTATTTATTTGCTGTGCAAAACAAGTCTCAAGTTAAATAAACGAGTATAACAATTTTGGGCTATTTCTAGATTTTGTGTTATCAGCGACGCGATTGGAGGAATTTCGCTTGATATAAATAATTATTGGAATAGCTCACAGAATTCATAAATATTTATTGAGATGAGTTTTGACAATGCGTGCGTCCTGTACAACTATTTATTACCAGACTAACATGTCAGTGCGCTGCTTTGCGCACCTACCCTACTATCACATACATAACACCTCCACCCTTATTAACAAAAAAATACAAATATAATCTAAACCTAATTTAGAGTACTCTAAAGGAAAATGTAACAAAATAGAATAAGAACATATCTAAGACAATCGTACTTAATAGAAAACACAATTATACTGAGTATAAACTTAAGTACTAAAAATATTCATCGAAACCAAAGCGCCCAGGTGGCTTGCGAGTTCGCTTAGAATCAGTACATGGTTCCCTGTTCGCTGACACACTGGGCTCATACACCGGCGGCCCGGCTTCCGCTGCTGCTGGCTCGACTTCCCTCTGCGGTGAACTCTCCACTCTACTCTCCTCTAAGCTGTCGGTACCCCGTTCCTGTTCCTCGCCTCCGGTCATGGGAAACGTTAACGACTTGCGGTTTTGTCTACAGTCCACTATGTTTGGCCTGCTTACTACAAGGGCTACTTCCCTATTAGTAATATCGTTATCTAGTTGCCGGGTAACCCTGTGTTTTAGTTGATTGACATGCCTGTGTATCTCGGTTCCATAAATAGATTTAATTGTGTAATTCGTATTACCATTTCTTTTCATTACCGTGCCCGCTAGCCATTTATCCGTACCCCTGTATTCTCGATACCATACTTGCGCACCCGGCTCGAGTTGACGATGTGTACCGCCCGCTATCTCTTCACTACGCGCTTGACGAGCGGCTACTCTCGTTTCTCGTTCTGGTTTCAGTACATCTAGTCTCATACGGAGGTTTCGGCCCTGTAAGATTTTTGCTGGACTATCGCCGATGGTAGCATGTTCGGTATTTCTATACGCCAATAAGAACCTACATAAAGCTGTATGCACGTCTACATTTTGTTTATATGCCTTTTTAATAGCACGTTTACAGATTTTAACCGCGCTTTCCGCAGCTCCGTTGGAAGCCGGATGATAAGGAGCGCTAAAAATGTGTTCTATACCGTTATGTGTTAAAAACATTTGAAATTCTGAGCTAGAAAATGGCGGGCCATTGTCACTGACGATTTGTTTTGGTAAGCCAAACTTGGCCCACAAGTCTCTTAGCGTAGCTATAACTGCTGATACTGTGGTTCTTTTCATTCTAATGGCTTCAATCCATTTTGAACATGAATCGACCACCACTAAATACGTCACACCCTTAATGGGTCCGAGAAAATCTAAGTGTAGTCGCGACCAGGGCCGGGACGGCCACGGCCATGAGTGCAAGACGTGGCCGGGCGGCGCGTCTGCCACGGTGGCGCACACCGCGCACGCACGGCACTCTGCCTCCACCGCCTCGTCTATCCCCGCCCACCAAACATAGCTACGAGCTAATGATTTGGTTTTTACTATTCCCATATGTGGGTCGTGTAGCTCTGTGATTACTTTTTTCCTACATGCGGCTGGTACTACTATGCGGTGACCCCACATGACACATCCTAGTTCACTGTAGAGCTCGGTTTTTCTGTTAAAGTAAGGTTTTAGTTCCCTTATTTCCACCTCTGATGGCCAACCATCACTAATGTAACTCAGAACACGACTGAGGATAGGGTCACTACGAGTCTCTCTTCTAAGAACATTGTAATCTAGCAACAGAGCGTCTGTTGCAAAATGCAAATAAGTTTGTTCTGGAATATCTTCCTTTTCAGATGCTACCTCATCTTTCTGTGATTTAATTAGTCGCGACAAAACATCGGCGGTGTTCTTATCCGTCTTAATGTACTCGATTGCAAAATCATACGCTGAGAGCTTAACTGCCCAGCGTTGCAAACGACTGGCTGCTGCACTAGGAATGCCAATATTCGGTCCGAATATGCTCACGAGCGGCTTATGGTCGGTGCGCAGCACAAATTTCCTGCCATATAAGTATTGGTGGAACTTGTCAATCGCGAACACAATCGCCAAGGCCTCTTTGTGGATTTGACTATAGTGAACCTCGTGAGTGGTCAATGACCTTGAAGCGTACGCGACGACGCGTTCGTGTCCGCAGCCGCCGCCGCTGCCGCCCGCCGGCGACGGCGTGCGCTGCGCCAGCACGGCGCCGAGCCCGCGCGAGCTCGCGTCCACCGTCAGCACGGTCTCCATGCCCATGTCGAAGTGAACGAGCGTCTTTGTACTAATGAGTAGCCTCTTTACTGTCTCAAAAGCTTCATTCTGTTCCATGCCCCATTCCCAATAACAATCCTTTTTTAAAAGCTTGTAAAGAGGTGATAAATATGCACTTAATTTATCTATGAATTTACCGTAGAAATTCACCATCCCTAAGAATGATTTTAACTCTGTTACGTTTCTTGGGTGGGGCATTGTTGTGATAGCCTTCACCTTTTCAGGGTCCACCCGAACCCCGTTTTCGTCTATAATGAACCCTAGGTACCTTACTTCTTTTGCTAGGAATTCGCATTTAGACTTTTTAATTTTTAAACCATTTTTTTCTAAAATCTCTAAGACTTCTTTGATTGATTGTAAATGGCTTTCTAAGTCTTTGTTTTTAATCAATATATCATCATAGAACACTACAACACTTGGTAAGTTACTAAACAAATTTACCATAATTTTCTGAAAAATTCCGGGACTGGATGATAATCCATATACGAGTCTAGAATACTTGAATAGCCCCCTGTGTGTGTTTATGACTGTAAACTTCTTTGAATCCTCCGATAATTCAATCTGATTATAGGCTTGAGAGAGGTCTAGCTTCGTAAATAATTTATTCCCACTTAGATGACTAAACAAATCCTCCATTTTTGGAACCGGGTATCTGTCAATCTCTAAAACTTTGTTCAGGGTCACCTTATAGTCGGCACATATTCTCAAACCACCGTCGGCTTTGTTTACCACGACCAGCGGCGTGGCCCAGTCGGAGTGGGTGACCGGCTCGACAACTCCGGCCCGTAGCATGCCGTCCAGCTCGGCGTCGACGCGCTCGCGCAGCGCATACGGCAGCGGCCGCGCGCGACAGTAGATAGGTACCGCGCCCTCGCGCACACTCAGCGCGGCACAGCCCCCGGTGTATTTACCCAATGTGCCGTCGAACAACGATTCATGTCTGGAAATAATATTACCTATAATTTTCTGATTGTTTGATTGATCATCCGATATAACATTGTTGTTTAGCAGGTTAACTTTATGCATTTTAACAGGTATATTCAATTCCGCTAACCATTGCCTACCCAACAGATTTGTGGTTCCCCTGTTCATTACATACAAGTCTAGCGTTTTCGTTTTATTTTCATAACTGACGACGACTTCTATGTACCCCAAGGGCTGAACTGTCGATCCGTCATAAAACTTTAGGGTCAAATTACAGGAATTTAACTGCAAGTTGCTAAATAGTTCGTCATAGACATTTCTACCAATACAAGATAACGCCGATCCAGTATCGACCTCCATTGCTAACAAACGATTTTCAACCATAATATCCATACACACCGGTTTATATTTGCTTAACGCCATCTGGTACATAGGCTGTTCTTCTTCGCTGTCAACATCCGTATGTGTGATATTGGTGTCATCATCGCAAAACATCTCTCCTTGCTCTTCTAACGAGTGAAATGAAGCATGAGCCCGCTCCCGGCCCCCTCTCGCTGCACCGCGCGCCCCGCGCCCCGCGCCTCTGGACCACGAGCCTCGACCGCCGCCGCCGCCGCCGCCGCCGCCGCCGCTGGTGCTCGCTCCACGCCCGATCATGCGGCCTCCGCGTGATGATCTTGTTTCAAAACTACCGGCTGTTCCCGCCGTTTGTCCCCGCCGTCTCGAATGGTTGTACTCCATATTCCTGGATCTTCTGGGACACATCCTCCTCAAGTGACCGATTTCTTGACAAAGGCTGCACACGTAATCTTTATATACACAGTTGCTACCTTGATGTCTGCTGTCTCCGCATCTTGTACATTCGCCGTAATTTAACTTATGCATTCTTTCTGCCAGCTCCACAGCGCCCCGCTCCACAGCATTTGCGTCTCTTTCAGCAGCTTCCAATGATAAGGCCAAAGAAACAGCTCGAGTATACTGTAACTTGTCCTCCGCGAATAGTCTTTGCCGAATTATCTCGCTTTTCAACCCACAAACCAGCTGATCTCGAAGATTTTCATCTAGGGCCGATCCAAACTCGCAAAATCTTGACAGTTTTTTAAGCTCCGTCACATACTCGGCAATTGACTCGTTACTGAGTTGTCGACGTTGACGGAATTTGTAACGTTCCGCCAACTCCGATGGTTTTGGCTGCAGGTGGACAGCCAATAACTCCACGGCCCGTTGGTAGTTTAACGCTGATGGCTTCGTAGGGCTAGCCAACGTAGCCAAAAGTTCATACGCGTCCTCGCCCATCACCGAAATTAATGTCGGTAGTTGAAACTCCGCTGCCACTTTGTTAACCAAGAAATAACTCTCCAGTCTTTCCACATAGCTAGACCAATTCCCGGTCTTTACAGCAAACTCCCGAACCTTCCCGACTGACATTTTGCTAATCAACACTGCAAATACACTGCACAGATAGTTAATATTTTGTCCGTTTGATAGTTCGTATTTGTTTTTCCGCGTTCGCCACTGTTAAATAATAGACGTGCGTCCTGTACAACCATTTATTACCAGACTAACATGTCAGTGCGCTGCTTTGCGCACCTACCCTACTATCACATACATAACACCTACAAACTTAGCTTTCATAGCTAATTTTACGAATTGGAGCCTAGACCTTGACTGTATGCCCCCCCCTCTAAATTGAAGCTGGATCCGCCCCTGCCTCATTCAATGCAAGGTGACCCAAGGTAACATTTCATGAAGCCTACTTGTGCCGTTGCGGCAACTCAGAGCTAGTGCGGTAACTCTACAAATCGCAGGTACTATGTAAGTCAAATGGAGTTGTGTCGAAATGAGGGTTTTCTGCCTTTGTACTATCTGACAGCTGTTTAGACCTGACGCCTACGAGGCGCCGCCTGGTGGCAGAAAAGGTATCGAAAACCCTCATTATAGGTACCTTTTATTTATGGGTATGTAATTTCTTTATTGTACTTTACAAAACAGTGATACAGATAACTTTTAATAGCAAAAACATGAACAAAGGCGAGCTTATCTCTCAAAAGAGATTTCTTCCAACAAACCAAGATGGTAGGAAAGTGATGGTTGAGCGGGGGAAGACCTGCGCGTACAATAAAAATCTATAAATACTACGACTAATATATACTACAAACAATATTATACTGATAACCCTAATTGCTAAAAATAGACTGCATAGGTATACAATTACTTAAATACAACGTTACAATATGAATAAACCGTATAATAAACTAATACATACCAATATATATATACGCAGATCTTACAGCGGTTGAAATCTGGGCCAAATCATTTGGCTTGCTAGTCAAACCTTCAAAAGCACAGGCCTTTATCATAGGTAGTAGTCGCATGACCTCTAGACTGGACTAGAACGTGCCGTCTGTTCTGTATGGTACGGTTTGTATTCCTTACACCGACAAAACCAAAAACCTGGGCCTTATCCTGGATAAGAATATGTCTTGGGTGGCGCACATCAGCGATTTAAGCAGACGCATTCACTTTTCTTTTCATTCTCTGAGTCGCTTGCAGTACTTCTTGCCGTTGAAAACAAAAGTGTTGCTAGCGCAACCATTACTGCAGCCCATTTTATATTACGCTGATGTGTGCTTCCTCGATATCACAGAAGAACAACTTAACAAGTTGGAGAGGCTCCAGAACCTGGCTTTGCGCTTCATTTTTGGCTTGTGAAAGTACGACCATGTGTCGGATTTTCGCAACCAATTGAAGTGGCTCCCAATCCGACAGCGAAGGAACCTTCATATTTTAGTTTTAATTTTTAAAATCCTGCGCAATCCTGGTGCTCCAGAGTACCTGCGAAACCGTTTCGCGTATTTACCGCCGCCCTCAAGACCTCTTCGTGCATGTGTCGCATCAAGGGAACCAACCTGTCCGATGGCCAATACCAGTTTCCTGATGAATGCTTACACAGTCCGTGCTGCGCAGATGCGGAACCTCCTGCCAGACTCTATCCGTGATAGTTTATCGCCTAGCTCATTCGGATCAAGACTGAAAGAATACTAACTATCTAAATTATCGTAGGTGTTATTTATTTAAGTATTAAGTGTTTATGTAGTATAATTATCTTCATAATGATATATATATAAGTTATAAAGTATTTTTGTAATATTTGTGTTTATGTGTACCTAATGTATTCTATTTTTAAATTTAGTTCTTGTTTGCATAAATATTTTGTTATTAGCTGATCCCGCACTGTTTCACTGCACATAATTACTGGGTTGGCTGGAAGAGATTTCTTTTAGGAATAAGCCAGCGTTTGTACATCTTATTTCCCACTGCGTTAATTGATTTTTCTGTTGTTCTAAATGGTTTGGGATCAAAATGCATACATACATCCTTTTGCATCATTTAATACCCATCCATTGGATAAAAACCCTGCTATAAATATTTTTTTATCAAAACCTTGTATAACCCCCCACCTCTGGGTATGTGTTTCTAAGTCCACGGACCTTTCATCTTGTACATAATGCCACCCATAGTGGAATTGTATTTGAGTCCACGGAATTTTTAGGGGTTTAATGGTTTAAAGGAAAAGTACCGTTAGAAAAAACAATTCAAAAATCAAAATCAAAAATCATTTATTTCCATAGGATGTTGTTACATCACTTAGATCCGTCATTACATTTTTTTGGGTGAGTTCACTAACCCAATGGCGGAATCTGTGGAGAAGAGCTCACCGAAGAAACTCCACAGTCGTCGCATCTTTTGCGTTTCCTTTTTTAAATAAAATATTGTCAAATTACAAAATGAATGCTAATTATATATCGAAACTATATATCGAAACAGCCTGTTACTCAAACAATCTATTCCCATGGACATCTGTCCTCTAAGTAATCAGATATCCTGTAGTAACCTTTTTTATACAATTTCTGTTTTATTATTATTTTAAACTTGTCTAAAGGTAAGTTTTTAATATCAGTAGGGACCTTATTGTAATAGCGTATACAATTGCCTTTAAAAGAATTACTAATTTTATGTAGTCGGCTTACATAAGCAACCAACTTGTCTTTATTTCTAGTATTAAAATTGTGTATATCACTGTACTTCTGAAAATTAGTTATATTTCTTTTTACATACACAAGATTGTCATAGATATATTGAGACACAAATGTCAGAATATTGATTTCTTTAAACTTTTCCCTCAGTGATACTCTAGGCCCTAATCTATAAATTGCACGAACAGCCCGTTTCTGCAGAATAAATATACTATTAGCATTCGCAGCGTGACCCCACAATAAAATACCATAGGTCATTAGACTATGAAAGTAACTAAAGTAGACTAGTCTAGCGGTGTCTACGTCGGTAAGAGCTCTAATTTTTTTAACTGCGAACGCTGCCGAACTCAGTCTGTTCGACAATTTATTTATATGAGGATCCCATTGTAGTTTGGCGTCTAAAGTAATGCCCAAAAAGACAGTCGACTGCACAAGGTCCAATCTCTGTCCTTTTATAAATATGTCTGTAGTTACCGGGTTCACATTGGGTAACACGAATTTAATACATTTAGTTTTCTTTTCATTAAGTAATAAATTGTTAACAGTAAACCAGTTCACTATACTAGAGATAGCATTGTTTACCTCGTCATAATTTGATTGCTGTCTTTTAACTTTAAATATCAAAGAAGTATCATCGGCAAACAATACTAACCCATGTTTTGCTTTAACAAGGTAAGGTAAATCATTAATATATACTAAAAACAAGAAAGGACCAAGAATTGAACCTTGCGGTACGCCCATACTTATTGAAGACCCAGGTGATCTTTTCCCATTAACATCGACCATTTGAACCCTATCTGTTAGATATGAATCCAGAAGGCCAAGTGCCTGATCTTTTACACCATAATGGCGTAACTTCCTGACAAGAGTGTCATGATGGACGCAATCAAAAGCCTTGGATAGATCGCAGAAGACACCTATTGCATCCATTGCGTCTTCCCAGGCATCAAAAATATTGTCGATTAGTTCAACACCAGCATCGGCTGTTGATCGACCCTTTGTGAAACCAAACTGAGCAATATGAATTAAATTATTGAGATAAAAATGACTTTGCAATTGATTAAGTATGAGTTTTTCAAATATTTTGCTAAGCGTTGGTAGTATCGATATGGGTCTAAAATTGGTGGGGTCTGATGTACTACCAGCTTTGAATAAAGGTATAACTTTACTTAGTTTCATCAAGTCAGGAAACACACCACTATCTATACATTGATTAAATATACAACAAAGGTGAGGTGCAATACAATCTACAATGGAACTAATAATTTTTACTGATAGACCATGGGCGTCAGCTGTCTTTTTCATTTCCAGGGATTTAAACGCTTTTACAATGTCTTCATTATTTACGTGCCTAAATTTAAAATCTGTTTTACATTCCTCAAAGTTTTGTTTAAGTATAGATTCAGCAGCAGCGGGAGATGAATTTAAAGACTTGGTTGTTGAAACTGGAATGTCCGTAAAGAAATTTTCGAAAGCTTTTGCTACTTCTAGGTCTGTACTTAGCAATTGATTATCTATCTTAAGCTTGAAGTTATTATGTGTAGCTTTGGCCTTTCCAGTCTCTCTGTTTATAATTTGCCAAGTCGTTTTCATTACATTGCTACTAGATTCAATTTTGTTTTTAATGAAATTAGATTTAGCTACGGCACAAACGCGTTTAAACATTTTTGAATAACTACGAACATAATCTAGAAAGGCCGTATTTTTGTTATATGATTTCTCTTCATAGAGTTCATATAATCTTCGTCTGCTCCTATGAATTCCAACTGTCGCCCAATCACTAAACAAAGCTTTGTTATTAACTTTTATAGTTTTTGATTTAAATACCGTATCATATTCATTTTTGACAAGGTTAAATACTGAGTTGTACAACAAATTTGGATCGTCACTGTATGGATTACACAGTAAATTCATATCCGCTGAAAAGAAACAACAAGCAGCCGTCTTGCATAATACTTTTATTCACTTGGTATCAATACTTTTCTTAGGTACACACGAGTTACGAGTAATAACTACATTAGAAGCATCTTATCCTGGCCAATATTTAAAGCTAATGACTGTTTACTCTCCGATAAGGAATGATAATACCGAAAGAAAGTAAGGGACATAATTATGCGCTATTTATAGCTCTCGCTTTCCTACGATTTATTGTTCCTTTTCAGAGAGTAAAAAGCCCCTAAAGTTTTGAAAGTTGGCCAAGTTAAGATTCTTCTAATATACATAAAAATATCTGAAATATTTAAATTATAAATATTTATCAAAATAATTATTCTTATAACTTAAGTTTTTGATTTTTTGCTTATTAAGAAGTAGCTCACTTATCAGATGTATTCAACACTTTTCCTAGGTATATATTCACTTTTTCCAAATTCGAAATTCCGAATGTTTTTATTACTGTAGATATTTACATATACTAAGCCATCGTCATTTTTTGCCACTTCTCTACATTGGACCACTGTGGGAGAAGAAGGGCGTAGAAACTCCCACAGATTGATTTTTAGATCTCTTTTAAAAATTGCTTATGCTTAACTAATACAAAAAATATATTTTTATCATTATCATAATTAATAAGCAGGAATAAATAATTACAAAATTATTAACAGCAAGGTCTGTGTTGAGCCAAATTAACCCCTTACAGTCATATCATATAAGTAATCTTGAACATTGTAATATCCCTTTTTCGACAAAATCGCTATAACATGGTTTTTGAATTGCTCAAATGGCAAATGCAAGATCTCCAGAGGTGTCTTGTTGTAGTAGATAATGCATTGACCCTTGAAAGAATTGCTAACCTTCGCGAGTCTAAACCGGGGCGCAAGTAGTCTGTGATTATTTCTTTGGTTAACATTACAGCTATCGCTAAGTTTGGGAAATTTTGTAAGGTTCTTGCGTACATACATTATATTTTCAAAAATAAATTGACTAGCTACAGTTATTATGTCAATTTCTTTAAAAAGATCGCTTAAGGAGTCTGTGCGTTTTAAATTATAAATTGCTCGAATAGCTCTTTTCTGTAAAATAAAAATAGTTTGAATATCCGCTGCTTTCCCCCACAATAAGATACTATGGGACAGGACACACTATATTAGAAGCATCTTAACTTGGCTAATTTTCAAAACTTTAGGATATGTTGGCTTTCCGAAAAGGAATAGTTATACCGTAGGAAAGTAAGGGCTCCCCATCTCTTTCAGACACAAATGAAATATAGAAAGTATGGAAGTATGCGGGCGCGGGAATTATATGAATTACTTACAACCATAGACAAGTTTTTCTAGAAAAACATTTATATCAGGGTTATTATCCAATGGATGTGTATTGATTGATGCAAAAGGATTAATATACAATCTATTTTTATCCAAACCATCTGGGTATTAAAACATGTCTATGTCATTAAAAATCCATGGAGCTAGATACAATTGCCGTATGTGCGGATGTTTTTCCAACATCAAAGGGACTTGGACCTAGGTACACAAACCCTTTCTTATCAGGGGTATTCCATATGTCGTTCCCAAAAGTTACGCAAATGTCGTTTTCGAGAATGAGTGCAATGACAGTACACTTAATCATTCTATGAACAACCTTCCCTAAGAAATTTATTTATTTATTCAAAAAGTTGATTCAGCATTTTAAAGATTGAGTTATTTAAAGTTACATAAAGGTAGGTACTTAATAAATAAAGTCAAAGTCAAAGTTCTTTATTACTGTAGATATTTACATATATTTAGCGAACGTAATTTTTTGCCTCTTCTCTACATTGGACCACTGTGGGAGAAGAAGGGCGTAGAAACTCCCACAGATTGATTTTTAGATCTCTTTTAAAAATTGGTTGTGCTTAACTAATACAAATATTAAGAATTTAATTATTATGATTAATAAGCATGAATAAATAAGTACAAAACTATTAACAGCAAGGTCTGTGTTGAACTAGATTAACCCCATACAGTCCCGTCATTTAAGCAATCTTGAACATTGTAATATCCCTTTTTCGACAAAGTCGCTATAACATGCTCTTTAAATTGCTCAAATGGCAATTTCAAAATCTCCAGAAATATCTTATTGTAGTAGTGCATTCTCTACTACACTAAGATACCTCTGGAGATTTTGAACTGACCCTTGAAAGAACTAGTCTGTGATTATTTCTTAGCTTAACATTACATTGCTAAGTTTGGAAAATGTTGTAAGGTTCTTGCGTACATACATTATATTAGGTCCTTACATATGAAATTGGCGTTTTGTATGGATAAATTGAAGTTAACTCAATTTTCAGTGCAAACATTTTTGTATTTTTTTTAGGAATGACAGATCATAATTTTATAAACTTTGTCGGCCTTACTAATAAAAGAAGTTATGCATGGCTTAACTTATACAGTGTTTTGTCTTGCTTTGACATTTGACATTTACTCGACGTATGAAAAGGACAAAACACTGAATAAGTTAAACCATGAATAACTTTTTTATTAGTAAGGCCGTATGTGTATGAATGAGACAACATTTAGCTAATAGAAAATTTTGTATAATTTTTGAAAAGTGTCAGATGTAAAAAAATATTACGAATATTATCATGAAAATTGGATGACATATTAGGAGGCACTGATTTTGAAGATAACATTTTAGTTATCAAACTGAAAATTAAAATAAAATTTAATAAGAAGATGTAAAATATTGAAATTAATTTTAAAACAATAAAAAAAACTGGAAATAGCTATTGAATTACTCGAATTATGAACTCCTGAATCTGTAAAAAAAATTCGCCAATTTCATAGGTAAGCACCCAATATTTTCGAAAATAAATAGACTAGCTACAGTTAGTATGTCAATTACTTTAGAAGCTCTCTTAGTCTGAGACTGTTCGGTTTAAATTATAAATTGCTCGAATAGCCAATAGCCAGATGGATGGGTGACGTGGACGGCTGCGTTGCATTAATGCAGTTACGGGAACTCGCAATACTCGAAGACATGTTCGCGGGGCATCGTGTACACGGGGCATCCTGTACGTGGGGCATCGTGTACACGGGGCATCCTGTACGTGGGGCATCCTGTACGCGGGGCATCGTGTACACGGGGCATCCTGTACGTGGGGCATCGAGTACACGGGGCATCCTTTACATGGGGCATCGTGTACACGGGGCATCCTGTACACGGGGCATCCTGTACGTAGGGCATCGTGTACGCGGGGCATCGTATACGCGGGGCATCCTGTACGTGGGGCATCGTCTACAAGGGGCATCCTGTACGTGGGGCATCGTGTACACGGAGCATCCTGTACGTAGGGCATCAAGTACACGGGGCATCCTGTACACGGGGCATCCTGTACGTGGGGCATCGTGTACACGGGGCATCCTGTACACAGGGCATCCTGTACGTAGGGCATCGTGTACGCGGGGCATCGTCGATGGTGCGCAAATGAACGAAGGCAGGGGTACGCAACTATTCATTAGTTTAGGAATTTTGTAGACACGTGTGTGGTCACTAGTATGGGTATGTTTAGGGGGAAGGGATGATTATTATATAGGTTGTACAAGGAGACATCTGACCCCCAAACTTTTAAAACGTAATGCCATTCACACTTTGCTGAGAAGCGCCACATACCACGATTCTTGGCAAGTAGACAGACACCTGCTAGTAAACTTGTTTTTGGAAAGTGTTCAGCTGCAGATTTTGTATTTCTTTTTCAAATTGAAGGAAACCGATTGCATCAACAATAACAAGGAAGAATCAAAAACATTGCTATACAATGTGTCATTGTCGAGCAGGTGGTGCGAAAAGCTTCTTATTTCCTCTCTAACATCACAGGATATGCTAGTGTGGGGTGTAACGTTTTAAATTAGGGGTAGGCTGAATATATATTTTTTTATTTAAATAGTAACTCTCAGAGAGCGTTTATTTATGTTTCAACTAATAATTACTTAATATAATAACTTAATTTTAAACTAATATTTACAAAAACTATTTATTATTTACAAGAACTCTTGAATATTTACAAAAACTATTTAAGATAATTATAAGTTAGGATTTATTATTCCCGAAGAACCTGGAGCCAAAGATTGACTGTATAAAGTCTTAACAAAAGGGTCACGCCTTATCCCATACGGGTTGGCAGAGACACAGTTGTGCCCACGTAGAGCCATTTGCGTGATAAAAGGGACGGGGAGCAAGCCTATCGCCCCAGCTCTCAAACGTATAAGTAACGAGTTGTGATATGACCATGAGCGAGAGAAGTAGGTAGGTATTGGCGGTTCTGGACCATCATGAACATCATTATCAACATCAGTAAACTTTACCATCGTAATTTGTGATGATATTAAGATGGCGTCTTTGGCAGTCCTATTGTAATGACGGCTATGTGCAGACAGACAGAGGGATATACGTAGGGATAGCTGCCGCATCGCTCGCTTGGTTGATAAATAAAAGAGACAGATTGACAGTAAAATAAAAATGTATTCATCGCATCTGTAAAATATCAAAATGTAGCTTTGAGTTTCGCTAATAAACTTATAAATATTTCTTAACATTTCAGATATAGCAAAACAATTCCTATTCACGTTTAGTTTTTCTTAAGTTGTCATCATTCTGAACAATTTTCTCCACAGAAATCCTAGTAAAATATATATATTGGTCTTTATCCATCCATATTTTATGCCGTGCGGCGATGTATGGGGAAAGAGTTAAAATATAAAGTTGCTCAAATCAAAAGTTATTCAGAATGATTGAAAAACTCTAAACGGCTGCAGAATTAACTCCTTAAATCATCTTTAACTGTATAACAAAAAGTCAACAATTAACAAAATATAATATGTTTCTTAATGTGGTAAGTTTATTCATAAAAATACAGAATTTTCAAACGTAATAAAAAAGAACATTCATGTGTTAGGAAATATGTTATTTTATTATGTGAACAAATTCAGAATGTTTATGAAAACAAATAAAAAATTATATACACTATAGAAAATAAATTACAAGTGACACAAAACTTTATAATTAAGTTTAGGCGATATAATCTAATATTAGTAAGGGCATTTTGGCGATCATACGTTACAAATTATTGGCGTAAAGGTAATATTCATATCGAAGCAGTGACTCGGCAATTTTTTTATTTCTCTTCAAAACATTTCCCATACGGCGTGGGAGAGGCACTATTGTGCCAACTACTTGCCAGTTCTTCTATATACCATTATCCATGACGGGGGCTGGTTAATCGCCGCTTTTGTCTTCATTTGTAGACAATTTAATAAATAATATAGCAGGTTCTATAGTTTCACCGCAAGTAATACCGGATGGTAATGTGGTTCATTTGTTAACCGACAACAGCGAAGCTAAAAGGAAGGTCATGTGTTTGACCGGTATGTATGTATGTATGTGTGTATGTTCCACTAGAACTACTTAAGAAAATTTGTCTATTGAGGTATCGTTAGGAGCGTCACGCTTGTCCACTGGATATAGGCTTTGTGACGTCACACTAAATTCATTATGGCGCCCTATAAAAGGCATAAAGTACTGGATGAAATAAAATGGTCAAGTGCGAGTCTGACTCGCGCACGTACCGTACCACCGTACAATGGTAGGGATGGTGTGGAGTGAATAGTTTGGATTTTACAAAATTTAATCCAACTATCACGGTTCATGAGATACAGCCTGGTGACAGACGGACGGACAGCGGAGGCTCAGTAATAGGGTCCCGTTTGGCACCCTTCGGATACGGAATCCTAAAAATTTTACAGGGTCGTGTTGGGTATCAAATGAAAGGCTTAATTGGCACATTCCATAAATATTAATAATAGTAGCTCTTGCTCGCTGCTTTGCTTGTATTTAGTCGAATCGTTAGAAGCGTTATAAGCGTAAAAACCGCCCGGAGGCATTTGGTTTCATAATATTTAAAGCGAGATGTTTAGTATTCGGGTTTTAGTTTTTGAACTTATTGTCTTGTTTTGTTCTGTGTGTCACTCACTGCTTCTTGTCGAGGATTACTTTGTTTCCCTCCTCATGCAAAGTTGGGAGACCTACGACATTTTTTTGGGATGAACATCTAATTATTTGTTTTATACATTTTTTTAATATTTTAATTTATAAAACATTTAATTGTAAACTCAACATCTATGTATAATTTATAGTTGTCCTGACTAATGTTAATCCTGAGTTAATTTGAAAGCTGGTAGCCAGTGTAAATATTTTTTACATTTTACTATATTTTGAAATAAAATGTGTTTATTTAATTTTTGATATGGTCTTCATTTGAACGTCTTTTTGCATTTGATAAACAGTTAAAGTTACGTATTTCGATTAAAATTACATTTGGTTTAGGTAATATTTCAAACACAAGAAAATTACTATTAAAGTCTATTGGGAGTCAGGTTCTAATTTTTATTGCAGATACGTCCAATAGTTAATTAGTATAAAATTTCCTATAAATTAGTTATTATTACTCTGACAATATAAATTCAACTCGTGATAAATATACGCAATCAAATATTTATTTTAAAATGCACACTAAAATACAACTAATAGTTAAATTAATATTTAAATTACATTAGTTACACATTTAATAGAAATATTATAATAAAAATCTCACTATTAGGTTTTGATTGCGAACAACATTGTAACATTCTTATCCGCTTACCCCGCCGTCTTCGCGCCGTCTTCGCGCCGTCTTCGTCAGCGGCGATCATCTTCATTGCGTTTCTCATAATCATCGAGCAAATCTTCTACATCATCGAGGCTCGTTTGACCTATCTTTGCATCAGCACTTCTACACTCCTGTCTTTGAGAACCCAAAGACAGTTGCTTCTGCAATCTATTTTTATCACCATCCAAACATGAGTTCTTCTGCAATTTTTCTGTATCACCATCCAAAGACAGATGCTTCTGCAATTTATTTCTATCACCATCCAAAGATGAGTTCTTCTGCAATTTATATTTATCACCGTTTTCGTCCTTTTCGTCAATAATTTCCAACCTCCCAATAGATTTTGAGAAAAACTTTTCCAAAGACGCCATCTTTGTCATAGCTCGTTCTGTCCTATCCGAGCCTGAACTCAGTGATGTATCGTCGGTCATACAAGCTGAATCGATTCTTTTGGACAAATCAGAATTTGAATCAGTCAATTCTGTAGTGGAAGTAGATTTATCGACTCTTACTACTGGTGGTTTGATTACGGCACTAGGAGGCAAATCTGGTATATTTCTCAAGTCTATCAAACTTATTGACGATCTTTTTAAACTCAAGTCTAATTCTTGGCTGAATTCTTCTGTAGATGGGCTTGAGCTGCTGTCATCGAAGGGATACGTTTGGACATTATCTTCAATTTGTTTCATCAGTTCCTCTGATATGACTTTGACTATTGCAAGTCTATCATCTCTGGATGGTTTTCGTTCTACGATTGATAATGGTTCATCTTCTTCCATAATATCTGATAGCTCAAAGCTGTATGGCAGATACAGAGTTGGGTTGGTGTACGCACGGTAATTTTGAATATCTTCCTGTTCCGTCATAGTATCATCCACTGTACTATCGGGAATCACGTTTGTTATTCTGCAAACTTTCGATGAAGCTTCTTCAAATATATCTTCTAAATCTTCTTTGACGTGGCTCAAGTCTACAACAGTTTCAGAAATACGTCTAGACGCCGTTGATTTCTCTGAGCTCAAATCTTCAAATCGATTCACAACAGTTTCTTGAGTCCTTGTTAAAGATGAGTCGGATTTAGTTTTACTTATGTCACTGAACGTTTCTAATCTACTAATTGTGACATCTGACTTAGATTTCTCTGACATAGACGGAGTAACTGACATCTCCGTTCCTTTGCTATAGTTATCCATATACTTCAGAAGCAAATCGACAAGATGTTCCGTTCCTTCTTCTTCCGGGGTGGCATCAATATATGTTATATCTTTGACATTAATATTAGATTCTGACAGACTTAATCCGGCTTTATATTCCTTCTCTAAATTGACTTGTATAGTCACCGGGTTACATTTCATGTCATCCGGACCAAATAAGAATTCCATTAGAGTTATTTTTCTATCATCTTTAGTAAGATCTTCTCCTTCTATACATCCCGTAGTCGCCAAAAAGTCCATAAGCGTCTCCATTTTTTCCTCCAATTCCTTATTAACTTTAGGCACATAACTTTTGACTTCTATAGTCGGACTGACCTCACTTTTGAAGCAGCTACCACCACTTCCTTTTCTATTGTCGTCTGTTCTTTGGCTTTTAACTATCGTAAAGAAGAAGTCTATCAAGTTGGCGATTCTTCTATCTGAGTTCTTGTCTTCCTCATCTGAGTTCTTGTCTTCCTCACCTGAGCTGGTTAGGTCTGATTCCTCTTTTACCAAAGGACATCGCTTGGGGGTTTCGTCGAATAGTCGTTTGTTGAATACTGTTTCTTGGATGACCTGTGGATATGAATGAGACGTTTTGTCAATCTCTAGTATGGAAGTTGAGAAGTAGAGTTGTCAAAGTTAGTCAGAGAAGGAGGCCATACTATAATTATGAATTGATCCGTGCGCCTGGCAACTGTTCTGCGGTAGGCGGGGAGTGGTTGGGCCACATTTACAGAGCTCTTCGTTTAATGTGGGTTTATTATAGCCGTTGTTTATAGAGTTGACCCTGGATTAGTGCTAGACTATTGCACAAGAAAGCTGGCCCTGGGATCACAGGGTACATTTTTTATATGGCAACAAATGTCATATGTCAAAACAGACAAAATCCAATAAAGGTGAACTCACACCCGTCCGAGCCAAGCGCGTCGAAAGAGTGGAATCCCATGAAACCTATCATAACGTTATAATAGCGCTACAATAACGAAACGAATTGATTATAACGTCACATAATACAATAGGTTATAGCGTTATATTTTATAATGTCAGCGTACAAACAGCGTCATCATACACATATATAAACATCAAAGACCTGGGGATGCTTTTTGTTCATCCCTAGCCGAGGAATCACTGGTGGCCGCGTCGAATCGTTCGAATCACAGGTGTGCGAGATTTCATAGAATTTCATGAAGGGTTAAAAAAAATTGTTTCATTCGGCCAGATCGACACGCTCGGCTCGGATAAGTGTGCGTTCACCTTAGGTCAGATCGTAAATATGGAGTTGCCATGCCGATATTTTTTAATCCGCTCGTTTCCAGTGCCAGCCTGCGTGGGCAGGAGTATCGGCTTTCTAGCGTTATCGGCAGAGATCGGATATTCGGATGCAGATTTACCTAAACTCTTTATGGGCGCTTAGACTCATGACTCTCATGGTCCGTCCTGGAGTAAATGAAACATTCTTTGGATTGGCTATTCTCAATTCACATTTAAAGTAACTTTAAAATTAAAATGTTTGTTAATTCTTATTATTATTAATAATCTTAGACTAGGAAATTATTCTTATTGCGAAATAATCAACTCCTGAACATAAATGAAATTAATATGTTACCGGCCAAACCCGATTTCAGGACAAACTAGGTATGCCTAGGATAAGTTTATTTTCATTGGTACTCTGCTGCCCTATGATAATATTGTTGTTCTTACATGTTTAACCTAACACGAAGGGTAAAGGGGGTTTCGCTTCGCCCACCCCCTTTACCCTTCACCTAAGCTACCGCAGTGTTTTCCCTGATAGTATCTGTGTTATCACATTGCCCGAAACCCACATGGCCTGGCCAAACTGATAAATAATAGTTTATCCTAGGCAAAACTAGTTTGTCCTGAAATCGGGTTTGGCCGGCAACAAATACGAGAAGACACACCATAAAACAGAACACATAAAACTAACACGCTATAACATAAAATAAACCTGTTTCGCAATGTTTACCAATTCCTTTTTTTTTATAAATTTTGGGATGCCAGTAAATCCGGGAATCAGATTACTAATCGGATGCATAGATGCGAGTAAGTAAAATAACCAAATTTCATAAATTTTTAGTCATTTCTTTCAACGGGTTCATGAATTATTCTAAGCATAGTCGGTTAGCTTATCCTGCCGCTGTTTCTTATGCTAGTATGGCAACTACCTATATAACTACAATATAAGTTAGGTGTTTGCCTAGTCAAAATAAAACACAAAATTTGTCGGTTCAATTAAAAGGTTTTTACGATTGATACATAGGAGCACGGCAAATCGCCAACACCTGAACGTAGGTAAATATACACCCGATTCTTAATGGAAACACAAAATTTGCCGATCCCGGAATCGCGGGATTTTTTTCGATACAAAAGTGCATTCCATAATAGCCAACACCTCAACATTAGGCGAATAAGCATCCGACTATCCGCTCTCTGGTTGTTGGCCCCCACCTGCAGCAAGTCCCTCGCCAGCCGCACCGGCGACCTGGACTCCGGCGTGCCTCCCTGCTGGGCCTGGCTGTGGGCTGGTGTGTGGGCTGGTGTGTGAGTGTGTGTGTGAGTGTGGGGATGGAGGAAGTCCCACAGAGAGCCGAGCTCCGAGGAGAGCGACTGTCTGTGGCTGGCGAGTCGGGTTCCCAGACGATGGAAGACCTGAGGACATATTAACACAATGCTATACTTACGTAATTTTTACATTTATATACAGGCAGATACATTGCTTCGGATCCCACACACTGGGAACCAGACACAGCGACATGGCACACATATAAACATCCAAGAGCTGGGCATTTTGTTCTTGATCCCAAGCCGGGGATAGAGCCCGGGGGGTCGCATGGTCGGCAGAGCGACAGCGACCCCACACACTGGGAACCAGACACAGCGACATGGCACACATATAAACATCCAAGAGCTGGGCATTTTGTTCTTGATCCCAAGCCGGGGATAGAGCCCGGGGGGTCGCATGGTCGGCAGAGCGACAGCGACCCCACACACTGGGAACCAGACACAGCGACATGGCACACATATAAACATCCAAGAGCTGGGCATTTTGTTCTTGATCCCAAGCCGGGGATAGAGCCCGGGGGGTCGCATGGTCGGCAGAGCGACAGCGACCCCACATACTGGGAACCAGACACAGCGACATGGCACACATATAAACATCCAAGAGCTGGGCATTTTGTTCTTGATCCCAAGCCGGGGATAGAGCCCGGGGGGTCGCATGGTCGGCAGAGCGACAGCGACCCCACACACTGGGAACCAGACACAGCGACATGGCACACATATAAACATCCAAGAGCTGGGCATTTTGTTCTTGATCCCAAGCCGGGGATAGAGCCCGGGGGGTCGCATGGTCGGCAGAGCGACAGCGACCCCACACACTGGGAACCAGACACAGCGACATGGCACACATATAAACATCCAAGAGCTGGGCATTTTGTTCTTGATCCCAAGCCGGGGATAGAGCCCGGGGGGTCGCATGGTCGGCCGCATGGTCGGCAGAGCGACAGCCGCGGCGCCACAGAGACAAATGCCTATAGTTGTACGGGAAGACGTCAATTACACTGGGTTTGCTGGAACTCTCTGGAGAGAGAGATAAGCTCGCCTTTAAACTATACGTTACATTCATACTTATCCCATATGGGGCGACAGAGGCACAATACGGTATTGGACAAGGTAGTCCAATAAATCTAGAAACGTATCTCGAGCTGAACCTATTTCAACAAAAATGTTTGACAATATCTGAATTGTATATTTCCAGCAGTTGTATTTTATAAACTCAATTTTGTGTTAAAATTTAATCTATAATAGTAGTTTATGTGACTGCTACATAATGCCTAATTATGTACAGTTACATACACTAGTTTATCTACACACGTATCATAAACCCTCTTTACTGCGTTCAAAAACCGCACGTTACGATCAGAATCATGTTAAACTACTTGGTAAAAACTCGTTTCGTATCTGGAAAACTACACATTATGGTCATTATGTGTAGTTTTTCTACATATAATGACATTCAAATTTCGAACGCCGACGCCCACCCGCGTGCCGCCCCTAGTTTGTCTGTAAAGTTGGTACTGACATTCAAATTTCGAATGCCGACGCCCGCCTGCGTGAAGTTGGTACTACAGAACAAGCTAAACAATTGCAGAACCACAATGCCGGTCAAACATGCGGTTCCTGAACACATCAAAGAGAGCTTATGATATGTGTGTAGACAAACTAGTGTATGTAACTGTACATAATTAGGCATTAAAACTCTCGAGTTTCGGCTCGTTTCATAAACCCACTCTCGAGTTTTAATGCCCTCCATTATGTAGCAGTCCAATAGGGTTTAGAATTTACGTTTCTTTTGTTCATACATGTCAACCTAACACGAAGACAATTCGTCTCACTCTAGTCTTCACCTAAGCTACCGCAGTGTTTCCCCTGGTATTTCGTTTTCAATTCAGGTTTAAACCAGTTTACTATTTAACGGTTTTAACCGTTAGTTTATCAACTAACGCGTCATATGTTTACGCTACAGTTGACTATCTGTCGATAGTTGACCAACTAACGACAAATATTTTGTCTTTAGCCATGAGTTTAGTTATTGTATCATCTGTGTGCTGTTTTGTGTACTGTGCCTTGTCTCTAAACTATAATCTTGCTTATTATTTAGGGCAACAAATGTATTCTTTACCAATATAAGCGTTGACTACCAAAAAAGTTAAATGTTCACTAAAGTTAATGCTCCCATGCACTTTCACAGAACCTTATTGTTAGGTCACAACTTTATAATACAACCGGGGGCCGAAGCGAAGCGAAGCGGAGGGGAGCGAGGTCACCCGATGTGTAAATTGTTGGTGAAGATTTAGTTAATTTGGGATGAATAAGGATTTTATCTACACACGTATCATAAACCCTCTTTATTGCGTCCAAAAACCGCACTTTAAGACCAGCATAATGTTATACTACTTGGTATAAACTCGTTTCTCATGTGAATATTGATACATTACGACTATAATGTGTAAATTTTCAACAAATTATGACACTCAAATTTTGAACGCCGACGCCCGCCTGCGTTCCGCCCCTAGTTTGACTGTGAAGTTGGTACTACTGAACAAGCTAAACAACTGCAGAGCAATTATCAATGCCACAATGCCGGTCGAACATGCGGTTCCTGAACACATCAAAGAGCGCTTATGATATGTGTGTAGATAAACTAGTGTATGTAACTGTACATAATTAGGCATTATATATCAGTCACACAAACTACTATTTTGTCGTAGGTAAAACAACCAGTGTCGTAACTTAAGTGTTTCCTCGTATCTGTTTCGAACCTTATAGGATAACTTTGCACCTATTAGCCACTTATTTCGCCTTCACGGAGAGTCCCGCATGACCTGGCAAGCTCTTGCCTTCAAGCCTGAAGCGAAACGACGTAAGCAAAGCCGATCGGAATCTGCTGGCCAGAAGTCGTCCAGACCGCCAGTGACTGACAGAAGTGGAAGGTCGTTGTTAAGGACCTATGCTCCTCAAGGAGTTGAGAGGAACCAAGAAGCAGAAGCCACTTACTTCGGCCTTGTAAGGGTACCTGCACTACATGTGAGGATGGCTGCACGTACCTGCAACACTCAGGAGCGCCAGGCCCTCAGCTTCCTCAGCGAGACGCGCTTGAAGCGAGCCACCTGCGCCGCCAGAGCCTCCGCGCCCACTGAGCCGCTCGCCTCGCCTTCAGAGTGCACCTGGCGGGGAGAATATGCCGGGAAGTGAACAAAGAAACAAGCCTCTCCCTTTATTAAAACACTTCACATTTTATTTTACTTATTGCAATGTCTCAATTTACACGTCCTTTTAATTTTATTAACAAGACCCCTTTAAATTTATGAAGAAGTCCCCTTTAATTTTATTAACACGATCCCTTTAACTTTATTAGCACGTCCCCATCAACTTTATTGACATGTCATCTTTAACTTTATTAACACGTCCCTTTAACTTTATTAACACGTCCCTTTAACTTTATTCACACGTCCCCTTTAACTTTATAAACACGACCCATTTAACTACATTAAAACGTCCCCTTTGACTTTATTAACATGTCCCGTTTAATTTTATTAACACGTCCCCTTTAACTCTATTAATATGTCCCGTTTAACTTTATTAACACATCCTCTTTAACTTTAATAACATGTCCCGTTTAACTTTATTAACACGTCCCCTTTAAATTTATTAACATATCCCATTCAAATTCATTAACGTCCCCTTTAACTTTATTAACACGTCCCCTTTAACTTTATTCACACGTCCCCTTTATCTTTATTAACACGTCCCCTTTAACTTTATTCACACGTCCCCATTATCTTTATTAACACGTCCCCTTTAACTTTATTCACACGTCCCCTTTATCTTTATTAACACGTCCCCTTTAACTTTATTCACACGTCCCCTTTATAGTCAATAGTCAAATAGTCAATAGTCAAAGTACTTTATTACTGTAGATATTTACATATACTTAGCAAACGTAATTTTTTGCCTCTTCTCTACATTGGACCACTGTGGGAGAAGAAGGGCGTAGAAACTCCCACAGATTGATATTTAGATCTCTTTTAAAAATAGGTTGTGCTTAATACAATTATGATTTATTTTTATTTAATAAGCTGGAATAAATAATTACAAAATTATTAACAGCAAGGTCTGTGTTGAGCCAGATTAACCCCATACAGTCATGTCATTTAAGTAATCTTGAACATTGTAATATCCCTTTTTCGACAAAGTCGCTTTAACATGCTTTTTAAATTGCTCAAATGGCAATTTCAAAATCTCCAGAGGTATCTTATTGTAGTAGAGAATGCACTGACCCTTGAAAGAATTGCTAACCTCCGCGAGTCTAAAACGGGGCACACATAGTCTGTGATTATTTCTTAGGTTAACATTACAGCTGTCGCTTAGTTTGGAAAATGTTGTAATGTTCTTGCGTACATACATTATATTTTCGAAAATAAATTGACTAGCTACTGTTAGTATGTCAATTTCTTTAAAAAGCTCTCTTATCTTATTTATCTTTATTAACACGTCCCCTTTAACTTTATTCACACGTCCCCTTTATCTTTATTAACACGTCCCCTTTAAATTTATTCACACGTCCCCTTTATCTTTATTAACACGTCCCCTTTAATTGCATTAACTGGTCCCATTTAATTGCATTAACTGGTCCTATTTAATTGCATTAACTGGTCCCTTTTAATTGACTAACACGTCCCGATTAATTGACTACCACGTCGCCATTAATTGGATGAACAAGTCCCCTTTAATTTTGTTAACACGTATGCATGACTTCATTGTGCCTGACAGGGGGCTAGCACATTGCCGCTGCTATGGAAATATGAAAGATCATAAATCAAGGTAATGAAATGCTAATCGTCGGAATAAAATACTGACTTTCCGAAAAGTCGCTGGAGGGGTTATCGGGAGGTAGTATTTTAGTATTTCAGTTAAACTTTATGTCTGCTCGCTTATAATCCTTGATTAAATCAAACCTTTTTAAATCTTCCGCCATAACTACGACAAAACCTTTAATCTCCAAAAGGCTGAATCGATGTTGATGAACGAAATTTTCTGAAACCCTGTTTAAAGGTAGTATTATAATAGCAGCCATACAGTCGTGAATATGCCTCACCTCCCTAGACCCGGCCCTTCTCTGCATGAAGGCTCGCATGTCCTTATCGGAGTGGCCCTTCGAGCGGCCGATGCCTGTGCCCAGCGGCGTGGAGGATACTCGCCTGCAATGCACAGCATAGCGTCACGGCTTGTCTCATACGGGGTGGCATGACAGGGGGCTAGCCCATCGCCGCAGCTATAGAGAATGAAGGTTTCCTCACCATGTTTTCCATCACCGTTAGAATGTCCGCACGGTTACACATAAATTACACATGTCATTGGTCCTAAATATGGCCAGTACCGTCTTGGAACCCGCATCTTCTGCATGAGAAGCGAGCGTGGAACCTCTATACTACGGAGATCTTAAGTTCTCTCAAATGATTTTCAGCTATAAGAAAAAAGTTTTAAAAACTGAATGCTACGCTGGTGACGATCTCTCCTCCTAGGTTTGCTGGAAGAAAGTTCTCCTTATAGATAAGCTCGCCTTTGCGTTAAACATTTCTTATAAAATTTCTTTATATTTTCTGTGCAATAAAGAAAGGCAACAAATATATGATATAAATATATATATAATGATCACCAAAATAATTTAATGGTTAAATGATCACCAAAAGAAAATATCAGGACAAAATACTGCGTAACTAAAGGTAAAAGGTAAGGGGGTGAGCGAAACGAAGACCCTTTTATCCTTCGTGTTAGCTTGAACATGTAACAACAACAAAAAATACTTAAAACATAAACGTTAGTACTCAAAACATAGAAACAAGTTTGGTGATAATTTATCCAAACACAATTTGGTGGTCATTTACTAATTATGGCAGTCATTTCAAATTTATTGGTAGTAAATTTTCGATTTTTTTGATAATCGTTTAAACACAAGCCATAAAGAATATCAATATGTGAATCTCGAAAGCCATGCAATTAGTATGAGCAACTCGCCTGCAATGTGTGGGGTCGCTGTACGCAGTCTGAACCGGCAGCTTGGTGGAACATTCCGGAATGCTGCCGTATGCTGTCACGGGTAAGGCGCCTCCTGAGATACAAATACTCTAGGATTATATCAAACTAATAATTGGAATACACATAAATAAAAAATAATATATGTATCATTTAAAGGGTACGCTACGACTGTGCCAGCTTCTGCATTGTTTCCTGCTTTTTATCTGCCTCTATCATAATTATTGCATGTTCCCGTCTGTGTTCCTGTTCCTGTCTCTTCATCTTATTCCGGCACCGTTACTATTAATGTCACTGTCCCCGTCTACGTCCCTGTCTCTGTTCCTGTCTATATACCTACCCCATTAAATACCCGTTTTCTTCGATGCCCCTGTACTTGTAACTATTTCTGTCTATATTCCCTTCCCTTTACGTGAACCTGACTTAACTTCCGAATACCTTATGTATCATTCACCGCATACATCCTCCGTAAACCGTATTCTTATTTATGTCACTGTCCCCGTCTACGTCCGTGTCCCTGTCTATGCCCCTGTCTCCATTTGTATACCTTATGTCTCAGTTTCATTCGATGTCCCTGTATACCTCGCGCCACGAATGAAGAGCGCTGAGCGACATTGGAGGGAATTACTGCGTATATATACAGGTACTGAAAAGTGACTACTGCGCATTCAAGGCCACCGCTCATAACGTGTGGCGCGATGTATACCTGTCTCTATTTCTGTATTTACCTCTGCCTCTATTTTCTTCCCTATCTGTAGCCCTGTCTCAGCTTCCGTATACCTTATATATCATACACTGTATACATCCTCCGTATACCGTATTCTTATTTATGTCACTATCCGTGTCCCTGTCTATGCCCCTGTCTCCATCTTTATACCTTTCCCCAGTCTCAGTTTCATTTGATGTCCCTGTACCTGTCTCTATTTCTGTCTTTACCTCTGTCTCTATTTCCTCCCCTATCTGTATCCCTGTCTCAGTTTCCGTATACCTCATGTATCATACTCCATATACATCGGAATGGCGTATCGATTATATGAGATCAGAGGCAGATGTTGAATGATGACGATACAATATATCACACTAGTAATAGCCTCCCTAATGATACTCACAAAAATATGCGCACATACACACACACACACATACATACATAAACGTTTTTTCACTATGTAGTATTTAAATCTGAGGCATTTATTCTTGTGGGAAGTAGCAGCAACTTATCCTAAAACACAGGGTTCGCCCTATTTTAGGGAGTAGCGATACATCCCTTGTTTACCCTGCTAAACAAGCTTGTACTGTACATTTATTTCTGTAAATAAACGATTATTATTATTATTATTGTTTAAATACTAAAGTGAGTAGATAAATAAAGGTAATATATTTATTTGATCTCATTTTCATTGTCATAAAATTAAAATTTTATCTTTATATTATCCTATTAATCGTTCATGAAAAATCTGTGTTAAATGTAAGTTAGTTTGTAAGTCATTGCAGTGCCCTAACAGGGTTCATTGTCGGAACTTCATATTACCTTCATACGTGGGGCGCACTGTAAGTTTCCGGAATGAATATGAAAAAATACTATTAAAGGTACAAAATTAATTTATTGTTTTTCAAAATAATCTCCCTTGGCGTCTATGCACTTTTTCATTCGATGAAACCAGTTTTGAAAACTTTTGTGCCACTCCTCTGTGGTGACCTCTGAAACGTGTTTTTCATACTCCTCGACAGCCTCTTCTGGTGATGAAAATCGTTGACCGCGTAATTGGTTCTTAATTTTTGGGAACAGAAAAAAGTCACAAGGTGCCAGGTCGGGACTGTATGCAGGATGACTCATGAGTTCTACATTTTTCGCCTTCAAAAAGTCGTTTGTCTGTCTGGCCGTGTGAGAACTAGCATTGTCGTGGTGCAGGATGATACGGCGTTTACGGTTATTTTTACGGAGTTCGTCAATAACTTCCGGCAAACAAATGGTCGTGTACCAGTCACTATTCACTGTACGACGATTCTCTAAAGCAACAGTAGCCACGTGTCCAGTTTTATTAAAAAAAGAAGCAATCATCCGCTTAGATGCACTTTTCACGCGCGCCACTTTGGTTGGTTCACACATACGCTCGATTGCTGCTTTGTTTTGGGATCGTAGCAATAAATCCATGTTTCGTCACCTGTTACTATGTCCCACACCAAATTTGACGCACCTTCGTTGAATCTGGTAAGCATGGCACTGCACCAAGTGACGCGGTCCGTTATTTGAGCCTCGGTCAAGTTGTGTGGAATCCACCGCGAGCACAGCTTTCTCACACCCAAATGTTTGTGTAGGATTAATTGTATTTGACTCATGCCTATTTCTAAGGATGCTCGAATTTCATGGTAGGTCACATGCTTGTCTGTTTCAATCATACGGCGCACAGCATCGATGTTTTTGTTGGTCACAGCGGTGGACGGCCGACCATCGCGAGATACGTCACTGAGATTGATACGACCACGCTTGAATTCTGCAAACCAGCTATAAACAGTTGTCTTGCATGGTGCTTCATTGCCAAAAGCTGTTTCAAGCCGAGCGATGCTCTGTTGAGCTGTCAAATTGCACTTAAAATCGTAGAAAATCATACTACGAAAATTTTCCCGAGTTAAATCCATGTTGATGCAGACACACAATTTTTAAATGGCGCCACAAGGTAAAAACAAAAGGCAGTCAGATGAAACAAACTGCATTCTACAGCCAAAGAGTTCTATTTTCAAATGTTGCAATAAATTTTTAAATATTGTTTATGTAAGTGGCCAGTTCCGGAAACTTACAGTGCGCCCTATGTATTACCTACCTCCGCTTATACTACAATGAATCAATAAATTATTCGAGTTTGAGTTTGATAGTCAATCATCTCATGATCCTGGCAGATGCCTTCTCTGGTCATGTCTCTCACTCTTTCTCACTTCGTGTCTATTCGCTGTCTCCGTTTGACATCTCTATGTTCCCGCTTCGCCTCTCCCTCTTTTTCTAGTTCTCTCCTTGTCTCGTATGCTCCGTCTCTCAGGTTGCGGATGATCCCTCTCAGACAGATAAATCGTGATTGACGCATGGACTCTATGAAGCAGGCCCTTAATGTAATGATTTCTTGTACATCTGTGTAGTTCAAAGATTCCTGTATGTTTGCTTGCTATTTGTGTAGTCATTAACCCTTTCACCCTTACTGATGTTTATTAAAGCCACTGTAACCTCTCCACAAGCGCTGTATCGCCTGGGACACAGTTAAGTGACCTCTCCACAAGCGCTGTATCGCCTGGGACACAGTTAAGTGACCTCTCCACAAGCGCTGTATCGCCTGGGACACAGTTAAGTGACCTCTCCACAAGCGCTGTATCGCCTGGGACACAGTTAAGTGAACTCTCCACAAGCGCTGTATCGCCTGGTACACTGTTAAGTGACCTCTCCAGAAGCGCTGTATCGCCTGGGACACAGTTAAGTGACCTCTCCACAAGCGCTGTATCGCCTGGGACACAGTTAAGTGACCTCTCCACAAGCGCTGTATCGCCTGGTACACTATTAAGTGAACTCTCCACAAGCGCTATATCGCCTGGTACACTTTTAAGTGACCTCTCCACAAGCGCTGTATCGCCTGGTACACTGTTAAGTGAACTCTCCACAAGCGCTGTATCGCCTGGTACACTGTTAAGTGACCTCTCCAGAAGCGCTGTATCGCCTGGGACACAGTTAAGTGACCTCTCCACAAGCGCTGTATCGCCTGGGACACAGTTAAGTGATCTCTCCACAAGCGCTGTATCGCCTGGTACACTGTTAAGTGAACTCTCCACAAGCGCTGTATCGCCTGGTACACTGTTAAGTGACCTCTCCACAAGCGCTGTATCGCCTGGTACACTGTTAAGTGACCTCTCCACAAGCGCTGTATCGCCTGGGACACAGTTAAGTGACATCTCCACAAGCGCTGTATCGCCTGGTACACTGTTAAGTGAACTCTCCACAAGCGCTGTATCGCCTGGTACACTGTTAAGTGACCTCTCCACAAGCGCTGTATCGCCTGGTACACTGTTAAGTGACCTCTCCACAAGCGCTGTATCGCCTGGTACACTGTTAAGTGAACTCTCCACAAGCGCTGTATCGCCTGGTACACTGTTAAGTGACCTCTCCACAAGCGCTGTATCGCCTGGTACACTGTTAAGTGACCTCTCCACAAGCGCTGTATCGCCTGGTACACTGTTAAGTGACCTCTCCACAAGCGCCGTATCGCCTGGTACACTGTTAAGTGAACTCTCCACAAGCGCTGTATCGCCTGGTACACTGTTAAGTGACCTCTCCAGAAGCGCTGTATCGCCTGGGACACAGTTAAGTGACCTCTCCACAAGAGCTGTATCGCCTGGGACACAGTTAAGTGACCTCTCCACAAGCGCTGTATCGCCTGGTACACTGTTAAGTGAACTCTCCACAAGCGCTGTATCGCCTGGTACACTGTTAAGTGACCTCTCCACAAGCGCTGTATCGCCTGGGACACAGTTAAGTGACCTCTCCACAAGCGCTGTATCGCCTGGGACACAGTTAAGTGACCTCTCCACAAGCGCTGTATCGCCTGGGACACAGTTAAGTGACCTCTCCACAAGCGCTGTATCGCCTGGGCCACTGTTAAGTGAACTCTCCACAAGCGCTGTATCGCCTGGTACACTGTTAAGAGACCTCTCCACAAGCGCTGTATCGCCTGGGACACAGTTAAGTGACCTCTCCACAAGCGCTGTATCGCCTGGTACACTGTTAAGTGAACTCTCCACAAGCGCTGTATCGCCTGGTACACTGTTAAGTGACCTCTCCACAAGCGCTGTATCGCCTGGGACACAGTTAAGTGACCTCTCCACAAGCGCTGTATCGCCTGGTACACTGTTAAGTGAACTCTCCACAAGCGCTGTATCGCCTGGTACACTGTTAAGTGACCTCTCCACAAGCGCTGTATCGCCTGGTACACTGTTAAGTGACCTCTCCACAAGCGCTGTATCGCCTGGTACACTGTTAAGTGACCTCTCCACAAGCGCTGTATCGCCTGGTACACTGTTAAGTGACCTCTCCACAAGCGCTGTATCGCCTGGTACACTGTTAAGTGACCTCTCCACAAGCGCTGTATCGCCTGGGACACAGTTAAGTGACATCTCCACAAGCGCTGTATCGCCTGGTACACTGTTAAGTGAACTCTCCACAAGCGCTGTATCGCCTGGTACACTGTTAAGTGACCTCTCCACAAGCGCTGTATCGCCTGGTACACTGTTAAGTGACCTCTCCACAAGCGCTGTATCGCCTGGTACACTGTTAAGTGACCTCTCCACAAGCGCTGTATCGCCTGGTACACTGTTAAGTGACCTCTCCACAAGCGCTGTATCGCCTGGGACACAGTTAAGTGACCTCTCCACAAGCGCTGTATCGCCTGGGACACAGTTAAGTGACCTCTCCACAAGCGCTGTATCGCCTGGGACACAGTTAAGTGACCTCTCCACAAGCGCTGTATCGCCTGGGACACTGTTAAGTGAACTCTCCACAAGCGCTGTATCGCCTGGTACACTGTTAAGAGACCTCTCCACAAGCGCTGTATCGCCTGGGACACAGTTAAGTGACCTCTCCACAAGCGCTGTATCGCCTGGGACACAGTTAAGTGACCTCTCCACAAGCGCTGTATCGCCTGGTACACTGTTAAGTGAACTCTCCACAAGCGCTGTATCGCCTGGTACACTGTTAAGTGACCTCTCCACAAGCGCTGTATCGCTTGGGACACAGTTAAGTGACCTCTCCACAAGCGCTGTATCGCCTGGTACACTGTTAAGTGAACTCTCCACAAGCGCTGTATCGCCTGGTACACTGTTAAGTGACCTCTCCACAAGCGCTGTATCGCCTGGTACACTGTTAAGTGACCTCTCCACAAGCGCTGTATCGCCTGGTACACTGTTAAGTGACCTCTCCACAAGCGCTGTATCGCCTGGTACACTGTTAAGTGACCTCTCCACAAGCGCTGTATCGCCTGGTACACTGTTAAGTGACCTCTCCACAAGCGCTGTATCGCCTGGGACACAGTTAAGTGACATCTCCACAAGCGCTGTATCGCCTGGTACACTGTTAAGTGAACTCTCCACAAGCGCTGTATCGCCTGGTACACTGTTAAGTGACCTCTCCACAAGCGCTGTATCGCCTGGTACACTGTTAAGTGACCTCTCCACAAGCGCTGTATCGCCTGGTACACTGTTAAGTGACCTCTCCTCAAGCGCTGTATCGTCTGCTACACTGTTAAGTGACCTCTCCACAAGCGCTGTATCGCCTGGTACACTGTTAAGTGACCTCTCCACAAGCGCTGTATCGCCTGGTACACTGTTAAGTGACCTCTCCACAAGCGCTGTATCGCCTGGTACACTGTTAAGTGACCACTCCACAAGCGCTGTATCGCCTGGTACACTGTTAAGTGACCTCTCCACAAGCGCTGTATCGCCTGGTACACTGTTAAGTGACCTCTCCACAAGCGCTGTATCGCCTGGTACACTGTTAAGTGACCTCTCCACAAGCGCTGTATCGCCTGGTACACTGTTAAGTGACCTCTCCACAAGCGCTGTATCGCCTGGTAGACTGTTAAGTGACCTCTCCACAAGCGCTGTATCGCCTGGTACACTGTTAAGTGACCTCTCCACAAGCGCTGTATCGCCTGGTACACTGTTAAGAAACGCAGGCTTGGCCAGCATCTACAAACCTCTCTCGACTCAAGCTGGGGATCAGCTTGACCTCAGGAGAGCACGTCGCTACGTGGAGAACTCGGTTTGTTGCAAGAATATAATAGGTAGAGTCTGGCAAACGAAAGCGTGACCTGAGAAAACGTGGTAGAATTTATAAAACCTCTATGTGGTATCACTAACATAGATCACTACACTCCGTTCGTTATTCTAAAGATCTTTGCCTCTCTGCTGTACGGAAGCGTTACAGCTAGAAAGAGAGACAGAGGACTATCTATCACTATGTCGTTTGACGTGCCTTTGACAACATAATATTGTTGTCATTGACACTTTTAAGAAAACTCCAGGTCACGCTTTCGTTTGCCAGACTCTATTATAATTATATAATAATATATAATTATATTAGCTTTGCCGTACCATAGCCTGCCTTCTCTGCCACTGCTGCCGTTGAAGTCTTCACCTATACCCCTAGGCAAGGGGCCTGTTGGTCCGCGGGAGGTATTTTGTTTCCTCCAGCCCTACAGGAACTCCTGTCGAGCACCCGCTGTCTCCTGGGACGCGTTCCCTAGGGTAAGTTAATAAATGAGGAAATCACCTGTGATAGCGCCCCTGGTGATGCTCAGTCCTCTCGTGATCCTGGCGATGGCGGCTCGGTGGCGCGGCACTGGCGCCGGGCATCCCTTCTCTTGAAGCACGAAGCGACCGAGCGTTTTCCAGTTCGCCTGAAAATGGCACAATACCCATTCGTTAGATAATTATATATTATATTACTGACCCGACAGACGTTGTCCTGCCGGGCTGATTTGTGCTTACGAAAAAAATCATTCAAATCGGTCCTGCCGTTTAGGAGTTCAGTGACATACACACGTACGTAGAATTATATATATATATATATATATAAAGATAATGAAATAACGGTCAAGTGCAAATCTAAATCGCGCAAGAAGGGTTCCGTACCACCGTACAATGGTAGGGATGCTGTGGAGTGAATAGTTTGGAGTGGATTTAACATAGCAAAATGTTGTTTACAAAGTTATTGTTGTGTGTGTATTTGTTATGGTAGTTATTGGTGTTTCTTTCTTCCCCAGCAGGGATTCGAACCCGGGACACTGCCATTAGGATGTTCCTCTTCACTGCGTGGGCGGAGGGGAGAAGAAACTCAAATATCAGTTTCGCTGCTTATTTTTTAGTCGTGTTTGATAAATGTACTAAAATGAACTGTTTTTCTACACAAAAATAAGGATTTATCACTACTTTACCTAACCATGTTCTATTACTAAGTTAGGAATTACATTAAGCATAAAATTTTCCATCAAATTATGTATTCATTCTTGTGTTATTCGCGTAAAATGAAACTTTGAACGTTTTTTAAATATTTTTTCATATTGTGTTGTACGGCCCTGGAAATTCAGTCCTTTGAGGCTAGTTGATGAACGAACGAAATCAACTGAATGATCTAGCCGTTTTTAGTAAGATACTCACTAAACACTTTTTTGTGGTAACGAAATTTAGAAGCTTGCTAACTATTTGTTTACTGATAGATGATGATTTTGCTAAACAAGTGACCATACTGTGTTTTTTTTATTTTTTGTAGTAAGACGGATAGAGCCGGGTGCCAGAGCTGGGTGCGCGTGCCAGAGCTGGGTGCCAGAGCTGGGCCGACAACGCCCAGCCGACAGCTCCTAGCTCGACAACCACTCAGAATCCTGTTGTCACTTTCTCCCGCTCGGGAAATGAGACCGCCACCTGCGACTTTTTTTTTGTGCATGCAACCTTAAAAAGTCTACAAGGTCCACTTGTTTAATTGCTAAGCTGATAACTTTGGAACCTCAGAAGCGATTTTGATGAAACATATCTAAGAACCATTGCTGTGAAGTTTACTGCCAATTAAAAAAAACGCATCAAAATCCGTTCACCCGTTTGAGCGCTAGACAGACAAACACACAGGCAGGCAGAGAAATGCTTCACCCCGCTTCTTGCGTTGGGGTTAAAAAGAGAAGATCGAATGAGTGAATACCTGAGCGGTGTAGACAGGCTCGTCGTCGGACAGAGTGCGCAGCTGCGGCCCCGCGCCGGCGCGCCCGCCCCACTCCAGCTCCTCCACCAGGACGAACCTGAGCGACGAAGTTATAACGAAGCTTAGTGCTGGATAACTAACTTTATTTGTCGACATCTAAGATTACTTGCAGATAACTAGGTTTACGTGTAGATAACTAGGCTTACGTGTAGATAACTATGCTTACGTGGCAACATTCTACTAGCTAGCTAATTATTTAGAATAATTTTATTATTTTTTCATTTTTTTCCTTTCCTTACTCTGTATCTAAACGTGAAAACCATTAATTGGCCTTCTGTGTTACATTATGGTGCTTATCTAATATTAATGTGCTGTTGGGTTTTCTTTAAATAAATAAATGTCATTCCGTCCGTGACGCTCGCTGTGACCTGCTGCCTCCACATCTCATCTTTCCGCCATGTTGGACGCCACATGTGCGACTATCAATCAGCTCATATCAGACAGCTAGCTATAGCGGTGTGAAGTGTGCACTAAACCTACTGTGCCGCAAACTAAGTGAATACTGGGATAACTGTATGGTTTTAATCTGGCTCAACACAGACGTTGCTGTTATTAATTTTGTAATTATTTATTCCCGCTTATCAATTAAAATAATTTATATTGTGCTATTTGTGTTTCGAACGCCTGGAAGAGCTACTGGTCCATGAAGGAGCTGATGAAGGGCAACCTTCCGTTGACCCTGAAGCGCAAACTTGTCGACATGTGCATCCTGCCCATCCTAACCTACGGCGCACAAACGTGGTCATTGACCGAACGTCAGAAGTCCAAACTCAAGGTGTGCCAACGAGCGATGGAGCGCAGTATTCTGGGTGTTATACGCACAGATCGCATCCGAAACACCACACTGCGCTCAAAAACTGGGATCGCGGATGTAGGAGTTCAGACTGCCAAGCTCAAGTGGACCTGGGCCGGACATGTCTGTAGAATGCACCCCGACAAATGGGCGAAAACAGCAACTGAATGGGTGCCCACAGACGGACACCGGCGTAGGGGAAGGCCCAGAAGGAGATGGAGGGACGACCTGGATAAGTTTCAGCCAGGGTGGGTCAGTACAGCTACTGATAGGGATGTGTGGACTCGAAATGGTGAGGCCTTTGCCCAGCAGTGGGACACCGTGGAGGCTACTTAAAAAAAAAAAAAAAAAAAAATTTGTATTAGTTAAGCACAAGCAGTTTTTAAAAGAGATCTAAAAATCAATCTGTGCAATGTCCAATGTAGAGAAGTGGCAAAAAATGACGATTGCTAAGCATATGTAAATATCTACAGTAATAAAGAGATTTGATTGATTGACTGGACTAACTCAGTGCACGCAGTTGCCATCCGCGCAAGATTCACCGCAGCCACCTGGAGTTCCATCTCTCGCAAGGGTCAACACCACCAGTCATCGGCCCACAGAAGCAGGTCCCTGCCCATTCACCGCAGCCACCTGGAGTTCCATCTCTCGCAAGGGTCAACATCACCAGACATCGGCCCACAGAAGCAGGTCCCTGCCCATTCACCGCAGCCACCTGGAGTTCCATCTCTCGCAAGGGTCAACATCACCAGACATCGGCCCACAGAAGCAGGTCCCTGCCCATTCACCGCAGCCACCTGGAGTTCCATCTCTCGCAAGGGTCAACATCACCAGACATCGGCCCACAGAAGCAGGTCCCTGCCCATTCACCGCAGCCACCTGGAGTTCCATCTCTCGCAAGGGTCAACATCTCCAGACATCGGCCCACAGAAGCAGGTCCCTGCCCATTCACCGCAGCCACCTGGAGTTCCATCTCTCGCAAGGGTCAACATCACCAGACATCGGCCCACAGAAGCAGGTCCCTGCCCATTCACCGCAGCCACCTGGAGTTCCATCTCTCGCAAGGGTCAACATCATCAGACATCGGCCCACAGAAGCAGGTCCCTGCCCATTCACCGCAGCCACCTGGAGTTCCATCTCTCGCAAGGGTCAACATCACCAGACATCGGCCCACAGAAGCAGGTCCCTGCCCATTCACCGCAGCCACCTGGAGTTCCATCTCTCGCAAGGGTCAACATCACCAGACATCGGCCCACAGAAGCAGGTCCCTGCCCATTCACCGCAGCCACCTGGAGTTCCATCTCTCGCAAGGGTCAACATCACCAGACATCGGCCCACAGAAGCAGGTCCCTGCCCATTCACCGCAGCCACCTGGAGTTCCATCTCTCGCAAGGGTCAACATCACCAGACATCGGCCCACAGAAGCAGGTCCCTGCCCATTCACCGCAGCCACCTGGAGTTCCATCTCTCGCAAGGGTCAACATCACCAGACATCTGCCCACAGAAGCAGGTCCCTGCCCATTCACCGCAGCCACCTGGAGTTCCATCTCTCGCAAGGGTCAACATCACCAGACATCGGCCCACAGAAGCAGGTCCCTGCCCATTCACCGCAGCCACCTGGAGTTCCATCTCTCGCAAGGGTCAACATCACCAGACATCGGCCCACAGAAGCAGGTCCCTGCCCATTCACCGCAGCCACCTGGAGTTCCATCTCTCGCAAGGGTCAACATCATCAGACATCGGCCCACAGAAGCAGGTCCCTGCCCATTCACCGCAGCCACCTGGAGTTCCATCTCTCGCAAGGGTCAACATCACCAGACATCGGCCCACAGAAGCAGGTCCCTGCCCATTCACCGCAGCCACCTGGAGTTCCATCTCTCGCAAGGGTCAACATCACCAGACATCGGCCCACAGAAGCAGGTCCCTGCCCATTCACCGCAGTCACCTGGAGTTCCATCTCTCGCAAGGGTCAACATCATCAGACATCGGCCCACAGAAGCAGGTCCCTGCCCATTCACCGCAGCCACCTGGAGTTCCATCTCTCGCAAGGGTCAACATCACCAGACATCGGCCCACAGAAGCAGGTCCCTGCCCATTCACCGCAGCCACCTGGAGTTCCATCTCTCGCAAGGGTCAACATCACCAGACATCGGCCCACAGAAGCAGGTCCCTGCCCATTCACCGCAGCCACCTGGAGTTCCATCTCTCGCAAGGGTCAACATCACCAGACATCGGCCCACAGAAGCAGGTCCCTGCCCATTCACCGCAGCCACCTGGAGTTATATCTCTCGCAAGGGTCAACATCACCAGACATCGGCCCACAGAAGCAGGTCCCTGCCCATTCACCGCAGCCACCTGGAGTTCCATCTCTCGCAAGGGTCAACATCACCAGACATCGGCCCACAGAAGCAGGTCCCTGCCCATTCACCGCAGCCACCTGGAGTTCCATCTCTCGCAAGGGTCAACATCACCAGACATCGGCCCACAGAAGCAGGTCCCTGCCCATTCACCGCAGCCACCTGGAGTTCCATCTCTCGCAAGGGTCAACATCACCAGACATCGGCCCACAGAAGCAGGTCCCTGCCCATTCACCGCAGCCACCTGGAGTTCCATCTCTCGCAAGGGTCAACATCACCAGACATCGGCCCACAGAAGCAGGTCCCTGCCCATTCACCGCAGCCACCTGGAGTTCCATCTCTCGCAAGGGTCAACATCACCAGACATCGGCCCACAGAAGCAGGTCCCTGCCCATTCACCGCAGCCACCTGGAGTTCCATCTCTCGCAAGGGTCAACATCACCAGACATCGGCCCACAGAAGCAGGTCCCTGCCCATTCACCGCAGCCACCTGGAGTTCCATCTCTCGCAAGAGTCAACATCACCAGACATCGGCCCACAGAAGCAGGTCCCTGCCCATTCACCGCAGCCACCTGGAGTTCCATCTCTCGCAAGGGTCAACATCATCAGACATCGGCCCACAGAAGCAGGTCCCTGCCCATTCACCGCAGCCACCTGGAGTTCCATCTCTCGCAAGGGTCAACATCACCAGACATCGGCCCACAGAAGCAGGTCCCTGCCCATTCACCGCAGCCACCTGGAGTTCCATCTCTCGCAAGGGTCAACATCACCAGACATCGGCCCACAGAAGCAGGTCCCTGCCCATTCACCGCAGCCACCTGGAGTTCCATCTCTCGCAAGGGTCAACATCACCAGACATCGGCCCACAGAAGCAGGTCCCTGCCCATTCACCGCAGCCACCTGGAGTTCCATTGCTCGCAAGGGTCAACATCACCAGACATCGGCCCACAGAAGCAGGTCCCTGCCCATTCACCGCAGCCACCTGGAGTTCCATCTCTCGCAAGGGTCAACATCACCAGACATCGGCCCACAGAAGCAGGTCCCTGCCCATTCACCGCAGCCACCTGGAGTTCCATCTCTCGCAAGGGTCAACATCACCAGACATCGGCCCACAGAAGCAGGTCCCTGCCCATTCACCGCAGCCACCTGGAGTTCCATCTCTCGCAAGGGTCAACATCACCAGACATCGGCCCACAGAAGCAGGTCCCTGCCCATTCACCGCAGCCACCTGGAGTTCCATCTCTCGCAAGCGTCAACATCACCAGACATCGGCCCACAGAAGCAGGTCCCTGCCCATTCACCGCAGCCACCTGGAGTTCCATCTCTCGCAAGGGTCAACATCATCAGACATCGGCCCACAGAAGCAGGTCCCTGCCCATTCACCGCAGCCACCTGGAGTTCCATCTCTCGCAAGGGTCAACATCACCAGACATCGGCCCACAGAAGCAGGTCCCTGCCCATTCACCGCAGCCACCTGGAGATCCATCTCTCGCAAGGGTCAACATCATCAGACATCGGCCCACAGAAGCAGGTCCCTGCCCATTCACCGCAGCCACCTGGAGTTCCATCTCTCGCAAGGGTCAACATCACCAGACATCGGCCCACAGAAGCAGGTCCCTGCCCATTCACCGCAGCCACCTGGAGTTCCATCTCTCGCAAGGGTCAACATCATCAGACATCGGCCCACAGAAGCAGGTCCCTGCCCATTCACCGCAGCCACCTGGAGTTCCATCTCTCGCAAGGGTCAACATCACCAGACATCGGCCCACAGAAGCAGGTCCCTGCCCATTCACCGCAGCCACCTGGAGTTCCATCTCTCGCAAGGGTCAACATCATCAGACATCGGCCCACAGAAGCAGGTCCCTGCCCATTCACCGCAGCCACCTGGAGTTCCATCTCTCGCAAGGGTCAACATCACCAGACATCGGCCCACAGAAGCAGGTCCCTGCCCATTCACCGCAGCCACCTGGAGTTCCATCTCTCGCAAGGGTCAACATCACCAGACATCGGCCCACAGAAGCAGGTCCCTGCCCATTCACCGCAGCCACCTGGAGTTCCATCTCTCGCAAGGGTCAACATCACCAGACATCGGCCCAAAGAAGCAGGTCCCTGCCCATTCACCGCAGCCACCTGGAGTTCCATCTCTCGCAAGGGTCAACATCACCAGACATCGGCCCACAGAAGCAGGTCCCTGCCCATTCACCGCAGCCACCTGGAGTTCCATCTCTCGCAAGGGTCAACATCACCAGACATCGGCCCACAGAAGCAGGTCCCTGCCCATTCACCGCAGCCACCTGGAGTTCCATCTCTCGCAAGGGTCAACATCACCAGACATCGGCCCACAGAAGCAGGTCCCTGCCCATTCACCGCAGCCACCTGGAGTTCCATCTCTCGCAAGGGTCAACATCACCAGACATCGGCCCACAGAAGCAGGTCCCTGCCCATTCACCGCAGCCACCTGGAGTTCCATCTCTCGCAAGGGTCAACATCACCAGACATCGGCCCACAGAAGCAGGTCCCTGCCCATTCACCGCAGCCACCTGGAGTTCCATCTCTCGCAAGGGTCAACATCACCAGACATCGGCCCACAGAAGCAGGTCCCTGCCCATTCACCGCAGTCACCTGGAGTTCCATCTCTCGCAAGGGTCAACATCATCAGACATCGGCCTACAGAAGCAGGTCCCTGCCCATTCACCGCAGCCACCTGGAGTTCCATCTCTCGCAAGGGTCAACATCACCAGACATCGGCCCACAGAAGCAGGTCCCTGCCCATTCACCGCAGCCACCTGGAGTTCCATCTCTCGCAAGGGTCAACATCACCAGACATCGGCCCACAGAAGCAGGTCCCTGCCCATTCACCGCAGCCACCTGGAGTTCCATCTCTCGCAAGGGTCAACATCACCAGACATCGGCCCACAGAAGCAGGTCCCTGCCCATTCACCGCAGCCACCTGGAGTTATATCTCTCGCAAGGGTCAACATCACCAGACATCGGCCCACAGAAGCAGGTCCCTGCCCATTCACCGCAGCCACCTGGAGTTCCATCTCTCGCAAGGGTCAACATCACCAGACATCGGCCCACAGAAGCAGGTCCCTGCCCATTCACCGCAGCCACCTGGAGTTCCATCTCTCGCAAGGGTCAACATCACCAGACATCGGCCTACAGAAGCAGGTCCCTGCCCATTCACCGCAGCCACCTGGAGTTCCATCTCTCGCAAGGGTCAACATCACCAGACATCGGCCCACAGAAGCAGGTCCCTGCCCATTCACCGCAGCCACCTGGAGTTCCATCTCTCGCAAGGGTCAACATCACCAGACATCGGCCCACAGAAGCAGGTCCCTGCCCATTCACCGCAGCCACCTGGAGTTCCATCTCTCGCAAGGGTCAACATCACCAGACATCGGCCCACAGAAGCAGGTCCCTGCCCATTCACCGCAGCCACCTGGAGTTCCATCTCTCGCAAGGGTCAACATCACCAGACATCGGCCCACAGAAGCAGGTCCCTGCCCATTCACCGCAGCCACCTGGAGTTCCATCTCTCGCAAGGGTCAACATCACCAGACATCGGCCCACAGAAGCAGGTCCCTGCCCATTCACCGCAGCCACCTGGAGTTCCATCTCTCGCAAGGGTCAACATCACCAGACATCGGCCCACAGAAGCAGGTCCCTGCCCATTCACCTACCCACACCAACTGCGACCCCCCCCCCCCCCCCCCTCAGCCCCTCAGCCCCGCGCCTGCGACACGTGAGCGCCTAGCGGTCACATACGCTCACTTGTAGTTAGCAAAAACCAGTTATGAGTTTAGTTTTAGATTACATAACAGGTTATACATAACTAAATGGTACTTGTAGATAGCTATAGCTAATTATGAATCTCTAAATTCAGTTTTAAATAACTAAGCTTAGTAATACGTGATGAAACATATAACACTTCGTCGTAGATAACAAAAAAATGTTCTCGATAACAAATCTTAGTTCGTGATAAAAAGCTTAACTAAAGACAGAAAAATAGTCTTGAAATACACTTACAATAGTCTTGAAAACGGTATTTAGTGAAAGCAAAGATTTTTTTTCTGTTAAAAATTAGAAGAATACAATGTTAGTTAATTTACTTTTACCACAGATAAAATATGCTAATAAACATTACTTCTCCCGAGCTTATATTGGTGTTACCTCTTAGGGTCATCTTGGCAGCGAGCTTTCGTCAAAGCTTGATGAACGACGAACGACGCCGTCGCAGTCAAAGGCACCTGAAATATCATGATAAAATAATATTTATTAAATTTCTTTATTTGCTACGGGTTATATGCCACCGTAACATTATCAAAATCCTATAGTTTATAATCTAACGTTTTTTCCTCTAGTTCGTTTACAAACTATCGATAAATTGTAAACTGTACCGTAACTAACGCGTTACCGTTTTTGTAAATTCTGTGGCAGTTCTCGATCAACATCTGCCATCGGACTATTGCTGTAGCAAATGAAATTATTTAAGATATTTCTGTTACCAATTCTCAATTGATGTTAAGAGACATTTGCTAACTAGCGATCCCGTAGGCCAAACTTAGGCTATCCGTCGTGAAATGAATTTGAACTGTCAATAGGTTTTCCGATCCATCTGTCGTCAATTATTTTGTAATTAATTTTTAAAATATCATCCCCGTGACGTCACAATCTCACACTTTTTGGAGGCATATTTTTTGATGGTGATATAACGGAATTTAGTTAGGACCACAATTATCTCGAAATTAAGACGACCCGAATGGCGGAGTCGGCAGCGACCCTGCCTACGAAGCCAAGGGTTCCGGGTTCGAGTCCCGGTGGGGGCAAATATTTGTTTGACGAGAACGGATGTTTGAACCCTAGTCATGGTTGTTTATCTATCTAAGTATAATATTTATCGATATAAGTATGTGTATCGTTGTCTAGTACCCAAGATACAGGGAATCCTAGTTTGGGGCTAGATCAATGTGTGTAAATAGTGTCCAAGGGATTAATATTATATTATTATTATTATTATTATTATATTATATATTATACTATAATAGTTTTCTCAGTTAGGTACCGTTGATTTTTCATAACATAGCCCCAAACCTTGAGCACAGCGTAGAGGATCTCCGGCGACACGTTGTGCACGCACACCAACAAGCTATCGGCACTCGACACGTACCTTGAGCACAGCGTAGGGGATCTCCGGCGACACGTTGTGCACGCACACCAACAAGCTGTCGGCACTCGACACGTACCTTGAGCACAGCGTAGGGGATCTCCGGCGACACGTTGTGCACGCACACTAACAAGCTGTCTGCACTCGACACGTACCTTGAGCACAGCGTAGGGGATCTCCGGCGACACGTTGTGCACGCACACTAACAAGCTGTTGGCACTCGACACGTACCTTGAGCACAGCGTAGGGGATCTCCGGCGACACGTTGTGCACGCACACTAACAAGCTGTTGGCACTCGACACGTACCTTGAGCACAGCGTAGGGGATCTCCGGCGACACGTTGTGCACGCACACTAACAAGCTGTTGGCACTCGACACGTACCTACCTTGAGCACAGCGTAGGGGATCTCCGGCGACACGTTGTGCACGCACACCAACAAGCTGTCGGCACTCGACACGTACCTTGAGCACAGCGTAGGGGATCTCCGGCGACACGTTGTGCACGCACACCAACAAGCTGTCGGCACTCGACACGTACCTTGAGCACAGCGTAGGGGATCTCCGGCGACACGTTGTGCACGCACACTAACAAGCTGTTGGCACTCGACACGTACCTTGAGCACAGCGTAGGGGATCTCCGGCGACACGTTGTGCACGCACACTAACAAGCTGTCTGCACTCGACACGTACCTTGAGCACAGCGTAGGGGATCTCCGGCGATACGTTGTGCACGCACACTAACAAGCTGTTGGCACTCGACACGTACCTACCTTGAGCACAGCGTAGGGGATCTCCGGCGACACGTTGTGCACGCACACCAACAAGCTGTCGGCACTCGACACGTACCTTGAGCACAGCGTAGGGGATCTCCGGCGACACGTTGTGCACGCACACTAACAAGCTGTCTGCACTCGACACGTACCTTGAGCACAGCGTAGGGGATCTCCGGCGACACGTTGTGCACGCACACTAACAAGCTGTTGGCACTCGACACGTACCTTGAGCACAGCGTAGGGGATCTCCGGCGACACGTTGTGCACGCACACTAACAAGCTGTTGGCACTCGACACGTACCTACCTTGAGCACAGCGTAGGGGATCTCCGGCGACACGTTGTGCACGCACACCAACAAGCTGTCGGCACTCGACACGTACCTTGAGCACAGCGTAGGGGATCTCCGGCGACACGTTGTGCACGCACACTAACAAGCTGTCGGCACTCGACACGTACCTTGAACACAGCGTAAGGGATCTCCGGCGACACGTTGTGCACGCACACCAACAAGCTATCGGCACTCGACACGTACCTTGAGCACAGCGTAGAGGATCTCCGGCGACACGTTGTGCACGGACACTAACAAGCTGTCGGCACTCGACACGTACCTACCTTGAGCACAGCGTAGGGGATCTCCGGCGACACGTTGTGCACGCACACCAACAAGCTGTCGGCACTCGACACGTACCTTGAGCACAGCGTAGGGGATCTCCGGCGACACGTTGTGCACGCACACCAACAAGCTGTCTGCACTCGACACGTACCTTGAGCACAGCGTAGGGGATCTCCGGCGACACGTTGTGCACGCACACCAACAAGCTGTCTGCACTCGACACGTACCTTGAGCACAGCGTAGGGGATCTCCGGCGACACGTTGTGCACGCACACTAACAAGCTGTTGGCACTCGACACGTACCTTGAGCACAGCGTAGGGGATCTCCGGCGACACGTTGTGCACGCACACCAACAAGCTGTCTGCACTCGACACGTACCTTGAGCACAGCGTAGGGGATCTCCGGCGACACGTTGTGCACGCACACCAACAAGCTGTCGGCACTCGACACGTACCTTGAGCACAGCGTAGGGGATCTCCGGCGACACGTTGTGCACGCACACCAACAAGCTGTCGGCACTCGACACGTACCTACCTTGAGCACAGCGTAGGGGATCTCCGGCGACACGTTGTGCACGCACACCAACATGCTGTCGGCACTCGACACGTACCTTGAGCACAGCGTAAGGGATCTCCGGCGACACGTTGTGCACGCACACCAACAAGCTGTCGGCACTCGACACGTACCTACCTTGAGCACAGCGTAAGGGATCTCCGGCGACACGTTGTGCACGCACACAAACAAGCTGTCGGCACTCGACACGTACCTTGAGCACAGCGTAGGGGATCTCCGGCGACACGTTGTGCACGCACACCAACAAGCTGTCTGCACTCGACACGTACCTTGTGCACAGCGTAGGGGATCTCCGGCGACACGTTGTGCACGCACACCAACAAGCTGGCGGCACTCGACACGTACCTTGAGAACAGCGTAGGGGATCGCCGGCGACACGTTGTGCACGCACACCAACAAGCTGTCGGCACTCGACGCGTACCTTGAGCACAGCGTAGGGGATCTCCGGCGACACGTTGTGCACGCACACCAGGAAGCTGTCGGCACTCGACGCGTACCTTGAGCACAGCGTAGGGGATCTCCGGCGACACGTTGTGCACGCACACCAGGAAGCTGTCGGCACTCGACACGTACCTTGAGCACAGCGTAGGGGATCTCCGGCGACACGTTGTGTACGCACACCAGGAAGCTGTCGGCCGGCGCGCGCGCGCACTCCGCGTCCGCGGGGGGCTCGCTGGCCGCGCGCTCCGAACTCGACGACCTGGGGGAGAGACAGCAAGTGTTACTATTACTATTTATTTATTTAGGTAAAACTTAATAATACCAAATTGTCAGTTGTTACAGTAGAAAGACTGCTGATAGAGGAGATATATAGTGGTTCATTAATCTTAGTAAAAAATAATATTAAGGTGAAACAACGGAAAGATATACTTGCCCTTACTGTAGTAAGACAAATAAAGGTATTCTGTGTTGAGTTGGACAGCCATATTATTGTTTGTGTCTACAGACCTCCGAGAGATGAAAAAGGCCATGGCAATATTGAAATATTTGAGAAAATTATGGAGGAAGCCCTCATTAAACTTTGTAACAACAGAAAAAAGTTAATTATTTGTGGCGATCTTAATGTAGATTTGCTTGTAGATACAACAAAGAAACAACGATTAGTAACTCTGTTCAAATAATTTAATTTATGTTTTGTATTTCTAGAGCCGACTAGAATTACACTTACCAGCCAAACTTGCTTAGCTAACGTTTTTTGTGACTGTGTATTCACAGGTATTTTTTTTATTAACTGCTTACCTTCCGATCACAGTGGTCAAACAGTTTTATTCCTAATTGCCAGGAAAAATAACACTGATCCATCATTTTGTAGGCCTATTACATCCCATAGACTAGAGACTTATATGAAAAACTTAGATATAAATTTGCCAGTACCGGATTTTGATGAACCCTAATAAAATCTATTCTGACTTCTTCAATATTATTCAAACAGAATTCGATACAGTTTTTAAATTAAAGAAAGTCAGTGCCACAACGGTAAATCTAAATTTAATGACTGGGCAACATTTGGAATTCGTAAAAGTAGAGCTATCTTGTATGAACTTTATGAACAAAAAACCTTTAACTTTGATATAAAATTTCATGACTATGTTAAAAAATATACCAAAATCTTTCAAGTTGGTTTGTAGAACTGCAAAAACTTTAAATATTAATATAAAGTTACAAAATTCAAATAATAGAATGAAAAAGGTTTGGCAAATCATAAACCGTGAAACTGGTAAAATTATACCAAGGGACAATGATTTCTTCTTAAAGATAGGTGATAATGTTGTTAAATCCAACGCTGAGGTAGAACGAGCTTTTGAAACATTCTTCACCAATGTACCCTTACTCACAACAGAGCGTCTAAATTCGTCTCCATATGAAGCAGAGACTGTTAAAAAACAGTACTTGCATCAGTAATGTAGATTTTAAATTTCATCATGTATATCCCCAGGATATTGTCAAACGTATAGATTACTTAACTTAAAACATACTGAAGACCTGTGGGGTATGTCAGTCAAAGTCATTAGTTCAATAATACTAGTTATAGCCCCACACCTAGCTTATATATTTAATAAATGTGTTGACGATGGAGCTTTCCCAGACCTCATGAAACACAGTAAACTGATACCTCTGTTCAAGTCGGGAGATAAGGGTGGTCCTTCAAATTTCAGACCAATATCTGTTCTTCCAGCACTAAGTAAAATTTTTTAAAAGATTACACTCAATCAAAGGCTCTCACAATTCAACCGTACAAAACAACTCCACGTTAAAGAATACGGTTTCACTATGGATAAATCGACTATTATTTTGCATGGGAAGCCGCACAGAATGCTATCGGTGGTTTTTGCGATCGGTCGAAAGCATTTGATTGTGTTGATCATGATACGATACTAATGAAATGAAATCATTGCGGGGTTGGATCTACTAAGATCATAGCTAAGCAAAATAATTCAACAGGCAGAAGTCAACGGCGTTAAACCTGATGGCTCGGGAGTAAAAATTGGCGTTCCACAAGGTTTCATATTAGGCCCTTTCTTATTCCTGGTATATATTAACGATATGCCTTTCATGGTGGAGAAGTTGACTGACATAGTGTTGTTTGCTGATAACTTCACTGGTCTTCAAAATTAAAAGACAAAAAGAAGATTTTGATAATGTTAATGAAGTATTGTCTTTAACCGTGAATTGGTTCACAGTTAATAATTTATTGTTAAATGCTGGAAAACCAAATGTATCTAATTCTCACTTCCAAATGTCAGACAAGTTGAGACCAGTTTAGTGTTAGACAACAGCACGTTAGAATTAGGAAATGATAAAGTTTCTTGGAATAACCATTGATAGCAAATTGCAGTGGGGACCCCACATAGCTAAATTAGCTGGTAAGTTAAGTTCAGCGGCTTACGCTGTTAGGAACATCAGACAAAACACGGATGTGGCTACATCTAGGCTAGTACATTTTAGTTACTTTCATAGTGTCATGTCCTATGGTATCGTGGGGGAAAGCAGCGGATATTCAAACTATGTTATTTTACAGAAAAGAGCTATTCGAGCAATTTATAATTTAAAACGCACAGACTCCTTAAGGGAGTATTTTAAATAAATTGGCATACTAACTGTAGCTAGTTAATTTATTTTCGAAAATATCATGTATGTACGCAAGAACCTTACAACATTTTCTAAACTTAGCGATAGCTTTAATATTAACCAAAGAAATAATCAGAGACTACTTGCGCCCCGGTTTAGACTCGCGAAGGTTAGCAATTCTTTCAAGGGTCAGTGCATTCTCTACTACAACAAGATACCTCTGGAGATTTTGAAATTGCCATTTGAGCAATTTAAAAACCATGGTCAAGCGGCTTTGTCGAAAAAGGGATATTACAATGTTCAAGATTACTTAAATGACGGGACTGTATGGGGTTAATCTGGCTCAACACAGACCTTGCTGTTAATAATTTTGTATTTATTTATTCCAGCTTATTAATTATGATAATGATATATACAAGGTGGGCCAAAAGAAGTCATACGATGTTGTTTGGCTCTCTTTTTTTTTCTAAATGAAAAACCACGATTATGTTTTTTGAATATGTTTATTTGAACCTTTAGAATTTTATTGGTCAACTCGAGAAGATTATACCGGCCAAATGGGCGCCGTCACAATTGATTGCCATACGGGCTCGTTTTGTGGCATTTTTCATCACTTCGGCGAGAACTTCGGGCGACAGATTCTCGCACTCGTGTCGAATGTTGTCCTTGAGGGCTTCCAGAGTCTCGGGCTTGTTCACGTAAACACGGGACTTCAAAAAACCCCACAAAAAAAAGTCCGGAACGCTTAAATCGGGCGATCTTGCGGGCCAGTGCAAATCGCCAAAACGAGATATGAGGCGACCCGGGAACGCTGCCTTCAGACTATCGGTTGTGGCTCGCGCAGTGTGTGCCGTTGCTGCGTCCTGTTGGAACCACATGTCCTCCAGTCCTAATTCGTCCAATTGCGGCAGAAAAAACTCGGTCAACATGGCCCTATAGCGCGCACCGTCCACTGTTGTCGTTTGGCCAACGGCATTCTCGAAAAAAAATGGCCCGACGACTATTCCAGCGTGAACAGCGCACCATGCAGTCACTTTGAGCGTGTGTAATGGCTCCTCGTGCATCACTCGTGGATTTTCGGTGCCCCAGAAGCGATAGTTTTGTTTGTTCACGTACCCGCTGAGGTGGAAATGAGCCTCATCGCTCATTATGATTTTGGTCGAAAAATCGTCCACTTCTTCGTCGAGATTGAGGATGGCTTGTGCGTAGGTTACGCGCGTTTGGCGGTCAGCAGGCAGCAGCTGATGCACGGACTGGACTTTGTACGGGAACATGCGCAGGTCTTTGACCAAAATTCGCCTTAGGGACGTCCGGCTGATGGCTAATTGCGTGGCACGGCGTCTGGTCGATGTTTCCGGCGACAGCTCGACATCCTCGGCAACAGCGGCGATATTCTCGGCGGAACGGGCGCTCCGGGGCCGGCCACTCTTGGCAACGTCTCGTGTGATCCCATACTCTTCAAGGTTGGTGGCCAAACGGCGCAGTGCTTGCGCAGTCGGTGTCGGACGGCCGGGGAATCGGCGACGGATGCGCCAACACCACAAACGAATTGTTACGTAAAGAAATAGACACAATAATTCCGCGTTATTTGGGAGTGTATCGCTCCATGGCTTGTTCACTTATATTCTGCATCTGTCTAGTCCACAAATGTCAAAACAGATTTGACATTGGCGGCCATTCGCAAAAATGCGAGCATCTTCCAATAGGGTGATTTCTTTTGGCCCACCTTGTATATATGTATATTTTAGATCTAAAAATCAATCTTTGGGAGTTTCTACGCCCTGCTCTCCCACAGTGGTTCAATGTAGAGAAGTGGCAAAAAATGACGATGGCTTAGTATAAGTAAATATTTAAAGTAATAAAGACATTTGGAATTTGGAATTGGGCTAGTGTACCAGGCACGGCTGCTAGGGTCACTCACCATATGCTAATAAACAAGGCACGGCTGCAAGGATCACTCAGCAATGCTAGTGAGCCAGGTGCGGTTGCTAGGATCACAGGCACCTAAGGTCACTCACCAGATGCCAGTGAGCCAGGCGCGGCTACTAGGATCGCAGGCGCGGTTGGTATGATCAATCACCGAGTGCTACCGAGAAGGGCGCGGGTGCTAGGGTCACTCACCTGATGCTAGTAAGCCAGGCGCGACTGCTAGGGTCATCTCCGACCCGCTTTAGGAGCAGTCTGCTGCCGGCGCGCGCTGAGGCCGCTCGTAACACCTTCTCGTGTGGACCCAACACCCTCTGAGGAAGAAAGAGACAGAGTCAAAAACAAGGTAATAACAGGCCATAGAACTAAAGTACATTCGCTAAGATACGGACGCATCGCCTGAGCGCGTGCCGCCTGTAGTCAAAGGATAGATATTCTCAACTCAACAACCCTTAAAACATGAATATCCCTTTCTGTTTCATCCTGTAGACGGAAGTTCTGTTTAAAATTAACTTTTTAAGACAATCGGAGACAAAAAGCTGTTCTGGGGGGTTGCCATAATTAACTTACCTTACCTTTTCAACTGACATCAACTTCTAATAACCACATTTGCGTGCGGGTGTTCGATACTATCTAAGCGAGTTTACTTTACACTTGTAATCGAAAACCGCGGGGCGTCATAACTTAACAAACGAGAAACGAGATTTTTTTTTCTTTACTTATTTCTGTCCATCAGATACAGTCCGTTGACAGAGAGACCGACGGACGGACAGCAAAGGCTTGGATACAGAGCCCCTCTCCTTTGGCACCCTCAGGGTACGAAACCATAACGATAGTTAAAAATAAATCATTTAGATTATCATTAGAGATCGGATACATATTTAGCGGCAATATAAATTTATGTTTTTTTTTAAATAAATCCGGGGTTGCCCTGAAATCCGGGAATGCATATTTATTATTATTATAATTATATTATTACGAGGGAGGCCAAAACAACGCGCGCGCACACACACACACACACACACACACAAGTGTACAGTAATAACACCTATACAATACAAATGCATGCGCACGAGACGTGTTTGTTGCATCGTATATAAAAGCTTGCTCAGGCACGTAAGCTCTGTTTATTCTTAGTTAATGAACGCTTGTACCGCCATCTTTCCTAAATTAAACGCACCACCACGATACTAACTTTACCAGAAAAAACTTTTGAACTAGTAGCTCTATCTAGCAAAATACATTTAAACTAAAAATCGAATTATGCTTCAAAGTACTACGGTTGTCTGTCCTCTCGTATTGTTGATCTATGTTATTAGTCAGGCTCACTTTGAAGTTGGCGAAAAGATTTCGATACATCAACTTGAGCTATCAGGATTTATCTCACAGATACAGAATTTCACATTTATATACAAGCACATACATTGCTTCTGGCTCCACACCAGCATATCCTGTGTCGTGGGAACCAGAAACAGCGACATCACATATAAACATCCAAGACCTGTTTTTTTTTTACTTTATCTCCAGCCGGGGATCGAACCCGGGACCTCTCGCATGGTAGGCAATGCCGAGCCACTACCGCCATGCCCCAGAGGTCGTCAAGAGAAGAATAGAGTTCCGGAGCTCTCGGACTTCAGGCTGTCAGTTTAGTTAGTTAGTTAGTTTGTTTGGGGAGGACGTGCTCCCTGGGTAGTGCTAACGAGCAAAAACATCAATACGCTAATTTCCAGTATCTTTATCATGTAAAGATATATACGATCTTTAATTGCTTTTGAAAAATTGACCAATTCCGACAGAAACTTTATTTTATGGCGACTTTTCTGTTCTGTTCTAATTGGACAAATTTTAAAAGCTATTGAAATTCATCCTTGGTTTGCCCGGAAGAAATCACTTTTTACAGATAAGCTCGCCTTTATACACTTAGTTTCTATTTTGATGTATCTGTATTTTCCGTTTTTGTGCAATGAAGTACAAGTTAACAAGTACATTTCTAGATGACAGAATTCCATGAAAAGTCTACAGGTTCTCGAAATTGTGATATTTCAGTCGCGAAATTAGCCTCAATTTAATAATAATAAGTTAGATTAAAAAACTAAAAAAAACACACATGCATTTGTCACGTTAAAACAAATCAAACTAGTCCAAACTCGAGGGGTTTACTAGGACCCGTTGAAGAGTTCCACTATCCACCTTCAGATCCCATCATCAGATCAGCTCGAAACCCTCACCAATCCATCAACTCCTCACCAACATTCCCCCACTGCTGGGTATAGGCCTCGTCTTCACCACGCCACCCACTCCGGTCCTGGGCCTCCCGCATCCCCTGCCTGCCCGCTATGGCGATGACGTCACCCGTCCACATGGCTGCTGGTCTGCCGACTGGTCGTCGTGCGGTTCTGGGCAGCCACTCTGTAACCGCTGTGGTCCACCTTCCGTCACCTGCCCTTGCCAAGTGTCCTGCCCACCCCCACTTCCGTCTCGTGATTCGCTCGCCGACATCGACGAGCTTAGTACGACAACTTATTTCTGTATTGCGAATACGATCCCGAAGTCTTATGCCTAGCATGGAACGCTCCATGGCCCTTTGTGCGACTTTAATTTGGTGCATATTCGCCTTGGTCAGCGTCCATGTTTCGGCACCGTATCTAAGTGTGGGTGGGGACACATTGGTTGTAAACCCTGGCCTTCAGGTTCTGCGGGGTCTTGGACGTGAAGACGTCTTTAAGCTTTCCAAACTCGGTAGGATTGCGTTATTTTATCACAGAGTTCCTGTGACCACCACCCGGCTCCATCATCAGATCAGCTCGATACCCTCACTACTGAGAGCAATTTGTCGTGTTAAACCAAATCAATCGAGTCCGAACTCGAGGGGTTTACTCGGAGCCGTGAAGAGTTCCACTATCCACCTTCAGGTCCCACCATCAGATCAGCTCGATACCCTCACTACTGAGAGCAATTTGTCGTGTTAAACCAAATCAATCGAGTCCGAACTCGAGGGGTTTACTCGGAGCCGTGAAGAGTTCCACTATCCACCTTCAGGTCCCACCATCAGATCAGCTCGATACCCTCACTACTAATAGCGATTTGTCGTGTTAAACCAAATCAATCGAGTCCGAACTCGAGGGGTTTACTCGGAGCCGTGAAGAGTTCCACTATCCACCTTCAGGTCCCACCATCAGATCAGCTCGATACCCTCACTACTGAGAGCAATTTGTCGTGTTAAACCAAATCAATCGAGTCCGAACTCGAGGGGTTTACTCGGAGCCGTGAAGAGTTCCACTATCCACCTTCAGGTCCCATCATCAGATCAGCTCGATACCCTCACCAATCCATCAACTAATCACAGAGACGATTCTAAAGAGCCCAAACTCGGTAGGATTGCTTTATTTTATGACAGAGTTCCTGTAACCACCATCCGGCTCCATCATCAGAACAGCTCGATGGTATCATCATATTGCATTGTCATCGAACTTACACAATTATTCCAAATTTTAGCTCAACCCAAACCGGGATGTGGGTCAAATATAACTTGCAAGATTTGTTTAAATCATTACTTCCTAAGTTACAGGTGAATCTAATAAAAGCGTGTTAAAAACAAGACGTAGAAGTAGAAATGAGTTTTGTAGAGGCGGCCTTACCTGCGTGGGCGCACGCGACGACACCTCCTCGACCAGCACGTACGAGCCTCGCGGCGACCGGCACGCGCCCGCCTTCGACAGACACTGCGCGATCGCCTGCCAACATGACACGCAAACATTTACCCACACTAGGATACATGTTGTCCTGCGAAACCAGAAACGTCACAAACATGCAAACCAGGGGATATTTTTGTTCCTGTCTGGCCTCTCCCTCGGCAAGCCTTCACAACACGCCTGGAATAAATCTCTGCTACCTCAATATTCATAAAGATGCTGGTGCATAGGCGGCCGCTACTTCAGCCGACGCGAGTGAGCGAGACAGCGAGCGTAGAGGGTAGGTTACGGGTTAGTAGGCACCATTACGGGTTATAAGCCGACCAAATTAAAAAGTCTATTTTAAAATCTTAAAGGCACTAATATCTTCCATCAGATCACATGGTGGAACTGGAGAGTACATTTATCAATAGATTCATTATTTATTTTGATTGACAAATAAATCTCTATATATTTTTTGGAAGCCAAATTTGTGTGAGGCGCGAAAATAATTTTGGACCTAGCCGGTGTTCTGGACATGCAGTAGGAGCAGCTCTACCAGATAACACACCGTGAGTGACCTGCGTGGACCTGGAAATAGCTAGCACTAGATGATTTACCCGCGCCATACCCTTTCAGGGCTTTAAATACCAACTATATCCAGCTGTTTTTGTTCTTAGTCACCAACTAATATCCAGGTCCGGCAAGGCCACTTAGGATATGCCATCTGGTAAAGTAATCTCTGACGCATGTTTCAGAATACCATCCATGTCCAAAAGTTATTCGGGCCTTACACACATTGGGATTCAACTTTTAATGGTAAAACATATTTTTCAATCTAAATCCCTACAATTTATACCGAATAAATAACGAACATTGATTGATAAATACACAGTCAGGTCATAAGTTCTGTCACACAATAAAAACTTTTGAATTTAGAACGCTGGCCACAAAAAAGTTTATTGAATTCGAATTTCGAATTTTTCATGAAAATAAAAATGTGTACTTTTTAGAATTTTCCTCATTTTTAAATATGGAGTGGACACTTAAAGAAGACCATGTCGCAGTTATTGCGTTGCATCGTTGCGGTTACGCGCCAATTCAGATTTTCGATTTACTGAAAAATTTGAATATAACCAAAAGATTCGTTTATCGTACCATAAAACGATACAATGAAGACTTTAGTGTAGATGACAGGTCAAGAAGTGGTCGCCCTCGCTCTGTTAGGACTCCAGCAGTGATAAAAGCTGTGAAGGCGCGAATTCAAAGAAATCCCATACGTAAGCAGAAACTGTTGGCCCTTCAGATGGGGTTAAGCAGGACCACGGTGAAAAGGGTGTTAAATGAAGACTTAGGGCTTAGGGCATATCGAAGAAAAACAGGACATCGTTTGGATGCTCGTTTAATGGACCTGAGACTGAAGAGATGCCGCGCTTTGTTGAAGCGGTACGCGGGAAAAAAGCATCGGGAAATTCTTTTTTCGGATGAAAAAATTTTCACCGTGGAAGAGAGCTACAACAAACAAAATGATAAGGTGTACGCACACAGCAGTGAAGAAGCGAGCAACCGTATTCCGCGTGTCCAACGAGGTCATTTTCCATCCTCGCTCATGGTTTGGTTGGGATTCTCTTATTGGGGCTTAACTGAGGTACATTTTTGTGAGAAAGGCGTAAAAACGAATGCAGTTGCGTATCAAAATTCAGTCCTCAAGAACCTTGTGGAACCTGTTTCTCATACCATGTTTAATAACAGGCACTGGGTATTCCAACAAGATTCTGCGCCAGCTCATAGAGCGAAAAGCACACAAGACTGGCTGGCGGCGCGTGAAATCGACTTCATCCGGCACGAAGACTGGCCCTCCTCCAGTCCAGATTTGAGTCCGTTAGATTACAAGATATGGCAACACTTGGAGGAAAAGGCCTGCTCAAAGCCTCATCCTGATTTGGAGTCACTCAAGGTATCCTTGATTAAGGCAGCCGCCGATATTGACATGGACCTCGTTCGTGCTGCGATAGACGACTGGCCGCGCAGAATAAAGGCCTGTATTCAAAATCGCGGGGGTCATTTTGAATAAACTTTATTACCATAAGAATCTATGTTTTATTAAGTTCATTTTGCTATATAAATGATTACATAAATAATAAACATGTGTAAATTATTTCATATTGCACATGTGACAGAACTTATGACCTGACTATATAGTATATCTTTTAGCATTCTCCAGGACGTCGCGGTAATTTGAATGCAGATTTTAGTACCTTTTTGTATTTTTCAATAAGTTTTGATACCGGACTTTTTAATTTGGTCGAGTTATAAAAATGCTAACTTCACACGGTCCGCCGTCTCCCGACGTCGGCAGGCACAACCTGGCACCGCTACAGTAATCAATAATAATTTATTCAGGTATAAGACATGAAGGTACATAGTCATATGGCTCCCTGTCTCCTAAGCTAGGTTCATTACCTGTATTTCAGGGGGCAGGGCTCTTCCATTATTTGATCCTTTACCTTATTAAACTTATAACTTATAACTTCCATACTAATTAGCTAATTAATAAATCTCAAAAATAATTTACAAAATGGGTAATAGGATATGTATGTAAAGTGTAAATGTGAGTGTGTCTGAGGAGGACGATTGGGAAAGAATGAGGGATGTGGGTTATGTGAGTATGTTTCATTGGGGTTTCGTTACCAAGTTAATCTATAGGTATGAGACTATATGAATTTTCTGTTAGGCACACAAAATGATTTAAAAAATAGTTGGGATTAGCGTCCTACCTCACTGGAAGTCGTATTCTGCGTCACTTTGAGTATCTCGTAGGGCTCGTGCCTCGACACCGCGTACACGACCAGGAAGTGTATCTTCCGTCCCTCTCGCTCCTGCGCGTCGAGGTCGCCCCTCCCGCTCTCACCCGCCAGCTCCTCCGAGCAGCGGGAGAAGATGAGCAGAGACGCCATGTTCAGCGGCTGGTTGGTAGGGGAACTGGAAATGGAGACAGAGGGGGAGAAAATAAATGGCTAGTAAATACAAGAGATTAAATAATCAAAAATACTAATTTGCACAGCAAAAAAGGATCAGCAAAAACACTTTTTATGTTTAAATAATTCATGTTTACTCAAGTTTATGTTTTAAGTATTTTTAGTCGACGACCCGAATGGCCGAGTCGGCAGTGACCCTGCCTACGAAGCCAAGGGTCCCGGGTTCGAGTCCCGGTGGGGGCAAATATTTGTTTGATGAGAACGGATGTTTGTACCCTAGTCATGGTTGTTTATCTATCTAAGTATAATATTTATCTATATAAGTATGTGTATCGCTGTCTAGTACCCAAGATACAGGGAATCCTAGTTTGGGGCTGGATCAATGTGTGTCAATAGTGTCCAAGGTATAAATATTAAACTGCACATCAAAAATACTGATTTGCACAGCAAATATCAGGGCAAAATGCTGCGGTAGCTTAGGTAAAGGGTAAAGGGGGTGAGCGAAGCGAAGCCCCCTTTATCCTTCGTGTTAGGTTGAACATGTAAAACAACAAAAAATACTTAAAACATAAATTTAAGTATACATAGAATATTTAAAACATAAAAGTGTTTTTGCTGATCCTTTTTTGCTGCGCAAATCAGTATTTTTGATGTGAGATTAAATACTAGCCATTTTATTATAGTATTTCATGTGACTGACACATAATGGAGGGCATTAAAAGGCGAGTTTCATAATAATGTCACTCGAGAATTTTAATGACTAATTATGTACAGTTAAATACACTAGTTTATCTACACACATATCATAAGCTCTCTTTGATATGTTCAGGAACCGCATTTTCGACCGGCATGGTGGCATTGCTCATTGCTCTGCAGTTGTTTAGCTTGTTCAGTAGTACCAACTTTCCAGACAAACTAGGGGCGGCACGCAGGCAGGCGGCGGCGTTCGAAATTTGAATGTCATAATATGTCGAAATATTGAAACATTATAGTCATAATGTATAATTTTTAGATAAGAAATGAGTTTTTACCAAATAGTTTCACATTAAGCTGGTCGTAACGTGCGTTTTTTTGACGCAGTAAAGATTGGTTAAGATACGTGTGTAGATAAACTAAATTTTATACTAAAAAGACAACATTTGACTATGACGCACATGCTAGTATTTCATAGAACTCGTGAACTAAATTACCTTTTTGACAGTTCCTAAAAAGTATCTAATTTGACTAGCAGTGAAATTTTTACCAATGACTAGACTATTTGACACGAGCTGACTTTTATTGCGACTTTTTTGTGGGAGAAAGCAGTGGATACTCAAAACTATTTTTATATTACAGAAAATTTGCTATACGGGCAATTTATAATTTAAAACGCGCAGACTCCCTAATAGACCTTTTAAAGAAATTGACATACTGACTGTAGCTAGTCAATTTATATTCGAAAATATAATGTATTTATGCAGACTGTCTTGTAGCAACTTGTCGGTAGCCGGAGCGACTGCAGTGGTACCACTCATTGGGACAGCATATAGTTAGTATCTAACGTGTTTATTTGTTATTTGATGAAGAAACCAAATTTAAATTTACTTTATCTACACACGTATCATAAACCCTCTTTACTGCGTTCAAAAACCGCACGTTACGATCAGCATTATGTTAAACTACTTGGTAAAAACTCGTTTCGTATCTGGAAAACTACACATAATGGTCATTATGTGTAGTTTTTCTACATATAATGACATTCAAATTTCGAACGCCGACGCCCACGCGCGTGCCGTCCCTAGTTTGTCTCTGAAGTTGGTACTGACATTCAAATTTCAAACGCCGACGCCCGCCTGCGTGAAGTTGGTACTACAGAACAAGCTAAACAATTGCAGAACCACAATGCCGGTCAAACATGCGGTTCCTGAACACATCAAAGAGAGCTTATGATATGTGTGTAGATAAACTAGTGTATGTAACTGTACATAATTAGGCATTAAAACTCTAGAGTGATATTATTATGAAACTCGCCTTCGGCTCGTTTCATAAACCCTCTCTCGAGTTTTAATGCCCTCTGTTCGATTCCAAATCGATATTCGATCGATGGTTTCTGAACGGTCATTTTAATTTGACGTTAGCTGTCAATCTGGCAGTTTTTGACAACTGACAGACGAAAGCCCTCGCAATGTAAACGCGTTTTGATTAGGGTGTTGAAATTAAATCGCAGGGCATCTGGAATGTATTCGGGATTCCCTCAGGATTGTTAATATAGCTGAGTGTGTTGTTGTCTCTCGAACCAGATAAAGTTCAGATTTTCGTGCCCGATTTGTATTTACCACGTAGAACATAACCTGTGTTGGAACACTGTGCTCATTGAAGCTGGCCCGCCAGTCATACCTGGTTGGCTGAAGAACCTGTCTACCAAGAAGAGCCTAGGGTGCACCCGGGCCTTGCAGAGAGACAGGAGGTTGACGGGACCGAAGCACAGACCAGGTTAGATCTACCCCACATAACTTCAGCTCGGTGAATCGCCGACGTTCATCACTTCTTGGCACCTGATCGTCACGATACCTCGTAGCTCATGGGCCCCTACGAGGCCATTAGGTGCTGAGAAGCCTGAACACCCTCCATTATGCAGCAGTCACATAAACTACTATTATCTTACAATTGGTCTTTAGATGGGTATTCTCCCGATTTGGGCATGACAGATTGTAATTAGTGCAATTAGGCAGTTATTGACAAAACGGTTTAGAAGCGTGCCATAGCTCTAAGAGACATTAGAAGATCACTGGCGTGTCACTGACCGCAGCCTGACGTGTCGGTAGCCTGGCCGGAGCGACTGTAGAGGTATCACACGTTGCGAGAGCATGTAGTTAGTATCTGCGTCGTACACTTCGAAGCGCACAAACGCCAGCTCGGGGAAGTTCACCTGAAACATAAACATCTGTTTGTTCACATACTAGTCGCCCGCGACGTGATTTCGCAGCGCGCGTTCATGGAAGGTATTCTCACATTCTTATGATTTCCGCTCAGAACTCACGCCTCAGTTTAACGAACCTCTTTGCGTAGGAAAAAAAATGCAGTAAGCATCGAGAAACTAAGCCAGGCGGCATAAACTGTCAGTGACTCTTATTACAAGGACATAAGGTTACTTTTATCTGAACTCGAACACTTCTTCTGTCTGGTGATTATTCCTGCTTGAACCAAAGTTCGCTAACTTCAGGATAATTTCAAGCAAATTTTTATTTGAATTTGAAAGGAATATGTCGAGAGAGACTCAAATACCTTTATTCCTCTGTACATAAGTGTCACAATAAAACTCGATACAAACAAACAAAAACACGTATCAGAAACCCTCTTTACTGCGTCCAAAAACCGCACGTTACGACCAGAATAATGTTATACTACTTGGTAAAAACTCATTTCTTATCTGAATATTGATATTTTATGATCAAAATGTATCAATTTTCATCATATTATGATATTCAAATTTCGAACGCCGACGCCAGCCTGCGTGCCGCCCCTAGTTTTTCTGTGAAGTTGGCACTATTGAACAAGTTAAAAAAGTGCCGAGCAATGATCAATAATAATAATAATAATAATAAAATCTTTTATTTCAGGTGATAACACCCATAGAATTTCAAATTACAAATTAAAATGAATACAATACAATTACAATTAAAATGAATAATTAAAATTAAAATTAAAATGATGCAAAAGCAATTACAATATAAAAAAATGGTGCAATAGCAATTATTGTCAAGATTATAAATAAGCATTATTGTACAGCACATTTAATCATTTTCTGTTCCCAACGTGGTGCACGGCATTCCAATGCTGGAAAAATGGGCCACTCGTGCTCTCCATAATAGTATTTATTATACTATTATTTGAAGCACGCAGCCTGCCCCAGAATGATGCGATCCTCGACCTGATCATTGCGTAGAAATCAGGGACCCTGGCGTCCGCAAACATCGACGATGCACTGCAGTATCTCGGGAGACGCATAAGTATTCGAAATGCATCGTTGTACTGAACCCGCAAGGTATTATAGGCACGTTGGGTGTAATGAAGCCAGAGCTGACTGGTATAGAAGCTCTGGCAGAACGCCTTAAAGAGAGTAATTTTAACTTCGTCAGTACAACGAGCAAATCTACGTGCTATCATGTTGCAGCGCACGGCCAGGGCCCTGCGCTCCCGCTCAATGTCGACATCATCCCGCATGTCCCCTGTAAGGATATGGCCAAGGTATCTGAACTGCTCCACAACCCGCACCGGCGAGCCCTGCAACAACAGAGGAGGTATCCTCTCAGGGCCCTTCCCCGATCTGAATACCATCATTTCGGTCTTTTTCGCATTATATTTTAATCCATGCACTTCGGCATAGCGAGTGCATAGGGCTAAAAGTCGCTCAAGACCCTCGATCGAGGGACTGAGGAGCACCATGTCGTCTGCGTAACTCAGATTTTTAACACACACATTACCAATATGACAGCCGACCCTGGTGCCCCTCAGGCCCACGATCAAGTCATTCACGTACAGGTTGAACAGATCGGGGGAGGTGAGCCCACCCTGACGTACTCCACATTCTAACCTATACTCATTAGAAGTGGTGTCGCCCCATCTCACGGCATTAGTTTGATTTCCGTACCAGTATCTCAACAGATTCACTACTTTTGGGTATATTTGGGCCCGCTGGAGTTTTTCCCATAGTAGATCATAATTTACTAGGTCAAAAGCTCTGCTTAAGTCCAGGAAACAAGCATACACAGATGTATCCCTGCTGGTGTAATATCGGACGGTATGTTTTAAAGTAAAAATAGCGGAATCTGTCGAGAGTCCGGGACGGAAACCAAACTGTGCATCGTCAATACGCAACCTACTTGTCAGTGCCGGCTGCAGAAGACGCTCAAACACCTTGCCCACAATAGTACCTAATGATATAGGCCTATAGTTGTTAAGAGTTGACATATCCCAAGTTTTATTCTTAGGAACCGGAACCACGACAGTTTTCATCAGATCGTTAGGAAGATAACCGTGGTTTATGCAAGCATTGAACAGAGCAGCCAACACACGATATACTTTGTCACCCGCAAACAGTAGGTGCTCGACACTGAGCCCATCGAACCCCGGCGACTTGCCGCGAACCATCTGCCTGACCACCTGAGCCACGTCCATCGCCGTAAAGTTGATGACGTCACTCCTGTCGGTCCCCGCGCCCGGCGCGCCGCACGCCGCTGGCACCGGTGTCGCGGGCGCATCAGCGCCAAGCGCCCCCCCCGCCCCACCGTGAATCGCGGCCGGCGGCGGCGGTGGCGGCGGGTCCACCTTGAAATGTCTAGCAAACAGTTCTACAATACCATCAGGATCTTGACATCCTTCTATACTCGCTGGTACACTAGTCTTGTAGTTTAGTTTCTTAGTGGCATTCCAAAAATTCGGAAAGTTCTTACTTTTTCTACTAACAGCTAATATATCCATCTTTATGTTTTCTTCATTAGCTTGACACCACTTTAGTTTGTTCTTAAATATCTTACGTGTCGCACACATTTTGTCATATGTATCCCCTACTTTAGGTCTACCACTATTCAACCAAATTCGGTACCATAGTCTCGCGTGTTGATGACTGCTCTGCACATGGTAGTTCCATCCTAGTATCTGCCTAGCCTTTTTCCGGCCACCACACCGGGACACAGACGAACAAATAGCTGCATTCTGTAAAGTTTTTGCTATCACAGTATAAAATTCATCAATTAAATATAAATGTCGTTTACAGTTAAAAATATCACAGTCATTACAGTCGGTTTTATATGTAACATTATCTAAATTCTTATCACAGATATTCAAGTATTGTTCCGTTTGTTCAGAGCTACGAACGCCCCATCTTACTTTTTTCATTAGGTCATCCTTAACACTAACACTTTTCGCTACTGCGCCACCCGGTAATATACATTCAACGGAGAGTGGCAAATGATCGGACCACTTAACATCATACTTTACGACAGCAGACAGCACCGAGGCACGCGCCGCCTGTGTGACTATACAATGGTCGAGCCAGCTGGTCGTCCCATGCGCCGCACTCACACATATATAAGTGTCCGAGTCAACACCAAAAATATCTATGTCGGCACAGGTCATTTGTTGCTCCGAGCAAAAAGATAACAGTTCCGCACCAAAACTCTTACTACTACTCTTATAGGACAACAGAGAGTAACTCTGGCAGTAATATTAATATTTGTATAAATATACCTTCATCTTGCCCATTAAATCAAGTTACTAGTAATGAAAAATGTAAAAGTAAGAATATTTTAAACGTGGTTCATCAAAATATACAGGGCATGTTAAGTAAAGAACTGGAAATTGAGTTATTCATGAACTGTAATAATATTGATATTTTATGTATAACAGAGCACTTTTTAAAGAGTTATCAGTTCATGTTCAACTTTAATAACCACCACGTTGCTAGTTCGTTCAACAGAAAAACAGCTGATCGCGGTGGCTCCTTAATACTTGTAAATAATAGTTTTAAATATAAGGAACGAGTTGACATAGTGAGCCTGTCTGTTGAGCGTACCATGGAAATAGCCTGTATTGAACTTGAACAACTTATTGTAATGAGCGTATACAGACCACCAGATTCATCCTTTGATTTATTCGAAAAGAAAATGGATGAAGTGTTGATTAAAATCAGCGATAAAAACAAATTTTTTATAATTTGTGGTGATTTTAATGTTAATCTGTTAGAGGATAATAATATTTGTACTAGATTAAAATCTTTATTTTTATGTCACAACATGAACTATCTGTTTTTGGAGCCTACTAGAATTACTGCAACATCTGCTACCTGCATTGACAATATATTTACTAACATTACGCCCATTTTCAAATCGGTCATCAATAAATTAACCTCTGATCACTCTGGTCAGATAGGTATATTCAATATTAAAATAAAAAAGGACCAAAAAGAGGATATTACATGTGTGCCCGTTAGTGACACTCGGCTTGAACACTACAGGAATAATATTTTAGATAAACTATGGGAAATACCATACAGTGACGATCCAAATTTGTTGTACAACTCAGTATTTAACCTTGTCAAAAATGAATATGATACGGTATTTAAATCAAAAACTATAAAAGTTAATAACAAAGCTTTGTTTAGTGATTGGGCGACAGTTGGAATTCATAGGAGCAGACGAAGATTATATGAACTCTATGAAGAGAAATCATATAACAAAAATACGGCCTTTCTAGATTATGTTCGTAGTTATTCAAAAATGTTTAAACGCGTTTGTGCCGTAGCTAAATCTAATTTCATTAAAAACAAAATTGAATCTAGTAGCAATGTAATGAAAACGACTTGGCAAATTATAAACAGAGAGACTGGAAAGGCCAAAGCTACACATAATAACTTCAAGCTTAAGATAGATAATCAATTGCTAAGTACAGACCTAGAAGTAGCAAAAGCTTTCGAAAATTTCTTTACGGACATTCCAGTTTCAACAACCAAGTCTTTAAATTCATCTCCCGCTGCTGCTGAATCTATACTTAAACAAAACTTTGAGGAATGTAAAACAGATTTTAAATTTAGGCACGTAAATAATGAAGACATTGTAAAAGCGTTTAAATCCCTGGAAATGAAAAAGACAGCTGACGCCCATGGTCTATCAGTAAAAATTATTAGTTCCATTGTAGATTGTATTGCACCTCACCTTTGTTGTATATTTAATCAATGTATAGATAGTGGTGTGTTTCCTGACTTGATGAAACTAAGTAAAGTTATACCTTTATTCAAAGCTGGTAGTACATCAGACCCCACCAATTTTAGACCCATATCGATACTATCAACGCTTAGCAAAATATTTGAAAAACTCATACTTAATCAATTGCAAAGTCATTTTTATCTCAATAATTTAATTCATATTGCTCAGTTTGGTTTCACAAAGGGTCGTTCAACAGCCGATGCTGGTGTTGAACTATACGACAATATTTTTGATGCCTGGGAAGACGCAATGGATGCAATAGGTGTCTTCTGCGATCTATCCAAGGCTTTTGATTGCGTCCATCATGACACTCTTGTCAGGAAGTTACGCCATTATGGTGTAAAAGATCAGGCACTTGGCCTTCTGGAGTCATATCTAACAGATAGGGTTCAGATGGCCGATGTTAATGGGAAAAGATCACCTGGGTCTTCAATAAGTATGGGCGTACCGCAAGGTTCAATTCTTGGTCCTTTCTTGTTTTTAGTATATATTAATGATTTACCTTACCTTGTTAAAGCAAAACATGGGTTAGTATTGTTTGCCGATGATACTTCTTTGATATTTAAAGTTAAAAGACAGCAATCAAATTATGACGAGGTAAACAATGCTATCTCTAGTATAGTGAACTGGTTTACTGTTAACAATTTATTACTTAATGAAAAGAAAACTAAATGTATTAAATTCGTGTTACCCAATGTGAACCCGGTAACTACAGACATATTTATAAAAGGACAGAGATTGGACCTTGTGCAGTCGACTGTCTTTTTGGGCATTACTTTAGACGCCAAACTACAATGGGATCCTCATATAAATAAATTGTCGAACAGACTGAGTTCGGCAGCGTTCGCAGTTAAAAAAATTAGAGCTCTTACCGACGTAGACACCGCTAGACTAGTCTACTTTAGTTACTTTCATAGTCTAATGACCTATGGTATTTTATTGTGGGGTCACGCTGCGAATGCTAATAGTATATTTATTCTGCAGAAACGGGCTGTTCGTGCAATTTATAGATTAGGGCCTAGAGTGTCACTGAGGGAAAAGTTTAAAGAAATCAATATTCTGACATTTGTGTCTCAATATATCTATGACAATCTTGTGTATGTAAAAAGAAATATAACTAATTTTCAGAAGTACAGTGATATACACAATTTTAATACTAGAAATAAAGACAAGTTGGTTGCTTATGTAAGCCGACTACATAAAATTAGTAATTCTTTTAAAGGCAATTGTATACGCTATTACAATAAGGTCCCTACTGATATTAAAAACTTACCTTTAGACAAGTTTAAAATAATAATAAAACAGAAATTGTATAAAAAAGGTTACTACAGGATATCTGATTACTTAGAGGACAGATGTCCATGGGAATAGATTGTTTGAGTAACAGGCTGTTTCGATATATAATTAGCATTCATTTTGTAATTTGACAATATTTTATTTAAAAAAGGAAACGCAAAAGATGCGACGACTGTGGAGTTTCTTCGGTGAGCTCTTCTCCACAGATTCCGCCATTGGGTTAGTGAACTCACCCAAAAAAATGTAATGACGGATCTAAGTGATGTAACAACATCCTATGGAAATAAATGATTTTTGATTTTGATTTTGATTTTTTTACCCGGGTCCGCATTATAATCACCCAATACATACGCCGATTCTAGTTCGCTGTCGTCTATTATTGCATAAATGTTAGCTAGGGTGTCCGTAAATTCTGGTTAATTATCTAGGCACTCACACGGCATATATACGTTTATCACTAGAAACTGGTGCTGGCCAAATTCAATACGGACCGCTGCCAGCCTATCACTTGCACAATTAATTATGGACACGTTGGAAAACAACGATTTTCGCCATAGTAGCGCAACACCACCATACGGACGACCGCGCAGCACTCCCGCAGACGTGTCGACCGAGGACTTCGCGGTGCACCCGAACTCATTGTCAACCTCGTTGATAAAGTTTAGGTCATGCGGTAACAACCAGGTCTCCTGAAGCGCTATGATGTCAGCATTTTTACAGAGCTCTCTGATGTGATGGACGGATCGTTTAATTGAATGACAATTAAACGTAGTCATTACTATTTTGGTTGTGCTCGTACTACCCATTATGGTTTTGTGATACAGCGGCAGAGCTTGAGCGCCCACGGTAACGACGGTACACAAGGCCTTTTTCCAAAAGTTTCCACTTAAAAAAGTTTCAACTTTGCTACTTAAGATTGTCACTTTAAAGGAGTTGAAGGTCGTTTCCTTTCTCTGTTTTAATTGCTCAACGGCTATGCAAGTCTCACTCATATCCTCAATATGCCCTTTAATATGATCTGTTGTTATATGCTTCATGAGCCGCGAGACATAGATATAACTATGTGATTCTGCAACCTCCAACCTATTACTACCGTCTTCCAGGGTACCTCGCATATTTTTCTGTCTATTTTTCTTTCGCTTTGTTACAAGTGTAAACTCATTGTCGTCAATGATACTTCTTGTCTCGAAGTCCGACTTCGGTCGCATCCTTGGTTGTGACAATGCGATATCTCGGTACGCCGCCGGCTTGCGAACGACATCAGCATAATCAGCTGGTGCCTCCGCCACCGCCGCCGCCGCCATCAAACCGGTCCCGTCGCTCCGCGCGTCGACTATCAGAACACTGTTACTAGGCTGGCTCTGTGCGCTTGCTTGACTTTTACTGTGTAGTGATACGGTCGAATTTGGCGTGTTCGAGTGTACATACTGTGGCTTAGGCGACATATTTCTCACCACCCGCGGTTCAGAAGAATGCATCTGGCTGATCAGTTTGGCTTCCAGATCTTGGATCTCCACCTTGGAGACAGCATCAGCCCGTAGCGTTTGTAATTCTGTCTTGAGATACGTAATATCCTTGAGTAACCGGGTCACGTCGACATGGTCGAACACAACCGGCGGTAGGCGGTTTAGATCCCTCGCCACAAACACAGGGTGGCTGTCCGTCGGAGTCTCCTTGAGTAGCTTGATCACCTTTGATGTTTTTCTTATTTTTGTCTTCGCCCTTCCGAGTAATAACACGTGCTCCGTCAGATACAGCAGAGAACAAAAGAGATTTCCCGGTCTCAATCTCCTTGTCGGTAAAATTAGAACTACATATCTGAACGATACTTTGTTCTTCTAGCACATTATATTTGTTTTGCACAAAAGTCATAAACTCGTCAATTATAGGTACAGTATTATGCGACATGATTAGATTTACAAATGCGCGTGCGCAATTGCGCTGCGCTGTGTTACACGGTAATCAACCGATCGCACGCGCTTCTAAGCGAGGACTGAATGCCACAATGCCGGTCGAACATGCGGTTCCTGAACACACCAAAGAGAGCTTATGATATGTGTGTAGATAAACTAGTGTGTGTAACTGTACATAATTAGGCATTAAAAATCTCGAGTAATATTATTATGAAACTCGCCTTCGGCTCGTTTCATGAACCCACTCTCGAGTTTTAATGCCCTCCATTATGTATCAGTCACATAAACTACTATTAATCTCCGAATTTAGGATTAAAAGTCCTGCAAATTGCAACTGCTCTCAAACGCAGGCTCATACCTCTACTAAAAGTAGATATGTGTAGGCATAATAAACTATGAATAAAAAAATGAAACCTGTGAATTAAGAATAGCTAAATTTATTACATTAGTACAAAGCAAAGTGTATGTGTGCGTGTGTGTGTGTGTGTGTGTGTGTGTGTGTGTGTGTGTGTGTGTGTGTGTGTGTGTGTGCGCCTACAGGCTCGATGAGTATTGCCTACCTTGAAATGAAACGTCTCGTTCCAGATAGGGTTGAGCGCGTTCCTCCGCGCCACTTTGGTTCGGATCTTCTTGCAATCTGCCGGGACGCCCAACACCTAGGGCATAAGAAACTCTTTCACGAGACTGCTCGGGAATAAATAAATAAATAAATAAAATAGTATTTATTGAGCCAACTTATAACTAATTACATTAGACAATAAAACTTAATCAATAAAGGCTACATATGGTGCGACAGATGGTCTGTATGAGGCCCCAAAACAATGAATAGGCAAACAGGACAACCAAAACATTTCAGTTGAAATCATTGTTGGCTTGTTTGTTATGGTTCTGTCATATGTCTACAGATGGCGCTTCATGCTATCGGTAAAAGCGTGAAGATGGCGGAGTTCCAAACCTAATTAGTTTAAACATAAAAAAATACATTCAGGCCCATAAAAGGCTTCTGGCCCCACACTAGGATCTGGCGATCTTTTTTTCGGCTTATGTTTAGACTAACAATTCGAAAATTTACTACCTATAAATTCGAAACGACCACCAAATTGTGTTTGGATAAATTATCACCATTTTTTTTTAAATGTTTTGTGTACGTTTATATTTTTTGTTGTTTTTACATGTTCAACCTAACACGAAGGATAAAGGGGGCTTCGCTTCGCTCACCCCCTTTACCCTTTACCTAAGCTACCGCAGTATTTTTCCCTGATATTTTCTGTGAAAATCAGTATATTTGCTGTGAAAATCAGTATATTTGCTGTGCAAATCAGTATTATTGAGTGCAGTTTAATCTTTCCATGAGGAAAATTTAAATAAAATGCTCTAAAAATAATGAAATAACTATACTTTGAATTTACTTTCACCAAACAACAATCGAACAACGAAAACAAAACCTTTTTTTATAATGGCGGATTGTGAAGGATTATCTTTATCCTTCGTATTAGGTTGAACATGTAAGAATAACAAAAATACTTAAAACATAAAAAGTGTATTTGCTGGTCCTTTTTTGCTGTGAACATCAGTATTTTTGATGTGCGATTAAATGCTAGCCTTTTCCTCATAGTCGATGTGAAAAGTTGTATCTGTTACTCAGGAGCAAAATTATTTTCATCATGGGCGTTAACGCTTGAATCCCTCGTTACGCTCAGGATCGCTACGCTCAGGATTCTATTGTAGTATCCTTCGCTTCACTCTGGATTCAATGTACCGCCCTCAACGTAAATATACTACTCAAAAGAAAATAGGGGCCACTAAGTATTTTGATTGCTACGTGAAAAATATAGTAAACAGTAAAGTATGTTTATTAAAATAACATGTAACAAGGCTTTTGTCTTAACTTATGCTAATAACCGTTTAATTGTGTAGTCAATTGTTTCACTTATTTCAATTAACATGAAATTAGTCCATTGTCAACAGCAAAAACTAAACAGAAACTCTTTGCAAAACAAAACAAAAACTGACACAAGCTGTTTTTTTTAATGGTTTAGTAACGGGTGTGTCCTCCTCTCCTGTTTTCACACTTCTGGAGCCTTGAATGCATACTCTCGATTAAGTTTCTGATATTTTCATCAGTTATCTCTTCCCACGCACGTTTCAGAGCATCCATAAGCTGTTGCTGGTTGTGAACCTCTTGCTCATGCTCCCTAACCCTTCGTTTTAATTGGTCCCACATATGCTCTATTGGATTTAAATCCGGACTATACGCTGGCCATGGTAGGACACGAATATGGGAGTCATCCAGTACAGTCTGAGTGGCCCGAGCTGTGTGTGGGCGGGCATTGTCATGCATTAACCAGAACCCTGGCCCCACTCTCTGTGAGAATGGAATCACATGAGGCCTGATGACTTCATCGATGTACCGTTGAGCAGTTACTGTGCCTTGATTTAAGAAAACCAGCTCAGTTTTGCCTTGTAAGCTAATCCCAGCCCAAACCATCACACTAGGACCTCCAAAGCGGTCAATTTCCTTGATGCAGACATCGAAAAATCTCTCACCCTGTCGTCTCCATACTCTAATCCGCCGATCATCGACTACAAAGCTTCACTTTACACTCATCTGTGAAGAGCACCATACCCCATTGATTCATGCTCCAATCTGAATGTTCGCGGCAAAAACTTAAACGATTTCCACGTTGAACCCTAGATAAAGGAATTCGTACTACTCGGCGTCTGGACCTTTGCTGGTCTTCATGCAGTCGATTACGTATCGTTTGGTCACTAACACGAGTCCCCGTTGTCAACCGTAGGCGATTTTGTAAATTACGTGCCGTCACAGAGCGCTCTCGACGGGCACTCAATCGGATGTAGCGATCCTCTTGTGCCGTAGTCGCTCGCACTCTGCCCGATCCAGGCCTTCTTGCAACACTGCCAGTCTCTTGGAACCGATCCCACACATTTTGGATGGCTCGGCGAGAGAAACCCAACGGAAAAGCTACAGACGGCTGTGAATGACCTTCAGCAATCAATGTAACGGCTCTGGTGGCAGTAATGGTATCCATATGCCTTCGTTGACGTGGCATTATTAACAAAAGATGTTAAAAGAAGCAAAAGATGGACAGAAATAGTTTTTTAACAGAATAAAATTGTGATTCCATCTGAAAGGAATTTGACCTGAAACTCGTTTTTTTTATTTGCTTCAATTTCTGGCCAGCTGTAAGACTTAAACACCAGCATTAAAGAGGTTGGATACTGAAGGAGGCCGCATATCATTCATTAGTCACTTATTAATTAGTTTACATCTAAAAATTTACACAAAAACAGAAATATGTAAGTGGCCCTTATTTTCTTTTGAGTAGTATACATCATTATGCTCCCTTGTGACACAAATAACTATTTCTCCACTGCTCGGAAATGTGGCGGAAAGACGGTCAGTAATGGGGCCGCAAAACAATCAATAGTTAACTAGGAGAACACAAAAAATCTGGTCCATTCTACAGGCCAGAAAAAACCTTTTTGGCTTGTTAATTATGGTTCTGCCACATATCCGCAGATGGCGCTTCCTGCCGTGTCAGTTTTTACCGACAGAGCGTGCAACATGCCGTTGCGTCGGTAATAGCGTGACTGATTTGAGCTGTCAATTGCAAGAGCCGATTTCGCCAGGCGCAGTTCCAAACCTAATTTATCAATTAAATAATTTTCTGTATGATTAATTTAATTTCTTCGCAGTAGTTATGAAAAGCATTATGTTATGTCTCCGCCAAAAGTGCAATAGATGGAGTCGTCTCTTCGAACTTCAAGTCCACTCGTCCATCGATTGCAGCTCCAGCGTCCAGCTTCCCAGCCTCTACATCAATGTACTTATACCTTATATTTTATTTCCGTCAATTTATTCCATATTTTTATCGGAATCGAATCTAACAAATAAGATATCATTAGAATCGGTCCAGCCAATTTAGACAAGTAAGGGAAAGATGGAAGGAGTAAAACTGTACAACTTTCAAGTAGCAACAGTTGTCCTGTCAGTCGATAACGCAGATGTCAAACGGAACTTAAATCAAATATTGATATTATAGTTTTATAACCGGAACTGCCAGCCTCAAATACAACCGTTCCAAAACTGTGAGCGAGTGACGTCACGAGAAGTGGTATTTAAAAACATATTTTAAATATAATTAGACATCTATCAATCGAAATATTTAAATAAGTTTCTTAAAATAGGCTAACTTTTCATAAAATAAAATAAAAATAGTACGTATTTTTTAGCATGACCATTGGTGACCTTTTATTAGGGTTCCGTACCCGAAGGGTGCCAAACGGGACCCTATAACTAAGATTCCGCTGTCCGACTATCTGTCCGTCCGTCCGTCCGTCCGTCCGTCCGTCTGTCACCAGGCTGCATCTCATGAACCGTGATAGTTAGACAGTTGAAATTTTCACAGATGATGTATTTCTGTTGCCGCTATAACAACACATACTAAAAAACAGAATAAAATAAATATTTAAGGGGGCTCCCATACAACAAACGTCATTTTTTGTTTGATTTTGCTCGATATTGATAACGGCAACTGTGAGACCCTTGAAAAATTCACAGAATATCTATCTATATATAGAATATCTAGGTATATATTCACAGAATATCTAGGTATATATTCACAGAATATCTAGGTATATATTCACAGAATATCTAGGTATATATTCACAGAATATCTAGGTATATATTCACAGAATATCTAGGTATATATTCACTTTAAAATAGAACAAATATTTACGGGGAGCTGCCCATAAAACAGACATGATTATTTGCCGTTTTTATAGATAATGGTACGGAACCCTTCGTGCGCGAGTCCGACTTGTACTTGGCCGTTTTTTATAAGCAGAAGAATGCGGGTACCTAGTTTATTCAAAACACACGTCAGTAAGTGTTCCTCCCACTGCGTTGGCCACACTGAGACTTACCTCGACTTCCACGAACGCGTTGTAGAACGAGTACACATTCTCGGCGACATACTGTCCCGAGATGACGTTCAGTATGAGACGAGCGCAATGGATGCCATCGAACTCTTTGTCCAGGGGATTGAATCTGTTGACAGTTGGAATAGAGTTATCAACATAAACATTTTATACTTTTACGACCCGAATGGCCGAGTCGGCAGTGATCCTGCCTACGAAGCCAAGGGTCCCGGGTTCGAGTTCCGGTGGGGGCAAATATTTGTTTGATGAGAATGGATGTTTGTACCCTAGTCATGGTTGTTTATCTATCTAAGTATAATATTTATCTATATAAGTATGTGTATCGTTGTCTAGTACCCAAGATACAGGGGAATCCTAGTTTAGGGCTAGATCAATAGTGTCCAAGGTATTATTATTTATAGGCCAATTACATCCCATAGACTAGAGACATATACGAAAAACTTAGATATAAATTTGCCAGTACCGGATTTTAATGAACAGAACCCAAACAAAATCTACTCAGACTTCTTCAACATTATTCAGACAGAATTCAATAAAGTTTTTAAATTAAAGAAAGTCAGTGACTACAACGGAAAATCTAAATTTAATGACTGAGCAACGTTTGGAATTCGTAAAAGTAGAGTTATCTTGTACGACCTTTATGATCAAAAACCTATAACTTTGATCGAAAATTTCATGACTATGTTCCTAGTATGCTATTGGTGTTTTTTGCGATCTGTCGAAGGCATTTGATTGTGTTGATCATGACACGCTACTAATGAAATTAAATCATTACGGAGTTAGAAACAAAGCGTTGGATCTACTAAGATCATACCTAAGCAATATAATTCAAAAGGCAGAAGTCAACGGCGTTAAATCTAATAGATCGGGGGTAAAAATTGGCGTTCCACAAGGTTCCATATTAGGCCCTTTCTTATTCCTGGTATATATTAATGATCTGCCTTTCATGGTGGAGAAATTAACTGACATAGTGTTGTTTGCTGATGATACTTCAATGGTCTTCAAA